>JAOWBP010002392.1:411112-423836 GCA_028571105.1 Tragopan temminckii
GGGGAGACCTCATTGCACTCTACAACTTCCTGAAGGGAGGTTGTGATGAGGAGGGGTTTGGCCTCTTCTCCCAGGCACAAACAGGATCCGGGGAAATGGCCACAAGTTGTACCAGAGGAGGTTTAGGTTAGACGTAAGGAAGAACTTTTTCTCTCAGAGAGTGGTCAGGCACTGGAACGGCTGCCCAGGGAAGTGGTGGAGTCGCCGTCCCTGGCAGTGTTCAAGAGGTGTCTGGATGAGGAGCTACGAGGTATGGTTTAGTGCTTGTGGTAGCAATGGTGATGGGAAGATGGTTGGACTAGATGATCTTGTAGGTCGTTTCCAACCTTGTGATTCTATGATTCTAAGTACAGTGACAGGCTTCTGTTTCAAGTGGTGAAGAGAAGTATTAAGAGCACAGGCAGCAAGAGAGAAGAAATCCCAAATACAGTTAACTTAAAGAAACCAACAGAAATAACTAACAAACTTTGTAAATAAATTACAGTAATCAATTTAAGGATGCAAAAGATTTCCTAAAAAAAAACTGTTTTGCTTTCATGTTTAAACACGTGTTTACTGCTCAGCATAAAGACCAAGTTTTACACTTTTCTCAACACTGGTGGGAAAGAATTTAAAATTAAATTCTAAGAGGAGATACCATGCAGTTATTGAAACCACAGTGTAAAACTGTGGATAGTGGAAAAATATTACAAAACCACTGTTTGCTTTGGAAGAAGTTAGAAAAGAAACATTCAGTTGGAAGACACCTACAGAGATCATATCCATCTGCCTGATCACTTCAGGGATGAACAGGAGTTAGAGCATATTATTAAGGGCATTAACCAAATGCCTTTTAAACACTGGCGGTGTTGAATGAACCACCTCTCTAGGAAGCCCATTCCAATGTTTGATCACCCTCACAGTAAATGAGTTTTTCCTACTATCTGGTCTGAACCTTCCCTGGTGCAGCGTTGTGATGTTGAAGTACTTACCATTCTCATTGCCACTGACATTTTGCTTTGAATGGATGGCTTGTCTTCTTTTAATATTAAAGTATTGTCTTTATGGAAGTTCAGGCTACTGCTTTATCAAATCACACGTAAAATTACTAATTAACACCGTGTTCCAAATGTGGTCAAATGCCTGCTAAGATTAGATAGTAACTTCATTTAGCAAGGAAGACAGCATTGTCTCTTACTCTTAACAATACAGAAAATCAAAATGCTTGCTCTAAGGAGCTAATCCGGTGAGCAGGCTGATATGCTCGTAATGATACTCTGTGTCACCACTGAAATGCAACAAAGGTTATAAAAGCATGGTCTAAGTAATTCAGTCCCTGTGCCAAAGTTTTAGCCATGTATTAAGAAAGATCTCGATAGAGATTGCAGAGTAAATAAGGTATGAATTAATTGCTTTTCTAGATTGGAATTTCATTTACAAAGAGTCTAGTTGCCATAGAGATAAACCTAGAATTTGATCTAAACCCAAAAATACTACATAAGGAGATTTTCAGATACATTAATATTGCCACAGTGGGTTCTTTTGTTTTGTGTTTGATAACACTTTTCTGGATTTCAGATTGAATTCAATATCTCATTGGTTATGTGTTGTTTTCACTGCTCTTACGCAACTGTCCTGATTTTACCATAGGTCACGAGTGGTTTTACAGTGCAAACATGAGTTATTTTCCACGTATACTTTTTCATGTTTAAGGGGTAACCTAAAACTTCTGCTAGGAGAAAGAATCCTAGCAAGCCTTCTGAAGGCAAAAATAACTTTTCTCATTTTTGTTTTTTAGTCTTCCCTTTAAATAAGCACTAGAGACCTTTGTTGCTATTAGCTGTTTTCTACAAACAATCTTAAGAAAAGCAGTTGAGAAAAATGATTGAAAAGATTTTATTTAAAATGTTGCAGATGAATGTTTAATTAGAAAAAGACTATTAATGTGTTGTGCTGGATTTCTTGGCCTAATTTGACAGTTTGGAAATTGGTATTTTTTTCCAGATCAACTTATTTCTAAACGGTCAGTATGTTGAGACATTTGAGGAGGATCTCACGTTTACATCAGATGAGGCTGTTTCCTTTGGTCCACCCAAAATTAATGGTGAATTGAAAGGTATGGTCATCTTTTACTTGCAGTGTATCATTTCCCATCTTTGTCCAAGAAAATCACGTGCTAAATTTTGGCTAAGAAATTTGTTTTACCTCCTTACACTATGCATTATGAATTCCTTTGCAAAACTCTTAAGCCACTTTTCTTAGGAAGGATGGCGATTAGCATCAGACAGTATTACATTGGAGTCTATAACAAGGCTGTATCAAGTTGCTTTAAAAAAAAACACCATAGCCTTAGCCACACTTGAACTCTGACTTGATATTGAAACATGGTTTCAAAGTATATTTCAAGATTATTGTATTAATCCTGGTACAAGTTGGTTTTACTTAAATCAAAATACTTGCATTCAGAATGGAAGGCAGAGGTACAGAATCCTTAATAATTTGGATAAATAAATTTAGCCGTATTACTTCAGGCTTCATGAAATGAAGAAGAATGGGACTGATCTGGAACTAGTAAATTTTGAAGAAAGGATATTAGAATAATGCTTCCTTTTGATCATTTCTATTCAACTTTTCTAATCCGTATGTCTGAAGAAGGAAAGGAAGATACTTGGGTGAACCAGTGAGCTAAGATGAGCAGGTCTGAATGTCTGCAATGAAGTGTTCAGTCTGAGTTGTTCATGGATGCTAGGTATTAGATATATAGATATATAGATAAAGATATAGAACCTCTTAGGTATTTACAGTTTTTCTTATCCCTTCTAATGGAAGAACTGCATGCTGCATTTTGTAACATATACTGTTCTTCGTAGTTTCCTATTGATCCAGACAGAATCTTTATTGTTATATTTCTGCTTGCTAGAGAGATGTGATAATTAATTTAAAGCTGTGGATAGAGCCTTTCAAATCTAAATCAAGTAACTTCAAATAAAGATTATTTGTTCAAATTATTTCTATATATAATACTACTCCTGAAAGAATAATTTAGATCTTTGAGTATGTACAAAAAAAAATTGCATCTTAACATTTTGTACCGTCATATCATCTGTATCTGGAATCCAAAATAAATGAGTGGAATTTCTCAAAAGTACTAGTAGAATCTGTAATTGTAAGTTATGGAAGATATTCTGTATAATGTAGAGAAATTTTCAAATACATGTGTGGCTATGTGTTCATGTGTTGGAAGTCACTGATACTGAACATCTTACTGCCATGTGTGAATTTGTTTTCTCTGTCCTTTCAGACATCCCTTCAAGGAAGTCTTCTTGTGTCAAACAGAAATAAATTTTAGTCTTCAGTGTGTGTTCAGCTCTTGATTATGTCTGTTGCTAATCAAAGCTCATAGCAGAATCTCTTTGATATATGGGAGTTCCAGGAAGGGCAGTGGGGGATTATCATCATCAGACTGAGTGAGTTAAGGAATGGAAGATCATGGTTTGTCTAATAAAGAGGCTAGCAGAGTTACTGATTTATTTATTTATTTATTTCAACATAACTGCAACACTAAATATTGGAGGAAAAAAAAAAAAAAAGCAGTCAAACTTCCTGTTGCTTTCACTTCTTATCATTCGAGAAGACTTTCTGAGGTGCCTGAGATTAGCTTGTAAGTACTGAATCCTTCAGGCTTTATTCAGGCAGAACTCTACTTTTGAGGGTCAGCAGATCTCCTCTGCTTTTTTCCCCTGAGAAGGCTTTTGCCCTTAGTTGTAAATAGAAATGTTTTCTGTATGTGACTAAATACTTACCTACTTCTGTGACTTAACATATGGACAACATAGATGAGAAATAGATGGATTAGACTGTAAAAGCAGTAAACTCTGCTAAAGCATTTTGTCAGCATTTAGTAAGGAAAGAAGTATTTTTTCTTGGTTTCATGGTTATCTCAAGTGTGAGGGACTGCTAGTTGTCTTTGAACAGATAAGAGAAATATGCGAAAGTGGATTTCAAAAATTCTGCTAGATGTGGTTCTGGAAGGGTGGAATTTGAATTTACTGTTTGCCCTAGCTTCGAAGAGGATTCTTCTGTAGATTTAAGATGTTTGTTAAATGAAAACAACTTCCTGATAAACAGATCATGAAGGATAAATCAATAAATCAATAAATGAGAACACCAGAGTGCTATCTTGAAATGGTTTTGTTTAAATGAAAACTGTCAGAGACTGTTGATGACTTCTACATCTTCTATAATTTGAACACTACCACATTTCAACCTTTGAAAAATATTTTTTCTTTTGGAATTGCAGATTGAATAAAAATTTAAAAAAAGAAAAAAGAAAAGCAGTTTCTGTGATGTACAAAGTATGGCAGATTTGGCCGAAGTGAGAAATGAGCTTTACCTGGACTCTTTCTGCATCAGAAGAGGATCTGACTTGCTTAATCACAAAAAATATTCCCCAGTTATAAATATATATTATATAAATATATATAAATACACCCTTTAATATTTTCTGGCAAGTTTTATGACACGCTACTACTGTTTTTCCTGGAAGTGAATGTGGAAAAGACTGAGCATCAAGCTCAAAACACATCTACTGTGTTAACTCTTCTGTCGTGTATTTTCAAAACTTCAAGTTCTGTTTATTACCAGTGAAGTATTATTATACTAGACTAATCCATAATTAATTTCAGTAGTTTAACATTTCTAGATTTTTCTTTGGGATGTGAGTAATGTCCTCTTTCTGTTGGTACAGCTAGATCAGAAAATGTTTGCTGTGATCAGCCCCAAATTGTTCACTGCTAATGGTTTTCTCCATTGAAGGTTATCTGACATTTGATTTACAAGACCTTCTCTTCAGTACAAGTTTGAGTTTTTAACACATTAGACTGACAATGTGCTCTAGGCTGAATTATTTTTCTGAAAGAAAGGGAAAAAAAAACTTTTTTTTTTATTTTAAGGTGTTTGTCAATTGTTTCCTGTGGCTGATGCCACCAGAAACCATGACAGCAGGAAAAATGTCACTTCTGTGCCATGAATGTTCCCTTTACTGATGTTCAAGGAGCAGAGAGAGGATATAACCTGCCCACTCGTGCAGAAAGATAGAAAATCACAGGAAGGGAAAGGATGAAGGATGGGAATTCTAAATGCAAGGCAGATAGGTGGATAAGTTTGAGATGCTGGCGCTGAACCCAGGGATGCCAGGAGAGCTGATATGTCCAGAGGGAAGTTGGGTTAGAAGCAAAACAAGCTTGAAATGACTGGATTCTCTCTGCCTAAAAAAAGTGGATATAAACTATTTCAAGTTTAAGTATTAGGCTTCTGTCAGTGGATAACTGAGATGTGGTGGCAAGGTGAGCACTTCATCTCTCCTTCAGGGGAGCAGCTAGGTGGTGGCTGCCTGCTGCTTACTAATGAAGAATTGCAAGAGGTCTGTGATGTATAGCTAAACAATCAAACCTTGTTTATAAACTCCATTGCTTCAACAAGATTGAACTTCTGGATTTGGAAAGGAGTAGGGCTGCTTTATTTTTTTTATTTATAAGTAGATAAAAGTAATATGTTATGTGAAGTGCAGTAATAATAATGTTCATGAAGACTTGAAAGTCCAGTATTCCAGACAAGTTAAAAAACTGACTAGCTTCCGATAGCAAATGCAATTATGACCATGAAGTGCCTTTTCCATATGACACTAAAATATTTGCAAAATTAGTTATTTGAAAAAGAAATCTTCAGTGCAGCTGAGAAAATAACCCTTATAGCATCATGTAGGAGAGCAAGAGAGATGCATAGTCTTCAAACAGACTTTTAAATTGTGACTGCTTTCTACAGCCAACAAATTATCAGAAACTAAATGTATTTTCTACCCACATTGGAAGCAGAGAGATCTGTGTGTTAACTGGAAAACAGCTGGTCAAGAAATAACACATATCTACTAAGCCTCTTTCAGAGATACTGCACTGTTATGATGGAAATGAATTTTCATATTCAGAGGTGGCGGAACAGGGGACGTGTGGCACAGCATTCAGCTATGTAAAAGTAAAATTGATTTGCCTTTATAAATACCCATTTGGACAGAAACAGTCAGTTTTGTGATTTTGCCCCCACCCTCACAACTTCTTCTCTGGTATCTGCGGTAAGAAAACTTCGACATTGTTTGTGAGAGTACTACAAACATGCAGGAAGACTGTAAAGACAGTTACTTCTTCAAAATGTACCATTGTATGTAGCTATCATTACAGTGCATTCATTTTTATATTGTACAGATCTGCCAAGTGGTCACCATACTTACCGCTTAGAGGATCTTGCCTATACTAGAAGTGGAGACAAAGGCAACTCTGCAAACATAGGTATTTATCTTTCTTCTCGAGGTGGTTTAAGTCTCTCGACTAAGCGGCACCAAGTGCACTCCTTAATTTTTGGGAAATCTCTTAACGTAACTTGATTATTTCTTTTATTGCCTCAGTGCTCAAATGAAATAATTCATATGAAACAATATTTAACTAATGCAGTATCTGTAGGTCTACATTCAGCAGCTGTTTGAAATCTGAGGTATTAAGAAAAATACTTGAATGTCTTATAATACAAAACTTTGTTTAGGGTTGCAAAGAGTAAGCACTCCAAAATCAAGAAACACATTTTTAGGGTTTCTTCTGCACATTAGTAGCTACTTCTTTGTATCCGTCTATTATATAATATAATTTCTTGGTTGTCTGAAGGTGTGTACTATTTCTGTATGCTAATTTTGTATCGTGTAGATGGCTAAAATATTGTTAGGAAATACCAAAGGTGTTCTTGAAAGTAAAAGAATGTTTTTAATTATATTGTAAATCCAAGTGGTATATTTCAGTGTGCAGGCTTTACATTGATTATGCTGCTTCTTGTATTGATTAATAATTCCCTCTATTCCTTACTTCTGCATGCAACAATTGGCTCTCTTACTTGTTCGAAGATGAGAGCGTGTGGTGTTCAAAGCTCAGTATGAATTAAAGGTGCGTTTGGGATTTGATTTGCTATTAGCTGTCGTGCTAAGACTGATGGATTTTGTTTATATTTAAGGAATACGGTTTTCTTGTTCTTGTTTGTGAAGCTTTTCTTTGCATTGAAGAGTGAAGAGGTGTTGATTTATTTTTTTTGATTTTATTTTATTTGTTCCATCTGTGGTTGACTATCAATACAACATAGCATTGTCAGGTCATGAATTATGCGTGCACTGCCAGTAGGCTTCCTCGGATATAAAGAAACTACTGCTTTGTTAAATGAACAACAAACTACTTATGAGGTGAAATTAATTTTGAGTTCCTAGATAAAGAGGTCTGTGACACGAATCTGCTTTCCTGATCCTGCTGTGGAACACTGGCTTCAGCATAAAGTTACCTAGAGTTTATCAAAGCGTACTTACAGCAGTAAAAAACTGTCATTTCTTGCAGTTAGTGGGCGTAAGAACCAAAACCAAACCCGCTACTGATCTGATTATGCTTTGTTAATGGTCAGCTACAATTACTTTTCTAAGTCCTGCACACCCTTTAGGGGAAGAGAACTTCATGTATTGTTTTTTTGCTGTTTTTTTTTTTTGTTTGTTTGGGGTTTTTTTTTGGTATTTTTCTTTAGATGTTTTCTAGTGGCAGGGTCCACTTGCAGCTAGAAGAATGAAAGTGTTAATATCACGTAGTTTGGGAGCCTTCTTCCATGTCATGCACCACACTACCTCTCTGTTGACAGAGGAAAGGCTGTCCTGCTACTTTATTCAGGTGTTCATTAAAGAGTATGCATACGTACATTTTCAGTTGAGAGAATGACCTCAAATCAGTTTTGAAAGGAGAATTACAAATAGGTTTCAATAGCTCATATTTGAACTAACACTAATTTTACCTAACAGGTGTCATAGCACGGCATCCTTTGTATTATCCATATCTAAAGAAAACTTTAACTGCTCAAGCCTTGGAGAACTACTTTGAACACCTTTTAGACCGAGAAAAACCTGAAGAAGAGCTGGTATCAAGGTGAGTAGGAAGTAACTTGTGCAGTACAGTTGTACGATAGATATGTGATGGTATCAAAAGGTATTTTAAATTAAATTGAGTATTGCCGACCCATCTGTATTCTACTTATTTTTCTTTAATGTATCTTTCTTTGCATTTTTAAGTAAAAACTTGTACTATATTTTTTGTTTTGTTCTAATAAAGAATGTCTACAAAATAGGAATAACTTGTAGTCTACTTTTGAGAAACATATTCCTAGTCTTGAAACTGCAGGAGCCTTAGTAACTGAAGCTTCCCAAGCATCCAAGTCACTACATAATGAGGAATTGGAAATCCTTGGCAAATGAGACATCCTGTTCTTGCAGAGTGAGGAAGTAGTGCTCATTCTTCTAAGTGTGCCCAGTAAAGCAGATAAGAGGTTTTAAGCCTGCTTTGTGCCATTAAAAACAAGTACTTTGATATTGCAACAAACTCTTTATCCTTCTAAAACCTGTTTTGATAGAATGTTATTTTTTCTACCACAATGGACATTTTGCCAAAATCATTACATCTTTTTGTGGATGCCAAGAAATAAGTGTCTTTTTGCTTGGTCAGAGAGCATGAGTCAGAAGGGTTTAGCTCAAAGCCCAAAGAACTTGGAGCTATTTTAACTCCTGGTCTTTGAGCATCATGATGAACAGATCTACGCAGATCTCACCCACTATTTCATAAGTGCTAAGAAATCTACAGATCTAAGGAATTCTAATATCTAGAAAGTAATTACATTTCTTCTGAAACAGACCAAAGAAAGGGGAAAAAAATGAAAAATGTCAGGCCTTCTAACGATACCTATAGAAATAGATTCACTGTGGTTCCTTAATGCTGTTTATGTTCATAAATAAAAGTTCCAATTTGCTGTGTCTGGGTAAAGCCAATTAAATTTGATTAATTAGATTATCTGTTCCTGGGTTTGGTTTCTTTTAATGACGTGATAGTGGAGCTATGTGAGACAACTGAAAAACTTCTGCGGGAAAAAGAATAGATCCATATGTGGAACTGTTCAGGATTGTAAGTATTATGCTTGTGTGCTTCAGATTGCATAATTTCTGTTAAATTACTCATTTATTTTTAGATTTTACTGTCATAAGAAGGGCTGTCTTATTTTCCTTCATTTGAAATGTGAGTTGTTAAGCAGTAGACATTATTTTTGCTATTAAAACATACCAACTATGGTTCTACTTCAATACAAAACAGGGATTGTCAGCTGGTTGCTTTTAATTCTTTTTCCTTAAGGCTAATAAAATAGATAAACAAAAACGATGGGATTATTCTTGATAGAGAGCGTTGTAAACTCAGAAGCTTGCAGAATTTCAGGTAACACAGTAGCAAAAGATTCCTTAAGTGAGATCCAGGATTGCATTGCATTGCATTGTGTGCACCTGAGCTCCCCTGGGTTGGCTCTGCCTTCCCACCAGGTGCTCAATCACTGGTTCAAGCCGTGACTTAGCATTTCTGCTGCAACATCTTTCAGTATTATCTCTGCAGTTGCCTATTTCTATAACATAGAATTGCATTTGTATTAGAACTGTATCCGTGAGGGTATTTTTTTAAGGATTTCTTGCTGTGAAGAACTGAGGAACAAAACAGTGAATTTTTGGCAGATACCAATACTTTTAAATTGCTTTTGCATATATATTTATTATGGGGGAAAAACATGAACTCATGTACCTCTCTACAATAGATTTTATTGCAAACATCTCTTTTAGCAACTGCTTTCCCTTGACAGGAAGAATGCTGTCTTTTTCTTGATACCAACGCAATAAACAAATTTTCTAACATTATTATTTCCATACATTCCTAACAGGAAATTTACAGGGAAACCTGACTTCTTTGAATAGGTATGGACAACACTTTAAAGGAAGTGTTTAAGGAGGCACCCCACTGTGGAGAAGCATAGGAGTTGAGCTACAACAGTGAATTTTCCTTCTTTTATTGGTTTCTGTCACAGCCTTAATATTCTTTGAAGAGTTGGTTTGTTTTCTGTACATTTAAAAGCAGCTCTTACGCATAACCTAATACAATTCAATCAAAAGTTTTTCTTACTTTAGATCTCAGTTTAACTTAAATTGTTTAATTATGCTGGGTAAATGCATGACAACATGTAATTGATACATTGTTGCTGCTTAAGACTGCTATGATGGTTCTGCTAAAGTGTTTTATTTTTTGTGTATGAGTGTACTTTTTGGGCAGAAAGATTTAGGATGTTCAGATGCTTCGGGTAGGTCTGAATATATTGAAAATGCTGCCTCTGAATATTTCTTCTGTAAAGCTAGTTCTAGCTAGAACATCTTACTCTAAATAGTTACTGAAAATGTGTGAAGCTAATGTGCTTCTCTTTGATGTTCTAAATTAAGATCCATAGCTTACATTGCATGCTTCCAGAATTGTTGAGGAAGGTGAAATTTAAAGTATTCCACTCCTTCTCGTTTGCTTGTTGTACACTGTCCAGTTTCTCTCCTGATTATTTGAATGACTGATTTTCATGGAACTTCTTTGAGGAGCTGAGGTCTTAGCTTCTAAATACATGTTCCATTATTCTAATTCTGATGCAGACATCTACCAGTTGTGAAATTGTTTCTTCCCTGAAAGTTCTGGGAGATTTTATTTAGAGTAAAACTTGCAGTATGGTGTATTGATAGACATGGTATGTGTTCACTTGGAATCTGCTGCGTTTGCAAAAAAAAAAAATTGAAAATGTTGTGAGGTTCTCTAATCCTTGCTGATTACATTATTAATCAGTTACATACGTGACATTTCTAAAATTACTCTATTCTACACATTTCTGTTGAATGCTGAATAGTATCAACAACAGCCCTCATTTTTACAATACTAAAAGGGACTGGAAAAGATAAACCTCAACCATAGAAGAGTACTGCAAGAAATTCCAGCTTTTTTAGAGGACAGATTTGAAGAATTTGTTGTGAACAGATGAAGATCAGATAAATGACTGAAGAGAAACAAGCAATACTGGAGGAAATGTGATTTAAACAGTAGCAGTCAAACATCTGGAGATACAGCAAAAGCTGAATAAGGACTTTTTCAGTTATTCCTCGTGTCTTGCTGATGTTGTGATGAAATTCTTTCCTAAGAGGGAAGAAAAAAAAAAAAAAGGAAAGCCATCAAGTCCTTAGATAAAGAAAGTAGAGGAGGAAAACAAAAAAGCAAGGAGCACTGGAAGAGTACACAGAAGCAGACAAAGCACTGGAAAACTATGCAAGGAATGGCAAATGGAAATATGCTATAGATCTATTTATGGAATTTGAAATAGCTTTGCTAGGAAATCATGAAGCCATTTGCCAAACTTCTACAAAAGTTTCCAAATTGGAAATCCACCAGCCAAAAGCAAGGATGAAAAAAAGCATACAGTGGCAGTGGAACAGGAGAATGGGTCTGTCACACTAAAATAAAATTGTTTTATCTTAACAAAGCAGTTGTTAAGCAGTTGCCACAAAGTGGCTCCAGTGAAGTGTTGAAATGTAGCTTTACTTGTTATTTATTAAAAATTCTCCATAGTTGCAAGAGTTTGAGCTAGTGAGTCATGGTTATTTCTCAGTAATAGTGAGCATGACTTCCAAATCAGCTGGCAGACAGGGTCAGCAAAAGTGAGTTCTGGGTATTATGTGATTATTTTTTTCAGGATCAGAACTAGGAAATATTAAAAATACTTCCCTCTGTCCACTGTGTTTTCTTAAATCACACTGGATTTGAAACTCATGCCTATAGAGCTTGATTAACCAGCAGAGGATGCTATCGGAAGCACATAGGTTTCTGCACAGTCTTTTGCTTCTGTTCTGTTTAAATGAGTTTTTGTCCAAAATCTCGGGTGGAGAGGGTGTAACAACAAGAATGTATATTTTATTTTACAGATATGAATTGCCAGGAATCCATGCATTAAATTTTGTTTTGAGGAATTCCCTTGGTGGTGGTGGCATAGCGTCCCTAAGAAGTGACCCACAGGCATGTATTGATTTAATGCGTTTGTCTTTTGTAACTGAATATTCCACTGTTTTCTCAGTAGTTTGTTGTTAGCTGTGGGACTGTTCACAGAGTAGGATGATGGTAGGTATGAATTGGGTAGCAGAGTTGAACTCAAATTTATTTTAGCTAACAAATACAACAAACTATTCAATCTGTTTAAGATTAAATGTTTTTTCATACTTAATTACATTAATTCACAAGTGAGGCAATTAAATGGAAGAGATAAATATAAATTATGGAAAAGGTAAGTACAATTCGAGTAAATCTATGTTCCAAATCTTGACTGAAAACTCACTTGAAATCTCTACGTATATATAGTGATAAATACACATTAAACATACTGACCGTGCTGAATTTTTACACTGATGATAAAACTTATACTGATTAAATATATGAGTAATCCATATTATACAGTTTTAATTTACAAAGACTGTATATTTAGATAGTAAGTGGCTGTTGTTTTTTTTCTCCTTACAGGGCAAAGCACTTGGGCAGATGCTGTTGGATTTCCAGATTAAAAATGTTCCTGATTTAAAATCATTGATAGAGTAACAGGTGCTTGATATATATGTTTTTAACACTTTGAGTAATATAAAAATGTCGTAAAGAAGAACTGGCTTTTTGAGTCACAGAATCACAGAATGGCCAGGGTTGGAAGGAACCTCAAGGATCGTCAAGCTCCAACTCCCCTGCCACATGCAGGGCCACCAACCTCCCCATTTAATACTAGACCAGGCTGCCCAGGGCCCCATCCA
>JAOWBP010002392.1:431904-465268 GCA_028571105.1 Tragopan temminckii
CGTTTTTTTTTTTTTTTTGCTTATTTTTTTTTCTCTTCAGCAGTGTCTTAATGTATGCAGAGATATTGTTCAGCTTCTGGAATGTCTTGCTCTACATGCACTTACATGTCCATGCAGTATGCTTGCTTCCCTTTCTAGTCAAAGGCAAACACAACGATGTCTTTACCAAGGATGCAACCTCAGACTTACTCCTTTCTGAGTGGTGTTCAGTATCCTGATCAGCCCTGCTACTGGAAGGAGCCATTTTTTTCCCCATTTTTTGATTAAGACTTAGTTTAGCTACATAGTAAACCCCTTTCTCCCTCCCTAAACCTCAAGGCTGTTTGAAAATGGGATTCTTGAACTGTGAGCCTACTTGGCCGCTCTCTAATCATCTTTCTTCTGGCTGCTTCACTATAACTGACAAAGAATGCAAAGACTAGAGTGAAATTCCAGTCTCAGAAACAACAACACTCTAAGAAACAACAGCACTATTGCTGCTGTCATCAACTGAGCAGGGATTTAGCATAGCTTTCAGTACGCTTCCTGTCTGCAGCTCAGCTCCAAAGAAGTTGTATGTCAATTACTGTTGGGTCTTTGCAAACAGCTTCTGTTCTGCTTTCAAAGACTGAGATGCTCCACATAACTGTGTTTGGTAAACTTTCCAAGTTAAGGTGTTCTTTTAATTAATGTGAATTGCTTTTTCATAGAGTATATGTTAGTAATATTTACATAAATTCCAATGAGTTTTTTTTTTATTTTCTGTGCATAAGGTAATGAACTGTAGTCACCAGTCACTACTGTAACTATATAAATAGAATTTATTCATTTGAAAATGTCTACTGGCCTCTTGATATGGAGTATAATGTCATAGCATTTCTCTGATGTGTCCCATTAGGGCACTGAATGGGCCATTAACATGCTCTTGCATAGTGTTTGATTACAGGTGGGCTTTTCTTTCACCCTTTATTTACTTGGGATTTACAAGAATTCCAGTAATCCTTATGATTTGCTTATACAATAAACAGTGGGGTCATGACCAGTAACCAAATCATAAGCAGGATTGTTGGAAGGTGGAGAAACATCCCTGCTCTAGATTCTGTATGAAAGGGCCAATGCTCTGCCTCGCTGATGGTGTTGAACAGGAAGCACCCAGATTAACTCACAGCACTGCACTGGGATTCTGATAGGCATCTGCATGGAAGAAATGAAACCAGCTTCTTGCATATATCTAATATTAATATTAGAGATTTTCCCTTCAAATTGTAAAGTTTTAAGAAGCTTACAGAATACTATGAAATAGTGCAGACTGTGGCTGTATCCTTACATCAGAGACAAGTAATAGCGTAGGTGAAGGAAGAGAAATCCAGCTGCATGGTGAGTTTTTCCTACTGATGGTAATTCTAGCAGAGATACAGACATTTTGGTAAATGTCAATGTAAACTTTTTTTCTGTAATGACTTGAGTAAAAATAAGCACTTGCCCTAGTTAAGCCTTGCGTTTCAGCCTTTAGCTCAGCCAGGATGCTGCTGAAATGAAGGAGCTAACTATAAAAGAAAAACACTGAATGCTGTGGAGCAGTTGGGAAGTTAGTGCGTTTAGAAGCGACATTGTTCGCTGATGACTGTTAAGTGGTGGTGACAAGGAGCGTAAATTTAGAGCTGCAGGTCATTTTAGTGGTGGGGCTGTTCTGGGAAACTGTGTGGTTAAACGTGAATGTGTAATGGAGGAGTGTAACCATTGCCCTGCGCCGCTGGGAAATGCACGTAGTGAGGACATCAAGTGAGAGGGAGAGATGTTTCATTTTGGCCTTTCCAAAGAAAACAAAAATTAAATGAGCATTCACGAGGCTCAAGATGTTTTTATAAAACCCGTGTTTAAAGCAAGGAAAAAGGTTCCTAAATGAAGGCATTAGAACACTGAGTTTTCTGTCTGTATTTATTTTAGCTTGGAACATAACTGATTACTCATTTTGTGGGTGAGTAGTCATCTGTTGCTTGATTTCACCTTTGGGTCCTCCTGTGCTGAAGGCAAATGCTACGTTTACCACTAAGGCTTTTAATGAAAACAAAATCAGCATTACTTGTTAAAGTCTGAGGGGATGGGGAAGAGGGAATTATTGTGTGTGACTTGACGTCATCCAGACAGGTTTTAGAAAGCAAGCTGCAGCTACAAGAAACATTAGTACTGTGATCTCTACAAGTGATATGGTGCAGTATTTCTTACCATGTTCTCATATTAAATAGTCACGTGCCATTGAATGATACAGAACTGCGTTAGAGACTCATTAATTAGCATCACCTTTTTCCATTGAAATGAAAAAAGTTCTCTGGTGACTCTCAGAACCATTGACTCCTGGCTTTGAAATAATAGCTCGATCCCTGTAAGCACTTAATTGTCCCGAATGGGCTGACTGGTCTGAAATGAAGATCCCACAGCTTGCTCGTTGGAGGCCCTTTACTGTAGTGTATTGCTCTTTTCTGTAAACCTTATGGAAATCTTTCAGGATACTGCGCTTATAAAACGGAACATGTCCTCTACTGTAGGAATATAAAGTAGTTGAGGGCTGGTTTTTGGAAAATTTTCTTAAAACTCAATTTTCTGTTGTATATTGTGACATAGCTTCACTTCTGAAGTCACAGGAGCACTTAGGTATGATCCTGAGAACACAGAGACTGTGGGAAAGCGTGGGGCAATCTTTACGATACTTAAATCATAGTTACACTGATTGGAGTACAGCAGTTCTCTGTGGCAAAACTGATTTATGTTTTGCTTCTGTCTCACAAGGTGGAAAACTTTATGTCAGGTGCCTTGTAGCTTTACTATTATTATCATAATCATCATTATTATTAATTTTATTTTTTTTGTATCCCATAGGCAAATGTATTCTGTGACTTCCTTTCATTGACTTAGCCCAGCCAGAGTTTTAAGGAATAGGTGGCTTTGCCCATTTGTTACACAAACTCTTAGGTTCCTTCCTGACTGAACAGTGCTAGAGTGGCAACAGCAATAACGTTTATAAGGTTTGCCAAATATGATAGCTACAGCTTTTCTGGAGAGGTGGGGGGCCTCTTCCTAGCACCTTCTTAGACTGCCTCCAGCAGACTCACCAGACTCTGGATATGGCTGAGAGGTGGCCACTCTTCACCCTAATTTTATCTAATAACTAATTTTATCTCATAAGTGGGACAGTTGAAGATTGAATTATTTTTATCAGGCTGGGCAGCACCTCTGGCTCCAAGTTTGAAGGAGGAAATGGCTCCCTCAGTCCACTGTGAGCTGGATCAGGTTCTGCTGGGGCCCTGCGTATTTTAGCGCTGCTGAGAAAGCTGTTGCTTCTCGTGGTCCGTGGGTGCTAGTGAGGCTGTGAGTGGGAAGCACATCCCAAGGCTTAAGCAGGAATTAGACTAAGATTGGGATGTTCCTGACTTCAACACACTGCAGCTATTCAGGAAACTTTCAGGTAGAAAGAAGAAAGATGCCATCAGGTAAGAACAAATGTTGGCCACTTTGGTGTAGCATTCCTTTTGTATTCAGATACCTGCTGTACCTAAGTATTGCCTTTAGTTTCTTCTTCTAATTTTCCTTTAGTTTTTTTCCACAAAAATCTTTCCTGTGTCTATAACTGGGAGAATAAATGTCTTCCTGTCTTCTTGCCTACTGCAAGACTTGGTAAACTTGCATAAGATTGTGTGATTCTTGTATAGAACACAGCAGATAAATGAGATGCACAGTTCCTTACTAGAAGGCAACTTCATTCCCTGTGAAACCAGAGTTTTCTGTGAGGCTAAGATACACAGCTTCATATAATTAAGAATTACAAGCAAATTAAGGGTTATGCTCTGCTAAACTTGTCAAGCTTCCTAATGCTTTGCATAGTCTTAGGCCTGACTCAGACTTGCACCTATGTTCCCTGCAATCTTGTACCTGTACATTTCCATTTAGCATTGCACAGAAGTACAGAGAAGGGTGGGTCTGCCAGTGTCACATGGTAGGAAGAAAGTTATTAATTACTTCTGCTCTCAAGTGAAGATATGCGGGTGTGAAGATAATGAGAGGTCTCCTGTATCCCTGCCTGAAAGACAGGAATTAGATATCAACCACAGTAACTTTTGCTATCTCTGTTTTTGTACGAGATTGTACTTAGCTCCAAGCATATCTTCAGGGGGAGGGAGGCCCCTGGTTTCAACCACACTCATTCAGTCTGTCTAAACAGTGGGGTAATGCACAGACTAAGTAACCTGGAGCCAGTGATGACTTAGTAGCCTGCAGAACTTGAAACAGTATAGCTGTGGAAAACAGAACCGCATCTAGCCCAAGTGGAAGAAGGCTGTTTGGTCCAGCATCATGCTATCATGTCCCAGCAGCTTGTGGGACATGAGTGAATACCATCTCTTGATCCTATTTTATATTCATACCCTTGCCTGAAGCAGAAGCTCAGGCTCTGATTCATGCAAATGTGCCCCAGACTGTTTCAGTTCCACTCAGAGCCTCATTTTATTCATGGGTTACTTTCACCAGGTTGCAGCTTAGCTGGTTTCCAAGGAGTCCATCCTGAGGTACATAACTCCTCCCACATTTTGTAAGAGAGCCTCAGATGCATCACTCAGGGCTGAAAATCACCCCAGACTGGAAGGTGAGTGTATGGGAACTTGCACCTGGAAGGTGCAAGTAGGACCGAAGTGGTGTGGCCTACTTGCACCTTGGGGGAGACTATTGGAGGTGGGGGATTCAGTAGTCCCTCCAGTAATAGGTCCATGGCCTACTGATACTGTGGTCAACACTCCGGTCTTCACTGCTAAGGGGCCCCTCATCATGTCCCTATGGCAGATCAGGACCCCCCTTTGGTGCCTGATATAGTTATGCAGCCACAGATATCTGGCCAAAGAGTGTGGTACAGGTGGCTGGGACATGCCCCAGTGTAAGCTGAAGTGTTGACCCAGGATAGGAATACAGCCTATATTTTGCCCTGGAGAGCAGACCTTCTCCTCCTGGTACCTCTGAAACATCTGTACTACTCTCTGTGAGTCTCTGGAAGTCTCTAGGATCACTGGAAGGAGTGAAATGCCATTTAAGCATTCCAGCGTTGCTGTGAGGTCAAGAATGACACCTGGTGATGGTCTGTGTGGATGGAACATAAGATGCACCAAACAACTGCATGCCTCCAGTAACACCACTGAGCACTGGCCCATGAGAGAACATGAACCTCAGCCACAAACCAATCATCAATTGTTTTACATTGTGTCAACCTGCATCATGATGGGCAATTGTATAAGTGTTATGGTGTGTTGGATCCCTGTATTAGGGAAGTCTCATTCCCCAGCTGGCTCAATCATTTGTTCATGTTGTGAAGGGGTGGAGTGTATGGGAACTGGTTGAGTCATGTCCTGAACCACTGATTGATCACCTGGGAAAGGACTGGGTCAGCCCTGAGAGCACAGGTGAAGGCAATTCACCTGTGTGACTGGAAGACCTCATTTAAGGGCTGACTGCATTGAGGAAGGATCTCTTGCTGGAGATCCTTCCTTTGTGGAGTCCTTCTGTGAGTCTAGATCTTTGGAGATGGGTGAGCATTCTTTTTGTAACGTCTTCTCATTGTGCTGGTCCTGTTGCTGTTACAATGAGTAAGGCTGCAATACCTAAAGTATTTATGGAGATGTAGCCTGTGATGACTTCTGTTGCATTGCTGTGTCCCATTCTTTGGTCTTTTACAGAGCTTGGGACATGCACAAAACTCAGCTCCTCTGGAAATCTGAATGTCTGCTAGATTAAGATGTGACCTGGACAATCGCAGGTGAAGTAACATCTCTTTGTCAGCTATTTAGCACTGATAATTGTATGGAAAAGGTCACTTTGTATTTTCCTTTAGGTATTGCTCCAGACTTCAGACAACAAACAGACTGCTTCAGTCACGCTGTAAGAGCTATTCCATTGTCATGCTAAATCGATATTTGTATAATTTAATCATTTGACAGACCAGGGTTAGCCTGGGAATGTCCTTCAAAAACTTTCCTGGAGAAAGCAGTAATTCTGCTTGGCCAACAAACTGAAATTCCAGTGAGGAATGGAGCATTTCTATTTCAGGTGTCTGAGCAATTCCAGTAACTCATATTATTAAAGCTATAGATCTGATACATAGTCATGAAATATGTTTCAAAATTATAATGACTTGTGAAGATTATTTATTTATTTTAATACAAGCAAGCTGAAAATAACTATGCAAACCAGTCAGAGAAATTACTTTCCCTTGGTAATTTTTTAGTTTGCATTTTCAGCGTAGGGAATGTTTGTTAAGATCTCTTTCACAGACTATTCAATCCTGCAATTAAAAACAAATCTGTGCTTGCAGCAACAGTCTGTTCTTATGGGAAAGATACTGAATCTGCGATACCAGGTTAGAGCTTATTGTGTAGTTGAGCAGGAAGAGGATGCTGAATGAGTGTGAGACATCTGTCTATACAAAGAACATTTAATCTTAACAAAAAATTAGTAAGAAGTTTCACTTGCACTGCATATTGAAAATTATGTAGGAGAGTTTCTCAGTAACTCACCTGCTCTACCATCAGGCATACAGTAGTACTCCAGGCTTCTTTGTTACAACCCCGTTGTTCAGTTGTCTCTTCCAGCTAAATTCAATAGGAGCTTTATTACTGACCTTGCAGGGAGCAAGACTAAACTGGAAATGCTCTCTTCCATTCCCTGATCTCCCCAATATCTTGTGCCTCATAAACGTAATTATGGTGTTCATAGATGAACATCCTGATCACTAAGGAGCTTGCACTGAATTACGATTTTTGTCATTTTGCAATTTGATTCAGACAGTTGCTTATGCATAGTTGCTTCTGTGCAGCCATTTGTGTTTTTTCCTAGCTTTTTACTAGTTTAGGCAACGCATCTTTCAGCTGGCTTCTGAAGGTTTTTTCTTGTAAACTTAGCTACTCCCAGTATTTTTTAGGAAACTTGGACTCTCCATCCAGAACTGCAGCATGTGTGTCCTTTACAACCAGACACTGTTAACACCTTAACTGCCTTTGTGAGTCTTGAGCTTATAGTCAAGGGGCAATTTTTTTTTTTTTTAAAGTATGGGAACACAGGAATGAACTTGGCAATATCCAAAGGTCACTATAGCCCTGAATCATTCTCTGCCAATAAGCAGCGAGTGTTTAGAGCGCAGGCAGAATCCAGGTAAAGTCTCCAAAATTTTCATAAGCAACAATTCATCATCTTCCTGTTTTGAGGCGTGCATTCATGACACCGAGTAAAATGTTCACCAATGAATTTACCCTACATGAATTTCTCTTGTTTGTTGTTGTGTGGTTTTGTTTTTTTTTTATTCTGTCTGGTCTTTGACAGGTTCTGTGGCAAAGTTAGGAGTTACACAAAATGGCACTTTATTTTAAATTGGCTGCCTGGTGATTGCATTAGGGTAACAATGGAGAGTTATTTCACATGGCTTTGCTCCACTTGGTCTTAAAATTCTCAGATGTTCCTGGTGTGGAACTGAAATTTACTGCTTTCCACAGGTCTGCACTGGAATTCTTCTGAAAACGGTTCATTTGGCACCACTATCCCTGTACCATGGCTGTTTTCAAAAATTTATTATGTATTACACCTCTTAGTCCTACCAGTGTTGTGCCGGAATATGCCCACCCTTGCTAGGTTGTATCCTTCCTACAGTGGCTTCTTCCCTGTGTCTGCCATGGATGCAGGCAGCAAGAAATCCTGTACCAGTCCAGAACTGGATGATGCTGGGAAAGAGGAGCTGCAGACCTCCACCTAAGAGCAGCTGGGCTTGCTATAAGAACAAAAACTCCCATCTAGTGGATATGCAGGAAAAACCTTCCAATCTAGGTAGGCATTTAAAAAAAAAAAAAGTCTATTATAAGGTAAGTCATAGCATTCTATGTGCATAATGTGCATATAATATATGAAAGTATGATAATATACATATATATCAATGAAAGAAGCACTAAAAATGCAGGTTACATTGTTTCAGTTTTAATTACATCTCTAAATGTAGCACCATATCCTTAAAGCCTCTGGGAAAATACAAAGAAAATTATAAGTTGTTCAGCTGTAATTGGCATTGATGGTCCCGAGTTTCCTGAGCTTCCTGACTTAAAAGCTTGTTAGCAGCTCACAGCAGCTGGATTATGAATTAAAAGGATATGAGCTTGATAAATCAATGCCTTTTAGGATCCTCGGAATAAACTGGGATTTTAAGCCAAGAATAAATGGCTGAAGGAAACTGTTGACAGCCTTTCCACTTTTTAAACTGCAGTGAAAACACTTAAAAAGTAAAAACTGAATCTTGTTCTCCCCTGTTGCATTCAATATGATTTATTTCCAGAATGATTAAATATTCAAAAAGTAATATGATATAAAAATCTCAGCCTTTCAAGTAAACATCCAGTTAATAACTAGGTTAGATCAGAAATGGTCGAAGATTTTACCACTTGATGTGTGCTTTGATCCAATGCTGAAACCATGTTATAAACTTTCACAGAAAACCACCATAAATTCCAGTATTTTCTGTCAATATATGCAATTAAATTAAAAACTGAGCAGTGACAGAGAGGAACTGTCTCAGATCTTTCCAGGTCCTCTGGCGAGCATTGGGAGACCCACAGTGTAACAAAAGGAGGCCTGCTCTGTGCTTCATGTTGTAGAAAGAAAAAGTTGTTCTCAAGCCTGTTAGGGCAGTGTTTTGTAAGTGCTAAAACAGCCAAGCCTCTTTAATTGCTGCTGTTATGGATATGCAGAGGATATGCTGCCATTTCAGAATTTGCTTAAAACATTTGCCTAAAAAGAGATGACAAAACTGTGCAACTGTATAGGAACAGAAGGCTTCGATACTAAAAGAAATGATTCTCCATCCCCAGTGGTCCTTCCCAAATTGCCTTCTACTTCTGATATTCACCTCTTTGTCCACCAACCCTGTACAGTGTTACTTTTTGCCACAATGCCATGCTGCTCCTTCCCTTATGTGGGTCCCTTGCATTATCAAAACCAACCCATTTTCATGATTTTCTTAAAGGCATGCCTTTGTTGCACAGAGGGGCAGAAAGTTCTGGAGGTCATGGAGGGGGAACCCACAACAAATGAAGAGATTTGATACACTTTGTTATACATATTTCACATCATTGCACTCAGCAGTACTAGCTTAAAACTGATTTAGTTCAACTAACTTCAGTAAGACTGTTGCTGTGTTTGTCTGGGAAGCAGAACATGCTTTAGGATCAATCTTCATTTAAAAAAAAATTGATAAAAAGTACTCTAAAAATAATAAGGAATACTCTAAAACCCCCAACGTATCTTTTCTCCCAGCAATTTCTGAGGCAGAAAGCTGAGCAAGTGCAAATGGTACCTTTCAAGATAGCAGACTCTTCAGGCACGAGGATGCTTTATTAGGAGGATTGTACTAAGCAGGCATTGTGGCTATTTGATCAAATGGAACTGGAATGAAAATGGACCAACTGATTGAAATTCCTTCTAGGCAGCTTTCTATGATTAGATTTACAATCATATTATCTCTATGTTTTCTATGGAGACCTTTGTCTAAACTTCAAAGGATGTCTGTTTCCTTTTAAAGCAGTCCCACTATCTACATATCAAACCTGTCAGAGAGCAGAAATACTACATGCCCTCTTCCTGTTCCAGGCCACAGTAAAATTTACTTTGACAAAAAAAGCATATGCCTCTGTTAAGACATTACAACTGCAGTAGTAGTCCACTCCAGGAATATATGCTGGGACTTGCAAGCATTCCAATGAAACAAGTTAAAAAACATAATGGACTTCAGTGTTACAGCTACCAAAAATAACCTGTGAGGAAAAGAAAAGCAACTGTCTGATGCAGTGCTATAAAATAAAATATGTAAGAAAAAGGCCTCTTTCACTTTTTCAAATTTAGCCAAAGGAATAAACAGCACAGTCTTGGCAGGACTGCCTTCCTCATCCATCAGACTTGTGACAGTTTCAAAAAGACTTTCATGAGGAAACTAGCACAGTGTCTCCTTGACACTAAGTGGAATTTGATAAAGCTTTAGAGTAGACAGCATATTGTTTGCAATTTTAAGTGTTTTTCTAACTAGAATTTATGCCGAATACTTAGAACTCTTGTAAAATGACCCAACAGAGGACTTGCATTTATCAGGTTCACAAGTTAAAAAGGTATTTAGTAGGGTACCAATTAAATAAAGCAGTGAAGCAATACATACTCTGATAAATAACATTCTTTTGAACCTGGTCCTTTTTTGCTATGCTTTATTATGTCTTCATTTAAAAAAAAGAAAAAAGTGAATCAAAGCTTGACATTAATTTAGATGAGTGGCATTTCTGTATGGAGGGAAAGCGCTGTTATAACTGAGAGAAATAACACTTTGTTGGGAACAGCTGTCACTGCTAGAAATGGGTATTAGCATGTTAATCAGCCTCCTTCTATCGCAGCTTTCCAAATGATATATGAGCTGCGTCTCTGAATGCACAAAGCAATTCAGTACTATGTGAGAGAAGGGGGAAGACATAAAAACAAGGTAGAATCTGCTGCAGGAAGTGCCTGTGTGGTGGAGGAATAGAGAAGTCTCCAACTATTCCAACTTACTTAACACCACCGCAAGTTGTATAAATAATTAAAATTAACTAACTTTTAGATGACTGACTGCGGGGTTTGTTTGGTGAGGATTCTTCTACTTCCAATACAAGCAAAGCAGTGTTTCAGAGAGTGCAGTCTGGGTTCGATAAATGATTTTGTTTTAGTCATGAGGTGCTTTCACGTGTGCAATCTCTGTTTCAAAAACCTGAGGTTATGAGATACGCTGCTGAATATTGCATTCCCTATAAATGTTGCCTTATTATTGGGGGGAAAAAAAAAACAACCCACAAACCAACAAAAAACACAAACAACAACAATGAAAAGCACATGAAAATATTCAGCTCAAACTTTATTACATTTGATAAGCCGCGGCAAAATCTGAGACAAATACGGGTTAGAAACAGTTGTTCTTAGTAAAAATTATACCAAACAATTAGATTGTCAGAGAGAAATAAACAGCAGACACCTGTGGGGAAGGGGATAATGAGAGCTGTACTACCCAATTAGCACCTGTGGAACAAAGAAGAAAAGGATCTTAATTTCTTTTAAATAGGGGTAGAGGTCAGCAAGAAAATCTAGTGAATCTTTAGTTCCTATGCCTGACTTTGATGTTTAACAAGAAATAACAAAGCAGACCTCATTTTGGATATTTTATTTGTCACATCATAAAGAGAAAAACCTGACAGCAAAGTTGTGTGTTTCCTTGAAAGCTGCTGATGGTAATTACTGGAATGGGTTAAAATTTCCAGCTGAGTAGCTGTTCAAGAGCCAACAGTAATCTGCCCAGTAAGATGTCACATAGGTGAAACACAGAGAAAATGAGAGGTTTTTCACTTAGAAGTCATTGTCTGCATTCTTTCAGCACTCTCCACAAGCAGTAGCAACTGCAGCACATGGGGTTTTCTACTAGAAAGTGAGCAGGTTCCAAGGTAACAAGGGCACTGAGCTGCAGTCAAACACCCAAAACTATTTACTGTAACATACTCCTAACTCATTCCTATTAGAGATTTCACAGCTGAGTTAGATGTAGTAAAAAACAATAACAAGAAACCAGCAGATAACCTGAAAGGAAAAGAGGTGGTGTGCTTAATCTTGAAGGTAATAGCAATTCTGGCCATTCACACTGTTACCTGGAGACTTGTCATTTGTAAAATACTTAATTAGTGTCTCACGCCATTACTGATTAAAAAAAAAAAAAAAAAAATAGTAAAGCTTCCTCTTTGAAAATAAAAACCAAGCAAACTGAAATAGTGACTATCTGATATGCTGTATTGAAACACAAATTTCTGGTGGTATACCTTTAAAAATACACTGCTAAAGGCTCAGGAACATATCTGTAGTTTTTTGGTATTCTCTAGCTTATGAAGAACACTTTTGCCTTTAAAGCTTAAGGAAGATGCACATGATAAATCTTCGATGAGTGTATTTTGGCTGTGAGAGTCTTTCATTTGCTAGATGAAGAAAATGGGCCACGGTGTTCTGATAGCTATAAATTAAAAGACCTGACGGCCTAATCCCACACTTGTTGGGATTTTGATGTGTGCCTGTCAAAGCTGAGTGCGTGCAGTGCCACTGAGACCCCAAGGCACTCAGAAGGCAGCTCAGGAGCTGGAAGTGCAGGGCCCAGGCAGCCCAATACATACTGGGGGAGAGGGGTGGGGGGGACCTCTTGTCCTTATTAAGCTAATTATTTTGCTATTAAGTTCAAATATGAACGGCAACAGCAAGCACTGTGAACAGACCTAGCGCACAAATGTGTGACTGCACAGCAGAACCTGTGCCGGAGAGCCAAACATGCCTTTTAAGTGCAGCTGAAGGCCGAAAGACACAGTCCGAGAGCCTAACACACGTCCCTCCTCTAGCAGGAGATAGAGGGAGACCAGGCTGACCGCGGCAGCCGCTCCGCCGCCTCAGGCCGGGCTGTGAGGGGCAGCCCCAGCGCGCGCCGCCTCGACAGCTCCAGCAGGCGCGTGCAGCCCCTTGCCGCCCCGCAGCCGTCCCGTCGCCAACGCCCGCCCGTTTTAAAAGCGCTCGCACGCCGGGCCCCGCGGCGAGCCTGGCGCTGATTGGCTCCCGCCTCCCGTCAGTTACACCTGCCGCCCAGCTCCGCCAGGCCGCGGGCTCGGGCTGGGCAGCGCCGCGCTGCGCCGAGCCGTGGGGTGAGGGGAGGAAAAAAGGAAGAAAAGAGAAGAAGTAATTATAGCATAGAGTCTTATGAAAACCTCTTATCGGTTTCTAAAGGCTAATTTTAGTTTGAGGTGCGGTAGCAAGTCTCAGTGGGGTATGTAGGGCTTCTGACTACCACGGGGCTGGTTGCTGGCTTTCGTGGGGAGGCCGAAAGATGGGGGGATAACGTTGGTGTGCAGTGTATGGCTTTATTCGTGGTAATGATTGCTCCAGGCAGCACTGGGAAGTCACACAGCCAGCTGTGAAGTAGGCTGTGTAGGTAACGGTGTGTATTTGGGTGATCGAGCTGGAAGGAGAGGTTCAGTGAGAGGGCAAAAAGAGCAACGAGCTGAAGAGGAGCAAGTGGCTTGTGCTTCAGGCTGAAGAAAATGGATGTGATTGTAACTGCTTTTCGTGCCGGGGAGGTGGGGAATTCCTCAGGATTTTGCTTAGTGAAGCTTCAATTTATTGTTGATAAAGCAAGTTTAAAATATAAGGGACACAGAAGAGTTATAGATGATGTGTCTCGTTTTTGTTTTCATTTTTTGTGGAGAATAAAGAGCATAGCACTTGGATGTACCACTTGGGCAAGGGATTGAAGTGCTGAAGATTGCCTGGGTAAGTCTTGCAGACCTTAAGGCAGAAAACGTGGGAAATAGAAAACAGGGCAAGGAGAGAAAGAAAGGCCTTGAAAAGGAATCTGACTTTAAAGTTATTTTTTTTAAATCGACTAGAGAAGTTCATAAATTACTGTATAGGCTTCGTGGTCTGATTTGTTCCCTGTGACCTAGATGACAGAAACCAAAGGAAATCTTCACATGCCATCAAATAGTGGATATAGTAGTAACAGCTCTATTGGTAAAGCTCCTTAGCTTTCAGCGTCATGAAAGTGAATAACAGCATGAGAACGAGGAGCTCAGAAGTGGGATAATCCCAGTCCCTTAGTTTTGACAGACAGTTCCACCAAGTTTTATTAAATATTGATTTCACGTAAATTATTTTTGTCACTGAATTCTTTGAATTAATTAGCAGTGGACATAATGCATTTCAGAAGTATTCTTTGGACTTAAATCCAGTTTTAAAATCGCTGGTGCTTCTGTAAAATATAGTGATAAGGGAGTGGATTTTGTCACTGCAGATAGCATTTAGGTCTCCGTACAACTGAGAAGTTTTATGAAGTAATTCATTACTGTGCTTGAAGAGTCAGCATATTTTTAAAATAGCTACGATGTGACTTGTATGAAATTAAAATTTTAATATGGAATATATAGTTGCTGGTTAAAGTTCACTACTATGTTTTGAAATCAAATACATAGATGATACCAGTTGTGCAGAGGATTGCAGCCTTTTGTTGCTCCTTGGAGTCAGAGGAAATAGCCAACTGTAGCATGTGTTCCTGTGCCCCGGTGGCTTCTGTATGTAAATAGCGGCTTTTAAGTATCTGAGTTGAAATATCCCTAATGTTCTATTGAAGCTATTGCAGATATGAATGAGGAGAATTCAGCTGCAACAAGTGAATCTGACAAAATGAGAGGTGGTAATCGGAAGGCTGCTGCCTTACTGGCCCTACTAGACAAGACTGGATACAACATGATTCAAGAAAATGGACAAAGAAAATTTGGTGGGCCTCCACCAGGTAAGCATTTTTTTGAGGTAACAAAATTGAAGTATGTTGTACATAAGGATACCTATACTATGTTTCTGTGTATGTCAGAAATGTACTTTCTGGTCCACTACTTCTCTGTTGAGTTTGATGACTTTTTTTTTTGATTTTGAGAACTCTGGAAGGTGAGTTTATCTACTTCTACCCCAACTTATTAAAATAGTTATAATCTTCCATGCTGAATTTGGGCTTAATTTCTAGTTTAGGATAGCATTGTTGAATGTATCTATCAGTGCATATGGCAGAGATGTAAAATAAAGACTATAAACATATGCTTAGGCATATCCTTAGGACCAGAAAGGCCAGAAGCATGGATCTGTTCTGTGGGTCTTTGTATTATTACTTTTTTTCCTGTAGTATCTGGCTCCCACGTGTGAAAACTGATCTCTTTTTAAAAGGAAAAATGTTCATGGTTTTTGGCCACTGAAAAAAAATGATTGTCCCGTATCGTACCTTCGTAGGGTGTCTTTTTATAGTGGATGAATGGAGAAGGTGGAACCAAAATGTTCAGACCTTTTGAATGGCAATGGGGGGAAAGAAATACAGGCACTGGGAACTCTGACTAAAACTTCCTAAAATATGGGCAAGAAGTGCAGGTAAATGTTTGTAACTCCAAAATGTTACAAGTAGAAAATACAGCAAGTTCTTTCTCTAGCAATTATATTAGATGTATTAATACGTAAGAGATGATTTTGAGAAGTAAAAAATGATTTAAATGCAGACTCTTGCAACCAACTTGTGTCTGTTGCTATTTAAAACACTGTTATGTTTTAAATAATGCTGGTTTCAGTGGCTTGTCATACAAATTCAAGGTAAAGAAGCAAATGAATGTTAAAGAAAAAAATTATCCTGTTTGCACAGGATTTAAGCATACAAAATCTAAAAAGATACAAATACAGCAGTTAAAAACCAACAATTGATACCCAAAGTGTGTTGCGTAACGGTGTGACTGTGACACTTGTCCTAAGATTTTTTTGCTGGACTACTTATTTTAAGGTTGGGAAGGTCCTCCACCACCTCGTGGATGTGAAGTTTTTGTGGGTAAGATCCCTCGTAACATTTATGAAGATGAATTGGTCCCTCTTTTCGAGAGAGCTGGAAAGATCTATGAGTTCAGGCTGATGATGGAATTCAGTGGTGAGAATCGAGGCTTTGCTTTTGTGATGTATACTACTAAAGAGGATGCCCAGCTAGCCATCAAGATTCTTAATAATTATGAAATTCGTCCAGGGAGATTTATTGGTGTCTGCATAAGCTTGGACAACTGCAGACTATTTATTGGAGCAATTCCAAGAGAAAAGAAGAAAGAAGAAATACTAAAAGAAATGAAAAGAATTACAGAAGGAGTGGTGGATGTCATTGTTTGTCCAGATGCCACAGACAGAACTAAAAATCGTGGATTTGCTTTTGTAGAATATGAGTCTCACAGAGCAGCTGCAATGGCTAGAAGGAGGCTACTTCCAGGTAAACCTATTTTTAAGAAAATTTTTGGAGGACAGTGTTTTTGGGGAGTAGAGGTGCAGGGGTGTGAGCCCCTTAGGTTTGTAGAAAACCATTTTAAGAGTATCGTGTTCGAAGGGGCTTATTTGTGGAATGGAAAGTAGAAGGGATTAAAAGTATTGAAAGAGGAGGGAATAGGTAAAGGTGAAGTTAAAAAGGAAACTGGACAGCGTGACTCCTGTCTACGGAAAGGGTTGTAAGGTTGTATTTTTGCCAAGTCTTACTTTGTTAATTATTTCAAGTATAGTCTCTTAGACATTTTGCTTAAGTACATGCAGACAACAAATGCTGCTGTCTCACGTTACACATCATATTTGTTTGCTTTTTCTAAAGGTAGTGTATAAGAATGATTTTTATTTTCATCTTTTTTCTGATGTTATGCTTCTTTGCTGTAGGAACGTTCCAGCTCTGGGGTCGTGCAGTTCAAGTTGATTGGGCATGCCCAGAGAAAGAAGTTGATGCAGAAACAATGCGGAGAGTTAAAGTATTGTATGTAAGAAACTTAATGATTTCTACTACAGAGGACACAATTAAAGCTGAATTCAACAAGTTCAAGCCACGAGTAGTTGAACGTGTAAAGAAGTTGAGAGACTACGCGTTTGTTCATTTCTACAACCGAGAGGATGCAGTTGCTGCCATGTCTGTAATGAATGGAAAGTGCATTGATGGAGCTAGCATTGAAGTAACGCTGGCAAAGCCAGTTAACAAAGAAAGTACTTGGAAGCAACATCTTAATGGTCACGTAAGCCCCTGTTCTGAAAATCTCATGGAAATTCCTAGCAGAGAAGACAGTCATCAAAAATCCGTAGGGAAACCTGCAAGTCTTTCTCTTAGTCTTAATGGTCAGCACAGTCCAAACTCTCCTCTTAGCCTTAATGGTCAGCACAGTCCAGACTCTCCTGAACTTGAATGGTATCCATACCCATTTCTTCCAGGAGTAAAGCTTATTCCAATTAGCATGTATTCTCTAAAATCTAGTTACTTCAGTTCTGCTGTGATGCGTCTGGATTATTTTTGCTACAAAAATAACTGGTTACCACCAGAATACTACTTGTATTCAACTACAAGTCAGGATGGGAAAATACATTTGGTGTGCAAGGTACTTATTCCGAGTATTGCAGATGGTTCGCAGAGTTGCTTCATGTCACACAAACTCTGTACAACGTTAGAAGATGCGAGGGAATTGGCAGCACAGATGGCACTTCTACATCTAGGTAAGCAAAAGTGCTTTTGAATAGTTCTTAAGAACTGAAGCTAGGAAAGTTTATTTAAAATTCTCTGTTCCCTGCATATATTTTTGGAAGTCTTTGTTTGTATTTATTTAGTATCTTAAAGTCAATATGCCTCTAGAAAAAGAGATTTTTGATATTATAAACTCCTTTGATAAAGGCTTTTCATAACTGAGAAAGCAGTCACTAAAGTTCTGACAGTGCATTATTGCTGCTGCTCTGTAAAAATAAATAATGTAAAATGTTACATTTGACATCTAGTTCCTGCTCAGTATTTTTCAATTCTGTGATGCTGAAGCATCCAAAACACAGAACTGATTTCTAAGGTATTAGTGGTTGTAGTCTTCATTTGATCAAACTTCGTTCTAAAAGAAATCAGAATTTAAGACCTTAGGTAAATAGATTTGAAGGTTGTTAAAGAGCCATACCTGCTATATTCCTCTTCCCTGCTCGCGCTCTCAGTTTTTTCCCCTCTTCTCTCCTGCTCTTGTTTAGTGGGTTGGAAAAGCTACTGCTGGATAGCAAACTGTTAAAATAGTGTTGATAGTGTTTTCTTCCTAATACTATTACTTTATTCTGGAATCTTCTTCGTGCTGCAGTGAATTTATTTTCTTTATGGTGTTTGTTTGTTTGTTTGTTTTAAATGCAGTTTGTAGCAGACTTAATTTAGACTTGACTATGAAATGCAAGCAGTCCTTTTCTTAGTGTGTAGAATCTTGTTTCTCATTGTCTTTGATTTTGCATGCCCAAAAGGTCTTAGAAGAGAAGGAATCTCTGAAACCCAAAGCCTAATGCATTGTCTTCACTTCAGCAGCAGTCTGTTCAGTTTGCATGAATTGGTCACCTCCAAGAGGCTGATAACTCTAGATGGTCAACGTGAAGAGAATTATATATTTTTAATAACAAAACAGCAAAATTTTTTTGTAAGTTTTTATAAAACCTGTGCCAGGTTTTGTGAACATTAGTGCCTGTTTCTTTTTCTAGCTATGAAAATTAGAGTTGTACCTTTTATAACCTGTGTAACCCCAAATGCAAAAAAAAAAATTAAACTGGAAATAGGGATGAGAGCTTAGCTTGTTTAAAGAACAGTGGCAGCTTCACAGTCAGTGCTTGGCCATGCATATCTACCCATTTTGTGGCTTACAGCTACTGTTACAAACTGATTTTTCTCTCCTGTACTCAGCTGGGAAAGAATCTCAGAAACAGCTACAAGGGAACGTTGGTCTGAGAATGGCTATTCACAGCTGTGGGCAAATCTAGAATGAAAACAAGCTTAAAAAAAAATTAGAAGTATGTATTGAACTCTTCTTACTCTGCTGTAAGGTGAAACAGCAGTTTTTTTTTTTAAATCAACACTGTTAGCAAGATACTAAAATCTGGATAGTCTCCCAGTAATTACATGGTGAGTGATCTCCTGTACCTAGTGCAAAGCACTGTTTTTAAAAAGATATTTGTGTTTTTAAGTAACTGTACTTGCTTGTTGCCATATACAGTAGTCCTGAACAGATAGCAGTACAACAACCTTCCACTTGGTGTCACCTGAATATTTTGAAAATGAGTAAAACACAGACTTCGAGTTTCACTGAAAGATGAACAGAGGAAGAAAGTAAAAAAATAAAATAAAAATCAGGCTCGTTGAAATATGAGGAAACGATGAGTGTAGGTGTTCAGTTGAAAGAAGTGAAGAAGTGGAGCGTGGCTATGTGCTGAAGTTCCAGAAGGGGACAGCTCACTGTTTTAGCAATGCGGAGGGGAGCAAGGGAACAGAATAGAAAGAAAATTGAGTACTCTGTAAAAGAAATGATGATAATGTCTTCCATTATTTTTGAATCTCATTTCAAATTGGTCTCTCGAAGTTACATGACGCCTTGGTGCTATTCACAAGCTTTTACCAGAAATTTTCCTCAGAAATTGAGCAGTATGTTTTCTTGTGAAATTGTGGTAGCTTCTGTTTTTTTTGTGTAATTGCATAGGTATTATTTTATGAGTATATAGATACTACATTATTTTAAAATAGACCTACCTGAATGGTGTCGATTGTAATGATGTATACAGTCAAAAAAGAATTATGTTTCATATACCTAGAACCACTTACTGTTCCAGCTTCCAGGTTTAGATTTAAATTAAGAACTGGAGTTGTTATTGTAGTGATATTTGGACTGTTTCCTGGGGTAGCCAGGAAGAAATGCTGCGTTCCTTCCCTGATTTGCAGAAATTTAAGTAATGAATTTCAGTAACGTGTGGATACCTGTCACTGCTGAGGCCTCTTTCATTTTTAAAATGGGGATTACTGTTTTAGTGTCATGGGACTGGTTTTAAAAGCTTATAGGGGAGTGCTGAATCAGTACTTAATGTTAACTTTGCTGCTGGAAGCTTCTAATCTTACTCACCCAGGATTTGTCCTGAAGATCAGTATTTTTCTGTTCCTGCTGCTTGCAGTCAGGGAATGCAAACTTTTAAATCTCTCGCTTGGAGAAAAGGAGAGATGGAACAAGGTTGGACTATGTGTATATGTAAAATAAGCTGACTGTACTGAGTCAGTCACTTCAAACTAGAAGTGGGTTTAGTGCCCTTTTCTGATCAGTTGATTGTGTTGAAGACAGTTTATGAAGCACGTCTGGCAGAACTTGGTACTTAGTAGCAAATGTACATCTCAGTCAAAAGGTTTAATGTGAGAGGCTGCTGCTCTGACAGATGTAACAAATTAGACTGTATTAAAACAAGGATCTAATATACATATTAAAATAGGTTCCATTAGTACTTTGCTTTCAGGGAAGGTGAAGCAAAGGGTCATTATTTTAAAGCTTGTTTGTTAAAGATAGAGTCTGAGAAAGACTTCAGGACCAAAGAACTTTATTTCAGGAGTAAGCTTTCTAGAAACTTACATAATGAAAGGGAAAAAGAAACTGAGATTAAGTTCTCAGTTTATAATTCTATTTTCTGTTAGGTCCTATGATGTTGCTTAAACTGTTGACTGAAAAACCTTACTTAAGGATTTCAATTGGTGTTTGGGGGACAGAGGAAAGAGAAGAATGCAGCAGTGGGATAAGGCATCAAATGCTTTCGTTATATGCTTATCTTAAGTCCATCTTTGAATAGGTAATGCAGTATGCTTGCTGAAATTGTCTGTTTTTCTTTTTCTCCCTCCCCCACTTTTTTCCTCTTCTGCAGACAGCTGTACGCCTAAATCAGCTTGAATTGCCCTGAAGAACATAGTTGAGCAGTTGAAAAATTTGGTAGTTGTTACTTTGAATCTTGCCATGAAAGGAAGAATACCACACTGATGCGTGATTACTGGAAATTCAGATTACATGTTACCCGCTGAAGGATTTTTCAAAAGGACATGTTTTAAACTTTCCATTTTGAAGATTAGTGCAACTCAATGTTAAATTGTTTTACTTAGATTAAATTTGTTTTAAAGGTAATTGTTTGAAAGATTTCATTACCTGTAATAGTTTATACAACGGTAGCCTCTTTTTAGTGTTGAAATAGTTTAGTATGACTCCTGCCCCCTTGTATTATGAGTTTCATTCAGAGTATTTTTTAAGATTGTGTTGCAAGTAATCTTAAGTACACATTTAAAAGCCAATGCTGCCAATGCTGCCTTTTCAAGCAAAAATAATTCCTGATATTTCTCTTAGTGGCTGTCATACGAAATACCACACAAAGATTTGTTTCTGTAACAGCGCAAATTTTATAGGAAGAACATTTCCTACAAACATGTCCTTCTATAGAGATGTCATTTATTTTGTTTCTTTTACTTTGTTTTAAAAGTGGATCTATCTCCTTTAAAACTCGGTATATGCTTTCAGCTCCTGATCAAGACTAAGGGTATAATGGCATGACCTGTACAAGTAGTGGTCGTAAGCTTTTTTTTTTTTAACTTGAAAAGTTGGGGGAAAAAAGTAGAGAGAAAACAGTGCAATTGAGTGCTTTAAGTTGAATAATTTTTCTTAATGCAGTCAAATATTACAGTTGGATGTTTCATCAATATATTGCCTTTTTTGATCTACCTAAATGTCATTTGTATTTAATGATAGCTACATAGTTGTTACAAACGTTGTGAATTTTAATGTTTAATATTGTGTTTTACTTCTTCACTTGAATTTGGATATTAAATTTATGCTGTTAGCATTTGGTGTGTGTACTTAAATACTAGAATTTTACATGTAGTACATTTGCAAACTGACTCTGTAGCATTCACTTTGCTTTTTGTAGTAGTAAACTTTGGCCAGAGGCTCCAGTTTGAAGTGCTTTGCTGAACATGAAGTTGAATTCAGTGGCTTATTGTTTCCTATGAAGCTCATGTGGGAGGAAGAAAGAGGAGGCTTGCTTTATCTCATATTTAAATCCCCTGAGACCAAGACAAAAAATAAAAAAATAAAAAAAAATCAGTGTTTGGGTAGAATAACTCAGCATTATGCTGATAGGGATGGGAGAACTAATTTCCAAGTCCTTGTGCCATTCAGTCTGAGTATTGCAGTTTGCAGACTGCTGCAGTGAGCTTTGTTTTTGTCTGCTCTGAGTTCCATATTTTTATTGCAAGGTTTTCAAATAGGCAGCTTTAAAGATACCTTGAAAATACAGTAGACTTCTTGCAGGTACAAGAAAATCTTGATAAAACAGTGTTCTCTCTCCTTCTAATAGAAGTTTGGGTATACATGGCACTATTGGCTAATTAAGGGAGCCCTGTCACAAACTAAAGCGAAGTTGCATATTCATTTGGGTATTGTCTGTGGCTGGTGGAGGTGAAGGGCTAGCCAGTACTGCAGAAAGCCTAGGGCTGTTTGGATTATAACTTGCACCCATATTTTGAAGGATTATGGTGCAAAAAAACCAAAAAACAAACCAAAAAACCCACCAAGTTTGCTACAAGCCAGCAATTCCCATCATTACTAATGTGAACAGGTACCTTCACAATTATTTTAAGTATTTCTTGTAAGTTTGACTGTACACAAGCATGACCAAACACGTCAGTGAAATGAGTACTGGAAGGATGTGAGCCACACACAGCCTTCAGCCACAAGTCTTTTTTTGGTCTTTGTTTTCCAGATCAGAACAAAGTTGTAAGAAAAGCAGCTGAAACAGCAGTAGCACTTGGTTGCTGTCATTCAGCATTTTTGAAGTTTAGAGTACATCATTAAAAGTCTCCATAATTAGTGTTAAAAACATGAGTATTTTTTCCATATTTATAGAAGTCTCACCAGAGACTATTAGCCTTTTGTAAAATCCCATGTATTTCTTTTAAAAGAATTGTGACAAAAAGAGAAGATAGTTGTGCATATTTTGCAGGACTGCTGCATAACCATAATAGAAGCATCTTGCTTTAAGCTTTCTGTAGCAAATAAAAGGCTCTGTGGAAGTAGAGGTCACTCACTTTAGTAGAACAAAGCTGTGTTCATGTTCCTTCATACTAAGCTCACTTCATTTAAAAACTTGCCCTATGTAAGAAAGGCTAATCCTTAATCTTACTTTTTTCATCTGTTTGCTTTTAAAAAACATTATTACAGCCTTGTGGCATTGATGACAGGTGGTTAAGCCTGTGCTGGGCAGCAAGTGGGTTGTGGGCAGCCTAAGTCTCCCACCCCTTTTTTTTTTTTTGTTAGGATGGGGAAAACTAAGGCCATTTGTCACCAGCAGCCAGCGCACTATCCAACGGGAATTGCTAAACTAATACAAAATTGTTTCAAATAGAAAATGGTATTAAAAAGCAAGGCAGCTGGTGATTATTAGGTTAAAAATCTTAAGGTAAAAGCAGCACTCAAGAAGTCAGTTGTTTTACAAATATCATATTTCTCTGATTTTTTTAATACAGGTGCTGTTCATAACAATAATGACCAGGTAAACATCTCCTCAAGCTATTTGTTCTTCTGCTTAACAGGAGAAGGAAGAAAAACAAATGATGGTTTAGCAGTGGCAGCTGCAAGCGTCCTACCATTAGAACCCTAGTAGGCCAAAAGTGCCAAGACAACAGAAAATTTAGAGTAGTCATTTAGAGCGTCCTCTACCCATTCCAGTCATTCAGGTGCACTGCATGCACCTGAGTTCCCCTGGGTTGGCCCTGCCTTCCCACCAGGTGCTCAACCACTGGTTCAGACTGTGACTTCGCATTTCCACTACAGTGTGACCTACTTACTACAACACTGGCTACATCGGTATTAAAGTAACTAAGACCTGTAACATCTGCAGGAGGCAGAGCCTACATCACCTTGTGAAAGGAGCACTCAAACCATAAGGATGCCAGCAGGGTATCAGGAATGGTGCCTGGCATATGAGACTATAGTGAGAGCTGGCCTTTTCCAAAACTACGTGGCCGTACAGGCATAGGCTACTGCAAAACTGCCGTGGAGAACCATTACTTGGCAAAAATTATTCAAGTATATTTCAGTAAAAGCTTAGTTTTTGTTTAAATGGTGTTCCATCCAACTGACACAGCTTTGACCTTCATGCAGAAGGACTTAATTGTTACTAGTTTTGTCCTTGTCTTGTACAGAGGCTTTTCTGTCTACAAAAATGTAAACAACAGACAGAATAATTAAACAACCACTGACAAAGCAGGTAGAATTTTTAGGACTCTCAAGTGCAAATACATGCATATAGTTGGAAGAGTATCTTATGTGTTGCTCAGAGGTGGGTGAAATTTCAAGAAACGTGAGGGCACCTGTATATTTTCAAGAAGAACTATCTTGTTTTTGCAGGCTATCTCAGTTCTAGTCTCACATTTTGACAATGCAGTGATGCTTTTAGCTAAGGTAGCAGATAAAGTTTTCGACTTGAGAGAGGTGAATAATACAGAGTAATACTCCTTGAGAGCAGTACCGTCTTTACAGATCAAATTCTAGTGATCGTACTCTGTACTTTTATGCTGGTGGTGGATAGGCAGAGTATTGCCATTTTTAAGTGGGGAGGGCAAGTCATTCAAGCACAGGACTTAATTTCTGATTGTGCCAACTATTTTGTGACAGTGATAGAAGCTTCCAGTGCAAGAACCAGGAGCATTTACAAAGGCAACTTGCAGCTCACTGAGGCAGGTCTGTATATTACAATTCACTTCAGGTAGGAAGGCAAGTTCTTTTAGAAAGTTGTGGCCAAGTATTACTGACATAGAGGTGTTCTTTCTCTCCCTCCCCCCAGCTTCTTTCATCTAACATCACAAGGAGGTTAATATTTATAAACAGTTTCAACCAAAGTTAGAATATTCTGTGTGGGTATTGACAAAGTACTTATTTGCTGTCAAGTGCCAATGAAAATCTGTGAAACTCGTTGGAATTACCTTGATGGAAAACTTACTCAGAACATGACAATAACACTAGGGCAGCTGGCCAGAATCAAGTACCCATTTCTGTAGATTTACCTATATGAATTAACGCTTCAGGTTGTACAGTGCTGCCACAGGCTACAGCTGCTACTGACTTCAACTTTCCTGCAGAGGGAAGTATGCACTAAGTGTATGAAAAACACATAGTAAGTCAAATGATGTTTGCAAAGCTGGAGGTGTCGCAGTGTCTGAGTGAAGAACATAGGACTAGAGTGTCAGGAATGATATTCACTGAATTAGTTTGTAAGGAGAAGCCAAAACATTTCAAGTGATAAAATGGTCAGCTTTCTGAACAAATGGAAATTTGTCAAGCCAGCGGCAAATGAAAAAGAAACATCTTAAGAAACAAAAAGAAGCATCTCACCCCTGTATGATCTTTATGAGTCTGCCTCTGGGCTGTGATACTGATAATGTTACTCTAATGAAGACAAAATTAGTATCCCAAAAAGAAGAGCTCCAGAGGTTCCAGAAAGAAAGGATGCAAGAGAAAGGATACGACTTCTGGATCCTGGGCTGTCCTGAGGTGTCACACACTTTCAGAAATGAAGCAGATTAGACTAACGAGGAGTTAAATGGCAAAGAAGGGATCAGGTATGTGCAAAAAGGTCATCTCAAGATGTTACAGGATAATACAGATTACGAGGACCACACAATGGTGTAAAAGTGCCCAATTTCATTTGGTTTAGGCTGAAGCTTAAATTCTTCCTAGAATCCAAGATGTTTAGTTTTTAGTATTTTTATATAGTGGAGAGAGGTATGTCAGAAAACGGACAGCAGCTCGTCTGTGGCAATAGCTTTCTCATGGGCGTGAAGAGCACCAGTGCCTTATGCATATGGAGTCTTACAATACAGACTATGATCAAAGGAACATTGATGAAAAAAGTTTGTTTTTTGACTAGACAAAGGAAAAGAAAAAGCCACCTCTTGTCTAAAGCAACAATCAGGACAGAAAACTACCCACACTCTTCTTTAACACTTATGAAAACTTTAACTATGTTTTTTTCCTTCAAAAAAGCATAGTTTTCAACTACCTTGAAATTGTGTTTGTTTTGTTTATTCATCCCGTCCAAGGATTTAGGCTATGAAAGTGCAGAATTAAAACCAGAGAAAACTTATACGACCCAGTTCATCCGGCAGTACACATAAACATCAGTGAATTTAGTTGGAGCAAGTCCAATAACGTGCGCATCTTCCAGAAAGGCATCAAAGTCTGCACAGTGCCAAATATTGCAACAGAATTTGGATCAGGGCTTCCTAGCTTTGAACAGAGGCAGTAGTTCATTGCAAAAACTCCTGGTTTCTCTCACAGAGAGGGTATTTTTTATAAAATAAAATAAAAGCTCTTTGAGAGCTCTCCTTGCTTAGGAAACTTTCAAACCTACTAACTGGCTTTACATGCTCGTAATAACTTGTCTTTAGGAGTATGTCAGCTATTTCCTTCTCTTTCACAGCCTCACATAAGTTTGTCTAATATTCCAGTAGCTACTTAATAGCACTGTGAGTAAACTGCAGGGGTACCCTAGTGAGCTGTGAAGCAGGTGAAGATCAACTGTGTTCAGCTCTGGTAGGACCTGCATCACAGAGCTCATCAACTCCTGTCCCAGAAGGGGAAGGAAAGAAAGAAAAAGGTGGGGAAAAGGGAAGGAATAAAGAGGGAAAGGGAAGGGAGAAAGAAAGAAAAGAGGAGAGAAGGAGAGAAAGAAACTAAAAAAAGAGGAAGCCAATAGAGGTAGGGAAAGCATCTAAACAAATAGGAGTTTACAGGCAGCCTGGAGAGGAGCAACGACAGAGCTCAGGGAAATTTTATTATCTTGTTTGAAAGTTTATGAAAGAATTTATGAGCAAAAATCTAAGTACCAGCAAACATTTTTAATTGCATTTGCATGAATAGCTGCCTCATAGCTTGTTTTAAGCTTGTTGGATTTTTACGATTCATAATGCTAGGATAAGCAAATGTCTGACTGTAAATAAGAATATCCTGCCTGAACAATCTTAACGTAGATAAGACATAAATGCATTACAACACTGAAGGACAAATTATGGTTAACTTATTCAGTATGTTCTACCTTAAATATTTCAGGAATAATTGAACATACTTCAGTAATTACATGCAGTAGCTGTTTAATCAACAGTGTAACATAACTAATATTAACAGGTACTCGATCTTTCTGACTGCTGCAGGAAACAAGCTGTCTTCTTTTTGAAAAAGCTGTTCTGATAAAAAATTCAAATGCCTCAGCACTCCTTTCTGTCTCCCTTGGATAGATAATAGCTCCTCACAAGTCAGAGGAAGTAAGGCAGCCTAAGCCAATGAGTCTGAAAGCAAAATGACATCTCTGGAATAAACAAACTGACCTACTGGCAAACAGATGAGATTGCAGTGGTGGCTAAGCCAGCTGTGCATGGGAGAGCTGTAAAACATTCACTGCATCTCATCATCTTTGCTTCCCTCCTTGAGAAACTCAACCTGATGCTGTTTCAGAGCTTTCTTCATGATCTTCATTCTTCTAAATGGAATCCTTTTTCCTTTTGTTTAGTTCAATGTTCTGCAATTCAGCCCTTTAGGCTGCAGGAAAAGCACCAAAGAAAGGCCACAGATTCAGACTGCTGCAAGTTTGGTCAGGCTGGGTATTAGGAAGAATTTCTTCTCGGAAAGAGTGGTGAGGCATTGGAAAAGGTTGTCCAGCAGGGTGGTGAAGTCACCGTCACTGGGGGTGTTCAAGAGCAGTGTGGATGTGGCATTGAGGGACATGTTTTCTGGGCATGACAGAGGTGAGTTGGTGGTTGGACTTGGTGAATTTAGAGTCATTAAGGTTGGAAAGACCACTGTGATTCTAAAAGTTCTAGACATCTCAAATCAAAAACTGCGCTCGAGGGAGGGCATGCAATGTAGCCTCCCATAACAGTATAAGAGTTCCAACCTTCCTGTTCCTCCAGGACCATGAGGGGAAAAGGTTTCTTTTATAGTTGACAGCCACTTTTTCAGTCCTTTTCTGACAGAAGCATCAGATGACAAAGTGTAGATGAACAAGATGAGCTGAGGGAGCCCTTCTGCAGAAGAGGGACTTTAGTAAGCTGTTATGGTACTTCAGCTTCCACTGACACATGCTGACTTGTATGAAAGAGTATAGGTTACAGGAGGTTGCAGATGGGTTACTGGTGAGCCATACAAAAAACAATATATTTAAAAAAAAAAGCCTTGAGAAAGGAAACATCTACTTGTTTTGGCCTAATTTCCAGGGCAGCTTAACGAGCTGTATCTCAAGCTGTGCTACCTTACTTGTCAGCTCTCTTTAGATTCTTCTTGCTTCATTGCTTCTGCATTTCTGTAGACCCTAGCTTGGCGTATTTCCCTTCATTCTCTTCTTTCATTGACTATTTTTCCACAATAGCCTTCGGTCTATTACTGTATTTAAGTGGAAATTATTTGCTGCTTTTTTATTGTCAGCTCATACTGTCTTTTCTTAAAAGGAATTAGAACAGAAGCATGAAGGATGTTTTGATAGGTTTTGAATTTCTTTTTACTTAAAAGAATGTTGACCACTCTCAGTTGCACTGTTTACTGTCAACATACACTCCTCGTGGATTTCCAGATTATTTTCTTGTAGAATATGTCCAGCTCTAGGGTTGCTTTTATGATTAGCAACCAGGATATTGCTTTGATTATGCATTCAGCGCTGCTAGCATATGGACTTCGGCCAGCTCAGATGTGTCTGCCACTGGTTCTGTTTTCTCATATTCTTAACATAGCTGTGCTATAGGAAGCCTATGTTACAGACATAAGCATCAAATACAGTCTCAGTTCTTTTTATTACAAGCAGTGTTTTATAGAGGGAGAGTTTGATACATCCATCATGTGCATACTCTAATGATCCACTTTGGCAACAAGATACCTACCCAATGGAAAAATGGTCCCGTATGATCTAGCCATATATTTTATACTGATATATCTACACAGCTACTGTGGTAGCATCAAAAGAAAGGATGAAAGTAAGTTTACTGGCTGGTGATTAAGATATAGTTACTTGAATACATGCTTGAAAGACCTTATTGCCTATTATTTCACCTGTTGTGTGGTTTGGGTATGAGCATATAATGGAAGCAAAATTATTTCTCAGCCTCCTATTACTGCTTTGATATTACCTGGATTGTCTGTTGTGCATCCATAGCATGCTGTTGTAGCCTCCTGATGGAAAGGACCCAAAGCACTCCGTCGACAGTAGCACACTAACTTTGCACCCTGAACATTCAAGGACTGCTCTTAGGGAGGGATCAAGGGCAAAATGCTTATCTTCTGGGGACAAGATGTGAGAGTGTGTTACATATGAGTGAAAGATTAATGCTTCCACTGGCTTTGCAGTCCTGTAAATGGGCTAGAAAGAGCACCTTTGCAGAATCAAGTGTGCAAACACCCTTCACCAAGCACCTGACATGATACCTGTTGTGACTTTCAGAATTATTAGTTCTGGGAGATTCAGGGAGCAGAGGCTGTATGAAAACAAACTCAAGCCATGTCAGCCAAAATCTCTACTGAAAATAAACTAGGAGGCTGCAAGAGGAAACAATAGAACTGGAGTACAGGTGAAGAATACAAATGTTTATGGTTAACTGGTGTCTAGGTAGGAAGAGGTAGATGAGGTAAAGACCCCAGAAACGAAGCATGGCTTTCTGAAATGAGAATTTGAGCTGGGGATGCAGCATCCACAGAAGGCAACGACTGTGCAAACCCAGCTCACTGCTGGCACTCCTGGGCTGGGTGCCCTAACTGCTGGCTTTCCCAGGCCTCCAAGACACCCACAGTAGCTGCTCTAATCAATATGCTCAATTTCTCCTCCAGATAAATGTCTTTAAGAAAGGCCACTGTTTCTAACAGAACTTGTAACAGAAAAAGTAGCTATTTAGTTTTGGTATTATTACTTCATTCCTGGGTAACCAGTGGCTAAGTGGCACACAACAGAAGTTTTTCAAAAGTAGATGCAAGTTTATGTCAGCAGGGAGGGATCTTTCCTATGTATGGAGAGGGAAAGCCTGACATGCTTTCCTACCCCCCTCTCCGTGCCCCATAGTTTCACCTGTTATCACTGCCCTGCTGGTACCTCTGTCCCAGCGTGGGCAAGGAGAGCAGCACTCAGCTCCAGACTGTTCTTTGGACATTTCTGCATGATGCCTAATTAGTCAGAGTTGGGTTTTTATTTTTAATCTACAAATTAACAAGCTAATACTAAGACATTTGTGTTTGTGGTTTGGTTTTTTTTTTTCCATTTTTTTTTAACTTCTACTTCATTTTTAACTTCCAGTTTTTTTGTTTGGTGCTCCCTAACATCTCAAGGTGTTAGGTTTGGCCACTAGGACTTGGTTAGACACAGTCTCTGCTACACAAAGCTCCAAGAAGGAAAGGTTTCCAGCATCCAACTACAGGAAAGCCGTGATGCAGAGGCACTGGGATAATCCAAGGTACCCTGCAGAGGGAGATAAGGAATGCCTTGCCAGGCTCTAGCCAGTCCTAAGGTAGCACAGCCTTTGTAACTGTTGTGCTAATTTAGGAGTGGAGAACCAAAAGGGCTGTAAACAAGTAATGTGTAAAACAAAAACTGGCCCAAAGCAGGAAGAAATTTAGTGCATATGCTAATGCATGTGTGTTAAGTCCTGACCTATATGAGAAAACACACACGTTACCAAAGTAACAAAGCATCCTCAAGCTTGGAAACATTCCAGTCATTGATGAGAACAATGTACAGATCCAGGACAGAAAGTAACATGTTTTTTTGGCTTGAAAATATAGGAACTATTACCTCCGGGGAAAAATAATCCAAAACAAAGACATTCACAGGGAGCTCAGAGAAAACATCAAAGTGACTGTGGATTTGGAGGAAAAAGTGTATGAGGAAAGATTAGGAAAGCTGAATATGAATGCTTGGCTAAGCACCAATTTAATAAGGGATCAAGAGATAAATCTACAACTATTTAATTCGCAGAATGTAAATGTCATTGGTGAAGCAGACTTTAAAAAAAAAAAAATGCACAGAGAAGTTTGTTTTCCATTGGATTTGCATCAGAATTTTGGAAAGCAGCAGGAAGACAGTAGTCTCTTCTCAGCGTCCCACGCAAACATTGAAGTCAGTTTTTAATCAAATCAGAGCAAAGGTAGTAGATCAGGTTGGGCTTTGAAGAAAGCACAGCTCAGTACGTGCAGTGAATGGTGAGATATGATATTCGTGGTGAATCCTTGTACTTGCAAGGTAACAGACAGGGAGCACTATGCAACAGGCATTATTAATCATCCAACATGGACAAGACAACTAACTGCAACTAGTTCTGCAACTGTGAAGGCTCTGATTATTAAATTAATTTTACAGCTTTGTCCAGCAGCAAGGGACCAGAGCCTGCATTCGCTGTGACATCTCCACATCCAAAACTCAGTGCTAAGCTCTCCAGCACCAAATGTTTAACTGATCTGATTTTGAGAGGTGTGCACACCCAATAGGCCTCAGACACATACATCAATATATTTGTGCATGCATGTGGCTATTTTAATTGACCAAGTACAGTTTTTTGGTTGGAAACAAATACCACAGAAAGAAAGATTGCTTGCAAAAGACATTTTGTTCCAGACCTGGATAGTATATTTCCATGGGGAGAGTCTGTTCTTGGGATCAAATCATCCCCTCACTTGGGTATTTCAGGGGAAGCAAGGCATGCCTTGAGGGATATTTTTTGCTATTATGGAAGACATTATAATGGAGGAAGCCAAGGTACTGGGCAGTGCCAGCAATGCCCCAGCCTGGGCAGGTCCCCAGGCTGCACAGGGCAGGTCTGGGAACAGCTGCCTCAGGAGGACCCACAGGCAGCAGTGGGCTGCAGCTAAGCACAAACTCCCCTTTCAGACACATGGTAAATCTCAGCATGCTCAGAAGGTAAAAATTTGGCCAACTTCCAGTTTTAAAGAAATTAAACATGTCTTTCAAGTCACTAAGGCAGCCAGATCCTATCAATCAGTTCTCAGTACATTTCGAGTAATGATGCTGGCTTTTCTCCAGCAGAAGCAGCTTGGCTTTTTCTGCTACACTGCTGTTATTTTGAGCTGGGGTCCCAGTACACAGGCATAGAAAATGAGTTTTTGGAAGATGAATAAAAAAAAAGCAACACAGAATTCTAACACTACATCTAAGAGATTAATCTGGCAGAGAGGAAAAAAAGCCAACTAAATTACCTGATTTAATCACCTGAGTGGAAAAGGCAGTACACAGTGGGGTTGCAGAGGACCCTTGGGCCCTGCAAGGATGGAGAAGCTGTCCCTACAGCAGCATCCTCTCCCACTTTTCTTGCTCCACAGATTTCACTGGGAATACTTGCACAAGCCAGGTGCCCCATCCCTGAAGATTTTCAAGGATAAGGTCCCAGGCAACCTGATCTAGCAGTTGTGTCCCTGTTCATTGTAAGGGAGTTAGACTGGATGGCCCTCAGAGGTCCCTTCCAACTCTGTGGATTCTATGATTTTGATCAACAGGTTTTAACACAGATACAAACACAGCCTTTTGCCAAGAGGAAGCTTGGCCAGTGCTAGCTCTGTATCCTTAATAATTTGCTTCCCCTCCCAGCATGCTTAGTTTGCATTGAGTGGATTACTGGAGACCCTCCCAAGCTGCACCTCGAGAAGCTTCTTGTTTCCCCATCTCCCTATCCAACAACTATTTTAAAATTGTACAGTATTATTTTTATCATTAGGCACCATGAGCTCAGAACTAAGTAATAAAGCAACCTATATAAATACTCCACAACTTCAGCAGCTACTTGTCAAATTTTGCTCCATTAAGAAAAGGATTAAGTCGCAGCTTTTTGATCTGCTGAAGAAATGTAACCAAACTGGGGTATACAAGAATACTATGTCAAATGCATATTATTTACACAAAGCATGCCAGCGGCGGGATGGTGGAGCTCTGTTACCCTAAGTCACACAGCATCACTTCAGAGTACTCTTTTACCGTCAAATGTTCTCACTACAAAGAGGTGGACACTAATCTCATCTACACAGTGATGCAGAATGTGATTGACTGAAGTATGGGCCATTCCAAATGGGATTCTGCCTGTAGGGAAGAGGATTAAACGGTTAGCTAGAAGCCGAGTCCAGCTGGGTAGGGGCAGGACGTTGACTGTGCATCCAGCAGTACACAATTATTTCCCTCTTCTCATCACTCAAGATGGCACCTTGATGAGCATCCAGCTGTGTCATTCCCACCACAGGAAGGAGGAGTTTGGTGGGGAGCTCCTACTGGGGTTTGGAGCTGTGAGGGAGCTGAGCACCCTCAGCCTGGAAAAGAGCTAAGGGAGGATCTGATGGTGGTGTGCACCTCCATGAGTACACAAAAAACAGGCACATCCTCCTCATGGAGCACAGAAAGTGGTGGGCATACATAGGAGCAAGGGAAAGTCCAGCCTGATTATTATTATTACTACTATTATTTTTTCTAATGAATGTGTGAGCACTGCAAAAGGCTGCCTGAAGTTGATGAATCATTGTCCAGGCAGGTATGCAAAGCCTACCTAATCTGGCTTAGATATTGGCCCTGCTGAAGCAAGGGTTGGACTAGAGACCTCCAGCCTGTAATAAGGTTACAAATATAAAGCATACAGGGTAGCACCAAATGAACTATATTGTATATCTCTACTATTTAATATCTATGTATATCCTAGTCTATCCAAAAAGCAATGAGTTGCATCCCTTCTTGACTTCTATGGGGTGATGAGTTGGTAGGTAATCATAGAATGGCTTGAGTTAGAAGGGACCTCAAGGATCATCAATCTCCAACTCCCCTTCTGCAGGCAGGGCCACCAACTTTCCCATTTAATACTAGAACAGGCTCCCCAGGGCCCCATCCAACCTGGCCTTGAACACCTCCAGGGACAGGGCATCCACAG
>JAOWBP010002392.1:465368-482231 GCA_028571105.1 Tragopan temminckii
ATGGATGCCTGGGATTCCTCTGGCCCAAGTGCAAAACCTTGCACTTTGCTGTGTTGAAGCTCATTAGAAGTACCAGGCCCACCTTCGAGTCTGTTGAGGTTCCTCTGAATGGCATCCCTTCCTTCCACCATGTCAACCACACTGCTCAGCTTGGTGTCATCAGCAAACTTGCTGAGGGTGCAGTCGATTCCATCATCAGTGTCATTAATAAAGATGTTAAAGACAGACCCCTCGTGGACACCACTCATTACCAGCCTCCACCTGGACAAAGAACCATTAATCACCACCTTTTGTCAGAGGCCTTTCAACCAATTCCTCATCCATCGGGTGGTCCACCCATCAAATCCACATCTCTTCAATTTGGAGATAAGGATGTGGTAGGAGACCAGGTCAAAGGCCTTGCTCAAGTCCAGGTAAATGACATCGGTCACCTTCCCTTTGTCCACCAATGCCATCACTCTACCACAGAAGGCCACCAGATTGGTTAGACATGACCTTTCCCTGGTGAAGTTATGCTGGCTGTCTCTGATCACACACTCATTCCTCATGTGATCAAACATGTCATCCAGGAGGATCTGATCTTCCCAGGCACAGAGGTGAGACTCACAGACATGTAGTTCCCCAGGTCCTCCTTGCTCTCTTTCTTACAAATGGGAGTGACGTGACCCTTCCTCCAGTCACCTGGGACCTCACCTGAGAGCCATGACTTTTCAACTATGATGGAGAGCTGCTAGGCAACCACCTCAGCCAGCTCCGTCAGAACCATGGGATGCACGCCATCCGGCCCCATAGACTTGTACACGTTCAGTCTCATGAGGCGGTCTTGGACTTGCTCTGCCCTTACAGTGTGGGGGGATTTACTCCCCTGGTCCCCACCTAAAGGTTTAGGGATTCAGGGTACAGGGACATTAAAAATATTAGAATCTTGGCTGCCAGTACCTCAGCCTTCTCTTTGTCCATTTAAGCCAGTTCTCCTTTTACATTTACCAAAGGAGGTACACTCATTTTGGCCTATCTCTTATGGCCAATGTTCCTGTAGAATGTCTTCCTATTGTTTTTCACATCCCTTGCCAAGTTCATTTCTGCCTGTGTCTTGGTTTTCCCACATCTGCAAGTCCAGATGGCATCCCCATATTCTTTCCAGGTGATATGCCCTTGTTTCCAGAGCTTGTACGCACCTTTCTTTGCCCTCAGCTTATCCAGCAGGTCCTTGCTGAGCCATGCTGGTTTCCTGCCTCCTCTGCCCGCTTTCTTATTCAGAGGGACGGAGAGCTCTTGTGCTCTCAGGAAGGCACCCTTGAAGAGTAGCCAGCTCTCCTCAACATCTTTGTCTTGAAGGACAGCATCCCAGGAAATCTCAGCCAACAATTCCTTGAACAGCCTAATGTTTTCTCTTCCAAAGTTCAGGGTCCTGAGTCCACTCTTTTCCAGACCCACATCCCTCGAGATCACAGATTCGACCAGGGTATGGTCACTGCAGCCCAGGCTGTTTCCAACCTTAGTGCCTTTAATGATCTCCTCCGCATCGGTGAGCAGCAGGTCCAGCAACGCTTCACCTCTGGTCGGTCTGTCCAATACCTGGACCAGAAAGTTACCATCAGTGGGTTCCAAGAGTTTCTTGGATTTCTTGCAGCTCACTGTGTGTTTTTTCCAACAGATATCTGGATGATTGAAGTCCCCCCCAGGACGAGAGCCTGTGAGCACTATGTCTCTCTCAGCTGAAGCAAGAAGGCCTTGTCAACAGTCTCCCCTTGATTAGCTGGCCTGTAGTATACCCCTATCACCAGCTGGCCTTTGTTTGTCCTATCCCTAACTCTAATGCACAGGCTTTGAACCTGTTCCTGACTGTTTCTCAGAGGGAGTTCCTCACAATCTATCCACCCTTTGACATAGAGGGCAACTCCCCCACCCTTCCTTCCTACCTTGCCTATCCCTTCTAAAGAGCTGATACATCTCAATGGTGGTATTCCTGTTATGGGAGTCATCCCACCATGTTTCCATGATAGCAGCAAGATCATAACTTTCCAAGTACATCACAGCTTCCAACTCTTCCTGCTTATTTTCCATTGGTATAAAGGCACTTCAGCTGGGCTTTCTGTCTCATGCTTTTCTAGAGGATTAAGGATCCCCTAGTGCAACATCATCGCCCTCTATGCCTTCGTACTCCACCCTCTTCACTCATCAAGTTCAGTATGAACTCTCAAACTACCAGCTCAATGCCAGTGGCACTCATTTTGTCTCCTTCCCCCTGGAGGTAACTCGATGGTAGTGGTTCTGCAGAAGAGACCACACACCAGCAAAGGATGCAGGAAGGGATGAGGGCATCCTAGTAGCACACTGACATGGCATCAAGCAGCACACCTTGACTATGAAGATCTCAACCTTTGCAATTTTTATAATCACAGAGTTAGAAGGGACCTCTGAAAGCCATCTAGGCCAACTCCCCTGCAATGAACAGAGACACCAAGCTAGCTAATACTTTGTGACAGTTCCTTGAGAAATGGGTGTAGGAGAGAACTTATTGTTTTCATTTTATTAAGTTCTGCACAGACATCAGCTTTTCACAGCCATATATGTGAGAGTAAGCATGCTGTTAGAGACATCAGATGGGAAAGGTCACTTCATCCACATCAAAATACTAATTGCATTTTACCGCATTATAATTTGAAGGAAAGAATTGTAAAAGACCTCATTTAGAGGACAGGGTTTAAATCTTGCTGCTTCTCTTAAAAGATATATCAAAGAAAAATTGAGATGTCCAAAATATTTAAAAGAAAAAAGGCTGTGAAGTGTTTAATGTTTTAAACACAAAACAACAACAAAGCCACAAGCAAGAATTAGACACGTTCAAATTAGTTTTCCTCGTTCCTTTTATGTCTCCTGAAATGGTGCCCAGCCTACACCACAGCATGATCCAGGAGATGCTAACAGAAGACTCAACCTAGCATATGCAATATATTTAAGTCTTTTATTAAACATATAGTTAAGTACTGTGTAGATCATTATTGGTTTACATCTCGAAGAAAGTTTTGCAGTCTTTTACTATTGAGTTAAAGCGACAGTTTAAGTTCAAACATTTTGTACTCTTAGAAGCACTTTGCTGTTAACAAACATGCATTGCCAGGGAGTTGCCACAGCAGAGGTTTCTCTTTTTTTGGAAGACCAACAGGCCTACTAAGGCACTCCCAGAGAAGGCAGAGTGGCAGCCTCCATTCTCTCCTTGAGCCCCATCACCTTCCTCTTGGAAGGAACAAGACTGCTGCTCCCATTATAAATAACCCACATTTTATGACTGAGCTCCAAACAACTTGCAGGTGTTCTATGATTCTATGATATTCCAACATTTTATTGTGTCTTTTAGTTCTGTGGCTTAGTTTGGTTAATTTCAATGTGTTTCCTTGCCTTTCCTGTGTAGGGATTTTTATAGAGCCCTTCAAAGGAACATTCATGTGTTCTATGTAGAGATTATTTTATGTCCTGAATGAAAACCCTCACACCCCTACTCTTCCATGCATTGTTCTTAAAGCAGTGATATCCCAGCCTGGTCTGGTGGTTGGCAACCCTGCACAAAGCAGAGGGGTTGAAACTGGATGATCATTGTGGTCCTTTTCAACCCAGGCCATTCTGTGATTCTATGACTGCTACTACAGGGACTCACCCTGAGCTTTTCTCTTCTGAGGTTGGACTGTCTCACATTTTGCAGCTCAGGTTTACTCGTGGTCAAGTTTTCTCTGGTATATTTCCTGACAACGCTCTCTGAGTTACATTGCTGTTTACTCACTCGTGATTATGGGCACTAATCCTATCCCCCTTACGTTACTAAAATAAACAATTAACCTTTGTATTTTCTAATGCATAAATTGCTGATTCCAACTCCATACCACCACCTCTCAGGTATCTTTTTGTCGCGGAGTTTTTCTTAGAGCTCCAGTCACTGGTGGAAAAAAAAGTCTATCCAATTCAGTGATATTTTCCTATGGACTCCAGTCCAAAGAAGAGCCTGTAAGTATGGCTCAGGGGAACTCTGGAATCTCGAAACTCAAAAAACAAGTAATAATTTTTTAACAAGACCTAACAAGGTCAGGTTGCTTGTGGCCTAGTCCAGCCTGACCTTGAGTGTCTCCAAGGATGGGAGACACTACTCTGGGCAACCCGTTCCAGTGCCTCACCACCCTTACTGTAAAAAACCTTTCCTTATATCCAGTTTAAATCTCCCCTAAATATATCAACCTACCACAGTTAACTCGGGCATTGCTTCAGAAATGCCATCTTGTCTCCTGCATGTCTCCCTCTTCCTTAGGAAAAATTGAGATCAGACTGAAAATAACAGTAGATTCCAGCCATCGCCTTCCTCCATGAATTCCTCAAACCCCCTTACTCCATGACTGGATGGGCTCCATCTTTGCAGAGCAGAAAGATCCCAGGGCCCAAAGCATGTTGCTGCTACCAAAGAAGTCTGGCTAACAGCCCGCTCCTGACAAGCCCCAGGAAAGTTGTCAAGCTGTCCTGGGTGATTGCTGAGGCACTTTTGTTCTAGGAGACTTGCTATCAATCTCATTTATTGGCACAATGTCACACTATAATACTGTGAAAAACAGTAAAAAGGAAACTACTTGGATGGAGTTACCCAAGATATGCTGTTCAACTCATTTCTGTTCTCCTTTTGACAGCACAAATGTATTACAGAGGGAGCAGCAGCCATTTTGTGCCATCACCACCCCCTTTTCACAAGGTGACTTTAGTATATTTTCTCCCTTCCTCTATTTCCCACTTGCATTCAAGTTTCTCTCTCCTTGTAGTGGCATTTGCAGAAGTCTGGCAATATCAAAGTTAAAGGCAGAATTCTTACCAGCTTTATCAACATGACTATCTATTACTAAATGTGGGGAGACTTGAATGGACAAAATTTAACTGCAGTTACGTTGCACAAATCACTCAATACTAGTGTTAAAATCCCACATTCTTTTCTTGTTCTTGTGAGCCTTCTCTCTCCCTTGCCATGACTGCTGAATCATGAATACCTGCAATTTTTGATCTGCTTGTAATTTAATGTTTTCTTAGCCATGCAATTACTGGCACACGTGAAGCCCTGTGAACACGTGACATAAATATCGAGTGCAGGCATGCCTCTGTAGGCTCCATGCCTCATGAAACCTGTTGCAGCTACATCATTCTTTTCAAGCACAGAAAAAAAACTGAAATATGCCGGCATCCTGCTGGAAGAAACACTGACTGCATATAGCCAAAGCCAGGACAAGAGAGCACAAAAGGACTCTGGTCAAACCAGACTTCTGAGCAAGCAGGATCAGTGTTGGAGAATAACACTGACGGTGATTCCTGTGAACCCAGACAGTCAGCATCTTGCAGGATCAGACCCATGGAGAGTGTGACATAATTAGAAAGAGTATTTAGAGTTTATTAATAAAACAGATGAAATGGAATGAGGATTAGAAGATCCCTTCTAATCCTTTGCAAATAATCCTTTTTTAAGATGTAAAACTAATGTGTGGTTTATAACATTCAGAATGAGAGACAGTCATTTCTGATTAAGTTTTATTATGATGCTAAAAATGAACTTAGTCATGATGAGTTTTTCTGGTGCTAAAATGATATAAAATGCAAATCCAGAAGGATTCTTCATCTACTTAGTATTACTGTCCATATATGAAATCAAATAAGTTAAAAATGAGTTAAAGGTCACTCTAACAAAAAGGAATCCTAATTTTCCTGGAATTTGTGTCTATTTTTCAGTAGCACAAAAACTGCGACAGCTCTATTGGCTGGTGCCAGCTATCATCAAAGGAAAAAAAAAAAAAGCTACACATGAAAGCAATTACCTTAAAAATCTTAACTTTAAAATACATATATTTATGGAAGTTAGTTAAATTCAATTAAGTTAGTCATGATTACGACGTTTCTGACAAAAAGGCAATGTTCACATCAGCTCCCTTTTATACGCTGGCCAGCGTCTGCTATAAAACATGAAGATCTCCCATGGGAGTCTAATCCCCAGTACTAACTACTGTTTAGGATTTGCCTGTTCTCACGCATTGCTCAGCAGTAGTCAGGCTGAGGTGAGACCATGAAGAGACACCAAATACCGTAGCTCGCCCCTCTTGTAACACTCAGAGGTGTTAGTAAGCAGAATTAGTTTTCGAGTTTGTCATAAAGAAAACAAAATCGGCACCATCCCTTGGTGCCTGTGTGTGAGAGCGTGTGTTTGCTAAGCAACAAGTGACAAAGTAAGCTTAGCTAATTTTAGCAGAGGTGAGTCATACAGATCCCCACGAACCAGCCCATTTCAACGCTCAGCTGTGTTCTTTGCTTCTAATAGATTTTGGAAGTAAAACAATGATCCGCTTAAAAAAAATCCTTCATTGCATGGCTGAGCTGAGGACCTCACTTATGTTCCTTCCAAACACCACAGAGTTGAACAGCCGTACAAACTATCTACGCTCATTGCAGCCTCTGGACCCTGGTCACCGATTCTCAGTGGGCAGATGGGAGCAGGACAGGATGTAGAGCACATGGCCAGAAACCTCCACCACTAAGAGGACCCCCACTTCCACTCGGGCTAGATTTGTGTCATAGCACTTGGAGGTTTCAAGTACTCAAAGTATCTTACAAATCCTGATTGCAGAGCATTCACTATTACCCCTTTGAGAAGAACTTCATTAAGCTGTTCAAAACTTCCTTTCTTGCTTAGGGGAAAACTTCACACTACATCAACAAACTAATGCTCCATTTTAGAAGGCTTGTAGTTAGCTATAGATGGTTAAATTTTACTTACAGCGGAAATAAACCATACCACTTCTAATAATGAAATGTCATACAGCAGCTAATGAGGAAAACCAGACATCTCCCTGCTACAAACAGCTCCCACTGACTCAAAACGTTATTCCAAACATTATGAAGTTTAGCTACACTTCGATGGACCATTTTCAAATAAAGCAGAAGAGACAAAGATATCTTTTCCATAAATGTTTCCCTCCCTTCAGAAATTCAGAGAAGGGCCAGATCTAGCAGATCAGATTCAGGCAAAATATGATTTGCATTTAAATAGCAAGAGCTAGTGGTGATAGAATTCAGCATTAAATCACGTGCACATATTACAGCCCTAGCAGAAACGTGTATTTTAAAGCAGATGGTAGAAGTTGAAAGAAAATTGAATCACAAAATAAGTTCAGTAACATAAGTGCTTCCTCACCTAATCAAGCCACCACTGCGTTAACATCAACTAGGGCGTTGGTATCATCCATTTCCTCATCTCATAATTTAAATCTATGTATCGTTTCTCTCCCTGTTTTTCCCCATTCTCTGGGCATGTGCTTTATTTTCCTCACAGTGCTTCCCTGTTAGGCTCTTCGGAGACAGGTAGCATCAGACAGGATTGCTTTCTCTTCTTTCTTCCATCCTACTGGTAGAGCTCTCCATGCTTGCTGACACATAGGTGTTGATAGAGGGGGGTGTTAAGGGGTGACATTTCAGATGTATTTCTCCATATAACCACCTTACACATCAGAGCACAGCCTCCGAGTTGCAAGCATGACAGCCTCGAAAAACAGCTTGAGACATAAAGCATGGCAAAAATAGCAGTCAGAAAACTCTATTTCACCCCCTTTCAATCACTCTCATCAGCAATTCTTTCACAGCAAGACTCAACCACCAGTTTGGTCGATTCATGACTCTTTACATTGTTGACATTGCTTTTCGCTGCTGATAGCGGTGAGAGCTGACCTGCTGATAAACAACACCAGTGGGATTTTGAGCACCAGCAAAACACAATCACTGCAAGAAACAAGGACACCCAAAGCACAGTAACATAGCACAGGATCACAAAGCTAACTCAAAAATAAGCTACATAAAAATGGCATTCCCTGATTCCCTCACGGAGCTCCCAACAGCACATACCTAGCACATACTCTCCCAGGTACAAAGCAGCAAGCATGTCTCTTGAGGAGCATAGCAGCTAAGGGCAGGGCTGTGCTCATCTGCAAGGTGTTGAGCCTGCTCACCTCCTGCCCAAGCCCCAGACAAGGCTCAGCTGGCAGCAATGGTAATTTGCCCCACAGTGCCCACCTGGGGGAAGTAATAACTGGTTTTGCTCATTTCCAGTCTAGTTCATGGTGGTTACAGAGAATTTTTGGTCCACAGGGATTTAAAAAGACTGGAATAGGCCACAGAATTTAACTCCAAGACCTTGTGTTTTCTTTCTAACGTTAAGGTGCTGCAAATAATGCAGCAGTCCAGAAATGAGATCTGAAATGAAAATTCTCACTGTAGTCATTTTTCTACTCTTTGGGCCACTGCCCTGAGCAAACAGAAGGGGTGCAGTGCTGAAGGAGTCAGGCAAAAAGCACAAATAAGACCAGAAAATTACACAATTACACACACAGGGCCGAGCTGCAAAACCATTCGTTTCTTCGCCTATCTCAAGTTATCAGCAATTATTTACACACAGAGAAGAAATTGCTACCATTTTATGTAAAAACATTCATGGTTTTGTTCTCTTATATGTAAAGGAGCAAAACTTCCACCTATTATTTTCCCAGCTGGAAGTTAATCCACATTAAATTTTGCTGCAGTGCTGAAGATTTTTGAAAAGCTTCACAGATAATTGAATTGCAGCTTTGATATGGGGGAACCGTCAGTAGGAAAAAGAGCATCATCCTCTGTTTGTCAGAAACATTTTTAAAACGCTAAGATGAACGCCGAGAAAAGAACAGATGAGCCTGTTCAACAATCCTGGCTGCATTACTTTTCCCAGCAGCTTTACTAACTGTGCTGTAATTTTGTATGGTTATTTCCAAGCCTTAGAAGTTAGGGGATGGGCTGACTTCAAGCCAGCAGTGCTGCAAATACCAGCCAAGCCCAAGTAACTGTGTTCTCCATGAGCACAACAACTCTGCTCCTCTCTCTGCGGAGCTATCATCTCTTGGTGTTCCCACTCAGCTGCTTCCAGTGACAGCTCATTTCATAGCACACTTCCACTGCTGCAGGACCTCTAAGGCAGCTGTTCACTTGCTGGGTCCCACACGAATTACTCTGGGAAAGTCTTACCATAATCAAGTATGGGCGGCAGCTGAGTTTGGAACAGAGATGGAGTTCTTCTGGTGCTCTTATAGCATAGTTTTGAAGGATTTTGTGTATGTGCTCAACACTAAAGCATGAATCTGGTGAGACATTGAACAGGCTGCTCAGGAAAGTGATGAAATTACCATCCCTGGAGGTGTTCAAAAACCACGTGAATGTGGCACTGAGGGACATGACCTAGAGTGATCACAGGCATGGGCTGATGGTTACACTGGATGATCTTACTGGTCTTTCCAACCTAAATGATTCTATTGGTTCAACGGAGCATACTTATACTTTTGCAGCATAATTATATAGTTCACTCCTATGCTCTTTTAAAGTTCTCTTAAACTTCTGTCTAGATGTCTTTTCTGTTCTTTTTTATTTTTATTTTTCCAGTGAAAGTAGTTGTTTCATTGCACAGTGATTTGGGAAATGCCTATATAAAAGTTAATGTTTCAGCCCCAATTACAATTCTGAGTGTTGTAAAGCCAAAGCAGAGCTCACTTACAGATGGCAAAAACTGTTGGTGTTGCAGGAAAAGAATGGTGAGCATAATACCCTAGCAGCTGTTCTGAATCCTGTGCATATTCAGGGGTAGCACAACTCATTAAAATCTTTTCCTTGTACAAGGAGAACTATTTGGGGCTGCAATTTGATGTTTTCTCTTAGTCTGGAAAGCTGAAGAAAACAATTGTAGCTGGATCTTCTGCTCTGGTAGTGGAGCAACTTCTTCCCTAAGACAGATGCTGCGTTTCACTGCTTGGGACATTCATGACACTTGCCTTTGTCAGCACATGCAGACCTCCAATGTCTATATCTGGAAGAAAATAACTCCAGGAAGCAAATATCTAATGAAGAAAAATAATCTTTAAAATCTGCCTCTTGCTTTTTAAAATGTAATACAAAGGATGAAATGAAATTAAACACTTGCTGACTGATTAAAGTCTCCAATTGTACACTCATTCCCGGCTAACCAGAGAAAGCAGGGCAGCTGGTTCTCTCCTCCCAAGCAACCAAGGTACCATTTCTAAATATTTTGCATTCCCAATGTCCCGGGCAATATGAATAACTCACACTGCGTGGTGTCACAGAGTTATCTGAATCTATCTGTGTCCATGACAGGGGGACAGCAGGCCCGTGGGCCCACCAGCCCAAAAAGGGGAGGGAAGGGGGGTGTCGATGCTTTACAGGCTGGTTCGGCCCAGTTCTGTGAGTAAGAGGGCAGGGGACCTATGGACCTGCAACCCGGGAAAGGGAAAGGGGGAAGGATAGGGAGATGGGAGATGGGAGCTGGACCTAAAAACAGAACAGTGGCAACGATCTGAGGAGGAAAGTTAATTTACTAAATATGATATCGGAATGCAAGATAGCACAATATAATACAATATGTAATTAGAACTGAGGCTAATAAATCAAATAAAATGAGAGAGAGAGTGTCCGAAACCAAAGGCCTTACTCTGAATTGAAAGCAAAACAGCTGGAAAGCACACACACACAGTGCCAGGCAGCGAGAGAGAAAGTCCTGTGGCTTGCCAGAACCTTTATCTTCCCCTCTGAAAGCAAAGTCCTCTGGGGTGTTTAGTTCTTCTCTTCTGAGAGCCAGGTAGCCAAAAGTTGTCAGTCCACGGAACTGGAGTGTTGACTCTTTAATTCCCGTGCTTTACATGATGTTGTGATGTGGAATACCGATACCAAGAATCATAAAACATGACACCTAGTAAATCTTAGTAAATCATAGAATCACTATGGTTGGAAAAGACCTACAAGATCATCCAGTCCAACCATCCACCTATCACCAATAGTTCTCACTACACCACATCCCTCAACATCTAAACAGAATGTCTAAACATTCCTTAAACACCAGCAGGATTTTGTTGGGCATTAAGGCTAAATCACATGCAGCCATAGAATTGTTTGAGTTGGAAGAGATTTTTAAAGCTCATCCAGTCCAACCATCCAACCCCCCTGCTATGAACCTACAGCTAGATCAGTTTGCTCAGAGTCCTGTCCAGCCTGACCTTAAATATCTTGAGAGACGGGGTATTCTCTGGGCAACCTCTCCCAGTGCTTCACTATCCTTGTTGTAAAAAACTTTTTTCCTTATATCCAATCTAAATCTAATGTCAGTGCACACACCGCTATCATTATAGCTATTGCTACACTTATTAGATTTATTATTCTTAGGAAATACACAGCTGTGAGCTACATTTGTGCTCCCATCACAGCCACGCCACTGCTCTTCTCCTGCCTGACCCAAAGCTGTATGTGCAAGGCCAGCTCCTTCTTCCTCATGAAAATGTCACCGAGACAAAACAAATGACTAAACCCCTTTCTTCTGTCGTGGCAGAACCAACAGACCTGTCAATTGCGTGGTGGAAAATTATAGTAATAAGACAGTGGAAAAATTACAGTTAGTTAAGGATGGAGTTTATTGCTTTCAAATTTAGCAATCCTGTGCAGGATAGGAACAGCTTTTCTGTGGAAAGATTTGACATCAGTGCCAAAAATTTGAATTGACACCTTAAAGTAACCTGCCAAAGAAGGGAAAAAAATAACATTCCTTCTTGAAATACCGTGACAGAGTTAAACTCTTTTAGTACTACTGACCAAAAGTAAGAGTTGGGGAAATGGTGACTATTAATTATCGATTTGGATCCACATTCATGGAAAAGCTGCAGGGGTATTCAGCAGGGACCCTTGCTCTGGATAACGTTTGGAAATTCCAATGCTGACCATCGCCCCCTTCTACTCACAAGGGGAAAATTTTACTTTCTTCAATTTGTTAAGGAAAATGTGATTTTTCTATTCAAGAACTTCTCAAGAAATTCTGGTGGGATACTCATTGCATTTATTAGAGCTAGTAAAAATTTTTATTCAAGTTTTATACCTGGAAATAATTAAAAAAAAAAAAAAAGAAAAAAGATGAGATGAGATGTTGCATTAGGTCTAAGTAACATGACTAGTCATATGTTTTAATATTTAGCCCTGCTATACTTAAGATATCATTCATATGTTTGCATGATTTCCTTGCAACAGAGTTGATCATACACAAGTTTTCAGTATTAACACCACCACTGCCTATGCATATTTATTCACAGCACAATCTAAAATTACAGTTACACCAGTTACATGGGCTGACTTTCCATTCGGTGCATCTAATTATCTCCATATCCTGAGACCTGACTGGAAACCCATCATAAGATCTCCTCCATTCTTCAGAAAATGCAGTTCCAAGTATAAAATATCGTGTAACGCTCACACATCTTTATTTTTATTTTTGGATACAATTACAAGATTTTTGTCAGTTGCCATTACTTAGTAAAACTTTTAATAAGTGCATGGAGATAAAATCTAATCTTTTGGCCAAAAACTAACATGACTAATTACATTCCTTTATCTATGTTTTCCCCTAGGCTTCAGTATTTTGTGCTTTCTTCCCAAAGTGTAACATTATTAGATTTCTATTATTTGTGTAATGTGTTACTAATATAAGCAATACATAAAATTTCAGTTTCCATCTAGGGGAAAAAGCATTATCCATTAACACAGTGGGGAAAAAAAAAACAAAAACAAAAAACAAGTTTTGTCTTTGTAGAAAACCAGCATTAGTGCACAAGCTAGACAAGTTTTCACAAGCTTGGTAAAAATATTATAGATATCAAGTGTATTTACTGAAAGTGCAGATTTGGGTTCCTTCATGCTGACGTGCTGTAAGAGCAAAAGGAAGACGTCAGTGGGTCAGCTATGGCAAATTCACCTCAGCAGCAAACCTGACCCTAGCATTTCAGGGGTCAGCGAAGGTGCTTCTGGTTTTAGGCTTTCCATTCCTAGAGCTGCCTGTTTGAGCTAATAAGTAAATTCCTAAGGTCAAAGGAGAGGTATCATTTTGTTTTGTTGCTGTTTTTTGTTGTTGTTGTTGTTCTTTGTTTGTTCTTTTGCTTTTCTTACCTACAGTTCTTACTTCCTTACCTATTCCCACGAAAGCAGCCTGCTTCTCTCCCTCATGCAGTTCTCAACAGCTGCTGTACAGAGGTGCTCTGAGCAAACATCTGCAGTCATTCCTTATAAAATATGAAAGACTGAACTGACATATAGTTTCAGCCATTGTCTGTCCTCTTAACTGATGATATCTCCTCATTAAGGCACATTGTTTGGGGAAACCTAGAGCCACAGCTGTAAGTCCCCTGCTGTACATAATGGTTTTATTGCTTCCAAAGTCCTCTTGCATTAGCTACTAATGGATGTGGGAGATCCTTAAGCCTTACCTATCAGCAGTGTTTATACCCAAATATGTGAAAGATACTTATTTGGAGTATCTACTAACAATCTGTTTTCAAAGAGCTGTTGCGCTGGCAGTGCGTGTAGCAGTGACTGCCATCACACCATGCCTACAGCTGTGTTATGTGCTCACTGCCACACCACACAGTGAAATTATCATCTCATTATCACGCTAATCACAGTGGACTCAAGAGTTTGTAGCGTTGTGAAGACTGATTACAATCTATTCATTCAAGAACAGTGAGAAAGAAGTACAGATGAAACATTCATTCCCTGTAGCCTCCCAGTATGTTATGTATCTAAAAACTAAGGAGTATCCTCCAGCCTGGGGAAGGCTGGTTCCGAACTAGTGTAAACCATTTTTAATACTTCAGTACAGTGCTGGATTGTATTTCTAGGGATACTGTAAGTTCTTGGGTCTCTGTTGTGGAAAATCTTACAGTGCTTTTACTTTTAAAGGCTCCACATAAATAATATAAATACTAAATCAATGTTAAAATAAACGTGCTGTTACCCTCCATCACTCTGCAGCCATCTCATTCATGCTGCCAAATGAGCTTTATGTGTGTTACCTTCCTGCTAAGCTCCATCAGAGCATTTTACTCTGCCAAACCAAATAATCCGTTGCCAAGAAGCCCACAGAGCTTATTTAATAATTATTTTTCTATCTTTGCACAGTTTAGACAAGAGTGGCTTAAATATTTGATTGAAAGAGGTCATTAATTAACTTTTCCTTTGTCAAGTAGTCTCTTTCTCTAATAACAAGTTTTCATTTCAAGCGTCTTTGGGGTCCAGAGGAGTTAACTCTTACAAATTACTTGTCTTACAGAAAGCCTTTTGATACCATGCATAAGAAAGCAAGAAGCTCCAGAGGGACAAGCAAAGCCTAGGCCAATGTTTGCCTTCCACTGACTGCAGATAATTTTCATCGATTGCCCACCACATCTATTTATTGTATGGCTTGCTTATGCGAGCAGTAACCATAAACCACATTGCCACTGGAGCTACAGCATTCCAGTGGTTCCATGGTAACTGCCCAAGCATGCTCCCATGGATGCAGAGCACATGACTTGCTTGTTCTTGCCTTCTTCTCTCCTTTGTCTTCTGAGAAATCTTAAATGTACCCCAGGGCGAGAATGAGCGAGTTCACACATTCACTACTATCACTCACCAGTCTTTACTCAAATTATTCTGTGGTGAAGTTGCTTACGTTCTTTGCCCTCAAGGCTTTATTGTTACCTGTCATCCAGTGTGCCTGAGCCCTTCTAAGTAACAGATTCACAGCAGAAAGCTAGCCAGAAGGATAACTCACTTCTACATGAACATGTGAATGGATGACTTCATCCACTGGGGTTGAAGAGTAGGACTCCGTGGTCACTCACATATTTTATAATGGAAAATGCAGCTCAGTCACACTAGGGTTCTGTGCCTTTTATGAAATAAATAAATATACTAGAAAATAAGGACTAAATAAATATACAACTTTAGAGTACTAAGATTTAAATATATATAAATAGAAAATTCAAATAAACATCAAGCTTTAGTGAATATACTGAATATTAAATTTTGTGTCAATCATAGTTCAACTCCTGTGTGTGAGGACAGCTCATCTCCTGCTTTCATGTTTTTTCTGCTGGGACTTATCATATGCTTTGTTCATCTGAAGTGCATCTATTGAGGTGTTTTGATAGAGGGAGAGGTGATGATAAAGCAATTCTCCTGTAGCCTATTTAATAGATCTTTGGCAGTTCTCATACACTCAACTGGTCCCCTAAAGAGCCTCATGCAATACTGCAGTGCTGCTGGAAAAGTCTCAGGTTCAGACATCAAACACAGGAAGAGTTTGTGTGTAATATCCTACAAAGAACAGCGTAACTGTATTTGGAATGACACAATTTGCTGATGATCTTCTGGCAGTTTCTTCCACTATTCTTCCCTTGCTTCTGTGAAAAAGGATTATCAACACAAAAATAACTGTTGTTGGTACCTGTGGCGTGATAGCAGCCACCATCAGCAACTTCTTTGCGAGAATACAGCCACTTCTTGAAACATTCCTTTAAAATATTGTGAATTCCCATATGATGTTGAAGCTTTCTTTGCACTAGAGCTGACACACAGTTATTTTGATCTCTAAAATTGGTACTGCCTCTGGAGCAAGTAGTCCAGCAGAGCTCAGGGAGGTGTCATACTGATGAACTCAGAAACAAGCTGATCTTATGTGCAAGATAACCTGGTTTGGTGTAAGAATCTTTTTGTTAGACCTCATGTCTTTCTGGATCTCGCCAGGCTTTTATTGCTGCTGTTGATAGCAATTGCTGTGGACTTGGGCACTAGATGGAGAAGTTAGGTGAACTGTGATCAGACTAAAAACTCAAAGGACTAAAAAATACACAAATTAGTTTTGGGGAAATAATAATAAAACAAATCAACATCAAACAACAAAAGAGGAACAACAGTTAATGTCTTCAGTGTCCCTGGAATGCAGAGAAGTGCTCTGATGCCCCAGCAGCAGCCCCTTGTTCTCTCTGAAAGGTGAGCTTCTACAATGAGTAGAAGCCTTCAGAAAAGCTCATCAAATGTTGCTCTGAGCACTGTGCTCTGGCCTGTTAGGCAGTGAATAGATATCAAATACATGGCTGGAACATCCCAGAAACCATTTTGCAAATTACACAATCCTCATATTCCAGCTGTAACTTTTTAGTTTCATCTCTGTCTATCTGCTGTCAAAAATGTAATACATCTTGCATTTTGTGTGTTTCTTGCAAAAATCATTAGGATATTTTTTACTTTCTAGCACCATGATTTTTTTTCTCCTATCTTTGAACCTCTTTGAGAAATGCTTGTCCAGTTCTGGTATTTTATTTTCACCAGGGACATGGAGACGGATGAGATTACTGAGGGCCTGTTCCTCTTTATAGAATTATAGAATTGTTAAAGTTGGAAACATCTCTAAGATCATCGCATCAAACCATCAACCTGTCCCCATCCATGCCCACTAACTATGTCCGTCTGTGCCACATCTACATGTTTCCTGAACACCTCCAGTGACAGTGACTCCATAGAATTTTCAGGGGTTGCCATGTCCTTCCAGCTGTTCCACCTCACAGTTCAGTTTTGCAGGGCTTCAGGAAGTCCAGCTGCCTGCCTCGACAGTGCGGTGAGCAGAGAGGAACCTCTGGCAGAACACTCAGAAGCCATTTCCTTCACAGGGGTGTTTCTCCTGTGGGATGTGCCACAGCTGGGAAGATTTCTCTGGTGCTTACAGAGGTCCTGCAAACCAGGAAGATCCTACTTCTTTTCCCACACTGACCTTAAAATATACTGTCTGGTCTTGAACCAATGGCCAGGAGATGGCATGTTACCACATAGTGTGTTTAGCTGAAAAAAGCACTTGGATATTCAAAGAGATGTTTTAAGCTCATCTCATAGGCAGTTGTATGGGAACTGCTGAGTCACGGCCTGAACCTCTGATTGATCACCTGGGGCGAGCAGTGAGTCAGCCATGGGAGC
>JAOWBP010002392.1:487628-516344 GCA_028571105.1 Tragopan temminckii
AGGGGGGTTGGAGATTTATGATCCTTGTGGTCCCTTCCAACCCTGGCCATTCTGTGATTCTGTGATTCTGTGATAACTAATATCCCCTTTGCAATGAAAACAGGTGTGTCAACTACTACCTGTCCTGGCCATGCACTGATTACTGAAGGGTTTACTGATCCCCCAACCTCTAACAATCTCCCCCAAGGTGCAAGGAGACCACACCATTTTGATCCTGCTTGCACCTTCCAAGACCATTTTACCTTGTGTCTCTCAGGCTCTAGGTCCTCAGGGGTAGGGAGCAGAAGATTATTCATGGTGCCAGCTTGTGGCTTGAGCGAGGTGTCCTTGCCTGTAATTTGTATCCTAAGCACTGGATCTGTCATCTGTTGGTCTCTCATTCAAGTCTTGCAGGGTTTCATAAAGCCTTTTGGTCCACACCCCTGCAAGAACTGTGAATCTGCCTTTAGAGCAGCCTTCAGGATCTCATTATACCTTTCTATTAGGCTTGCTCCTATCAAGTTATAGGGCAGGTGAAACCGCCATTCAGTGTTATTGTCTTCAGCCCACTTCTGCACAGTTGCATCTGTGAAATGTGTACCTTGGTCACTCTCAAAGACTTCAGGAGTCCCATATGGCACCATCAACCTAGTTAAAGCTTTGATGGTACGGACTTGGTTTGCCTTTGCTACAGGATAGGCTTGCATCAATCCACTCACTGTATCAACACAAGTTAGGACACATCTGGTCCCCTCAGGTCGAGGACGGGGACTATGTAATTGATCTACATTGCTGTAATGGATTGTGTCCTCTAGCGAGATGGGTCATGGTTTCTGGCAGAGGTCTTGGTCTTATTCGTGAGCAAGTGTCACAATCCTGACATGCCTGGACAATATCTGGTAACTGTATGGGTAGCCCCCATGCTTTAGCCGCTGCCCACATGGTGTTCTGTCCTGCATGTCGTAATTCATGATGCAGCCAGCGGGCTGTGTCTTCTGCTGATATACTTCCTAACCATCGGACTCGAGCCAGTGTGTCAGCTTCATCATTGCCTGGTGACTGCAAGGGTTGATGTCCAGAGACGTAGTATGCTCGTACAGTTCTGTGCATAATCATGTTTCATATATCAGCCCACATTTCTTTGCACCAGATAGTCAGGCATGGATCGTCCAATCCTAAGCGGCCCACTGTGCTATCCAGAGTGTGAGCCCTCAGTAGACTGCCTAACTATCCATGCAGATGTTCAGTACGCTGTTGCCAGGCTCTTGAGTTACCACTGTCCACACAGCTCACAGCTCAGCCCACTGGCTACTTTGTCCATCCCCTTCTTTGAACCATATCGTTTCAGTTGAGGTTTCAGTTGAGCTCGCCACCTACTTGGGTTCCCTCTGCTGGATCCATCTGTGTACCAGGCACCTTCTGGAGTAGGGTATTTCTCCTCCTGCACAGGACTCTTCTCTGGACAAGTAACCACTATTTCCTCAGGTGTCTTACTGTGATATGTATCTTTTGCAGTTCTTCCTTCAGTGGAGAAGGTGACAGGCGGCTTCTCTGACTAAGATAGGCGACCCAGCATGCTATTGTTTGTGATTGGGCCACCCCAGTCTTAGGAGTGTGGGTTAGGTCTTTTACCCACCCCAGAATCAGTAAAGTTGTTTTAACAATAACCTCTGCAGTCTGAGTTATTGGTTCTACTGCCTGCAATGCAGAATAGGTAGCCAATAACCGCTTTTCAACCATGCTGTATCTCTCTTCTGCTCCATGCCAATTCTGTGACCAGAACCCAATTGAGATTCAAACGGAACTCTGGTGTTGCTGCAGCACCCAGTCAAACCCTTCTTGGGTTACACGCACATTTGGTTTGACTGGAAGGGTTGGATCAAATAGACCCAGTGCCTGGGCCTGTTTAAGAGCTACTTTTGCTTGCTGGAAGGATTCTTGTTCTGTTCTACCCAATCCCATACTTGGCCTTTTTTTTGTTAATTGGTATAAAAGTTTTAGCAGTTGTGCTAGGTGGGGTATAAAGGATCGCCAATATCCTAATATACCCCCAAATTCCTGCAACTGCTTCAGTTTCATGGGAACCAGGAACGCTTGGATCTTATCTATGATTGCACTGGGTAACACCTCAGTCTTACCTGACCAGGCAACATCCAGGAATTTAACTGATAGCCCTGGTCCTTGTACTTTTTGTGGATATATAGCCCATCCTTTTTCCTCTAAATAAATAATTAACGATGGTACTGTCTTCTCTAATGCCTTGATCAAGTCAGACATTAGCATCAAACCATTGATGGAGTGGTACATTTTGACAGTAGATAATTTGTTCCAATTTGCCAAGTCATGTGCTACCAAGTTATGACAAAAAGTAGGTGAATGCACATATCCCTGAGGTAGGACTTTTCAAATCAAATGCCTGCCCTCCCATGTGAATGCGAACTGGTCTTGAGATTCTTCAGCAATTGGAATGCTGAAAAATTCATTTGCTAGATCCAGAACACAGTGATATGTTTCTATTTCTCTACTTAACGCATCGATGAGGGAGACAATGTTGGGTACAGCCACATGGATTGGTGGCGTGACCTTATTTAGTTCTCAATAGTCTACTGTCATTTGCCACATACCATCTGACTTCCTGACTGACCACATAGGGGAGTTGTATGTGCTGTGTGCAGGTCTAATAATCCATACTCACTCCAGCTCCTGCACAGTCTAGGCAATTTTTTTCTTTCCCATCTTATCATAATTCCAAAAACAGCCCCAAACTTTCTTAGAATTCTTTCTATGGTAAAACTAGTCTTACAAACATTTTTCATTTTCTCACTCTAAATGGGTTCTACTATCATAAGAGTGGTGGCTTTTATGCTACACTGAGCACAGACAGCTTTGCGTATTGAGAACTTGACCTTAAATCATTTCACACTTGGTATAGCTGGAGAAATGGGAAGGGAAGCATCAGTTTTACTTCCGTAGCTGTGCTTCTGAATTTTATCTTTGTGAATTTTATGTTTTGTTTCATAGCTGTAAGCTTGGTACAGGCATTGCAGCATATCATTCATTAACAGAAAAGTTTTTAAACTGAGATTTGTGGGAAATCTGCTGGGATCAATAAGGAAAATGTGCACACGCACACGTATTCTTAAACATTATCTGCCTCCTTGGCTTTTGTGGAGCATCCCAATGTGGGTGCTATTCAAAAATGGAAGGAAAATAGATACAATTTTCTTTAGTTATTTTCCAGTTTGCATTGCATGTATGCTTGCACGATACTTTCCAGCAGGGCTAACCGTGTTTGCCTCTGAAATTTTTGAAGACTCTCTGAAGACATTCTGAATAGCAAATACAAAATAGACAAGGTTGGTATATTTACATTTTTTCCTATGATAATTATGCAAATACACTTGCTACATATTTATTTGTTCATTAAAAAAAAAAGAAACTGACAGTCCTATTATTTATACTGGTAAATTCTTTGACATTACATTCTCATTCTGTCGCAGAGGACACCTGGCAATTCTACTATACCCTATTCAAATTTACAGCTGTAGTGTTTTGAAAAATTCACTTTAGGATGTTAATGAAGGGACCAGACTAACACAGACAGGTACTATATCTACTATATCCTCCTATTTTGCTGGTCATGGGGATATTTTCACAGATAGTCTTTGTTCAGCCGCAAGGAGCTTCATTCAAGAAATAAAAATAAATTCTCTCACCCAAGCCATCTGCCACTGTTTATTTTCCCTTCATGTTCACTCACCAGCCACACCTGGCACATAGCTGCACCATTACATATTCTTTGTGGTTTTTTGTTTTTTTTGTTTTTTTTTAATTTACCTTTTATAGATACTGCCCCATAACCTAAAAATGCATTCCAGTTTGGATGTTACAGAAATTTGGCCTAACCTGATGTAGAATAACTTTCATGGGAAACATGATGGCACATTCAGAATGGATACCTCCAGGAGGCCATGCTGTGAAAGGAGGCAGGTCTCTACCAGGGAAGAAACTTACAGAATCACAGAATCATAGTCTTTTGAGTTGGAAGGGACCATTAGAAGTCACTTAGCCCAACTTCCTTTCAATAAGCAGCAATGCCTGCAGTAGGTCAGGGTGCTCAGAGATCCCGTCCAGCCTGACCTTGAGTGTCTCCAAGGTTGGGGCTTCTACCACCTCCCTGGGCAACTGGTCCCGGTGCTTTACTCCCCTTATCATAAAAAACCTTTTCCTTCTATAAAATAAATAAATATCACCGCTATTTAGTTTGGAATCTTGCCATCCATTTTTACGAGAGTTCAGCAACTTCAGCAGCTTCCCAAGGGATACTGAATATGAGAAGTAGTTTCAGAGGAAAAACAAGCAAACACTAGAAATTACAAATACACATTGTATCTGCAGTGTGCTGCCTGCTGATGTAACACTCCTCAGTGCAAGTAACAAGGAAAGATAGCAGAATCTCAGCCAGTGACTTGGGGGCTGTGAAAGGTACTTACCACAAAAAAGTTACAAGTTCTGCTCATATTCTATGCACAACAAACCCAACAAGGAGGATTGTGGTGATGATGATGCAGATTCAAATATTCTGAAATAGAAAATGCTGTATATAACAAGAAATGCTTATGTTATTCAGAAAACAATATTTTGGTAACTAAAATGTGAGGTGAGCCACTGCTGTCATTTATCTCTGCAGTCTTACAGACACCAACAAACAGAAGGTTCAATCATGAAATATATCCACTGTGAGCTGGAGCCTAAGTATGGGTGAGAGAAAAGTTATTTCTGATGACATAGGAAATGTTCTCCCATAAACCCAAAGTGTATTGTTAGGTTATACAGTTTCATGTAAAAACAAATCACCCATTGGCACACATTTTCTGCAATTAACTGTAGAACAGTACCAGGCAAAGTTGAATTGCTCTGAATATTCATAAAGAGTAGCACACTGTCTATCTGCTGCAATAACTAGACAAACTGTCAATGTCTTCTGCCTCTGAGAAGAAGCATCAGTCTCAGAGGAAGACATCATAAGATAAGATTTTCAGCAGGGACTTCAGCAACCAACAGACCTTTTGGAGCTTTGGTGGGTGTGATACTTGCATGAAATCCTTTTCAACTAGACAGAATTGACTTGCCAGTCTCTTTTTTGTTCTTAAAATGCAAGGACTGCTATCAGTGAGGTCCAGCATTTTTTTTTTTTTTTTTTGTTAGATTAGCACTTGACAGATGTGAAAGAAAGATCTGTTAGAGAAGCAAGAAACTGGGAAGAAAAGGAGGACTAAGAGGAGAGTGAGAGGAGGACTGTGTTGATAGTGAATGCTCTGTAGGCAGGATTAGACCATCCAGCCAAAGAGGATGGAGGTAAAGTGTTTGAGGCTTTGCATTCAAAGAGTGACAGCAGAATTGCATCCCTATTGAAGGGAGCACTCAGATGTGCTTGTGGGAAGCAGGATTTCATCTGTAGAGATAAAATCTAGTGCTGCAGATGAAAGAAACCCAGTGAAGGGATTTAAAGAGAGACTTCATTTGTCAAGGCCAACAGATTAAAACAAGGATACTTTCCAATCCTTTAAAAGGAGGAAGTCAGCATTTTGTTAGAAAAAGTTTCATTTTCCTTCAGTTGGAACAAAAGGTATTGAATTATTTTTGGTAATGAGAACCTATCCTTTAACTTTTCTTGATCTATTCCAAATTAAGGAAAGTCTTTGAAAGCTTATCAGCCCTGTTGTGTTATTATATGGTTTAATCTGGATATCTTCAAAGAACTTCCAATAATGTAGAAAGCAGGCTGCTGGTTGCTAAGTTTTCCAGTTCTTTTTGTGAATTTGTCACTATCACAAACTTTCAGCTTAAACTGCCTCACTTTGTCTACTAAATTACACAACAAAATGCAATGTTAAAAACATATAAGATGTGTATATGTTGATTTTCTCATCACCTGAAGGACTGCCTTCAGAACATTTTTCAATTTGTTTTCCTGTGCTCAAGAATCCTAATTAAATGCTAGAACAGCAGACAAATCCACATATGCCTGTGATGAATTAGGCTCACTCTGAGTCATCAGTTTTCCCTCTATTTATTTCCTCCATATAACTTGCTCAGCTCATGCACCCCTACTCATGTAATTGTAGGCAAGATAATTTTACTTCGCATTTTACTTTTAATTTTCATTTATGATTCTGTAGTCAAATATCAGTTAAAATAATAACCTGTAATATATCCTTAACCACACATTCACTTTTGTTTATTTTTATATAATGTTTTTCACAAAAAAAAAAAAAAAAAGAACATCTTGTCACTCCATCATTGCCTGGGTTTCTTGTTGAATTAAAAAAAAAAGACATGCAGTCTGTTAAATTCAATTATGACCACAGATAGAAGTTGTATGAAAAACAACAGACAGCATATTCACTGCCAATTAAACTACAGAGTTATGAAAAGCCCATAAGATTTCAAACTCCACTAAACCTTTGCAGTGCTGTTCCTTTGTTGATTAGGATGATGGGCTTATACATAAAAAGCATGGCTTGCACTAAACCTGAAGGTTTGTAATAATTTTAGTAGAACAGATGTTCTTATTTTTAATGTCATACTGAAGGATTTTTTATGAGTTTCTTGCCATTCAGTTGCTGGACTTAATTCTTTGAAAAAAAAGTATTTTTGTTGCTTCTCTTTTGCTTAATATCCATTAATGGAATTTACCTTTGTGTTTAAAGCACTCATTTTCCCACCTGTTATTTCATCCAAAGTCATCCAGTTTAATTTTCAGTTTTTGACATTCATAGTCTAGACTAAGACTGCTATTAGTTAAAAATGAAAAATAAGAACAAACAAGAAACAGTTCTTCAGAATTCAAGTTAAATATCTGGAAATATTTTGTATCTTAATTAAATATTGTTTCTGCATCACATCATCAGTTTCCACTTATTAAAAGAATTAGCTTTTTCCTTTTTCTTGGGTTTCTCTCAGGTAGGGCCTTGGGAAAGGATTTACAAGAATTTATAGAATTCTGTCTCAGAAATAGTCAAACACTAAAACAGAAGATTCTCAAAAAGAATTTTGGAGGAAAATTGTCAAAAAAAAAAAAAGCAATAATAGTACTACTCGGGCTCAATTACACAAGAAAAAAAGCAGGAGGATCAGAATGGATATAGCAAGTACTTAATATCTTGTTAGTTCAAGTGGTAATCCTAATTAAGTATACACTTTGACATCTAAATGCCTAGTAATTGTAGTATCTCAGTCCTCAATAGAGGACCATCTCTTCCTCTTGTAGTTATAGTTGAAAAGATTAGAGCGGTGGAAAGGTGATACAAGTGAAATGGCAAAATGGACAAAGAGGGAAAGAACACTCACCCACCTCTGAAAAGCTAGGCTTGCAGGGAAAACTCCACAAAGGAGGAATCTCCAACCAGAGATCCTTTCCCAGTGTCAGTCAGCCCTTAAATGGGGTCTGAGAGGTGCAGCCAGGCTTCCCTCCTTCTGGTTACACAAATGAATTGCCTTCACTTGTGCTCCCACGGCTGATCTGGTCCTTTCCCCAGGTGATCAATCAGTGGTTCAGGCCATGACTCAACAGTTCCCTTATATTTGACAAGAAAACTTCAGGCATCATTTATGCAAGTAAATAGAATAATTAATTGTGTGATAATATATCTTTTATCACGACATGACTTGTATCAGATATGTTGAAAATGCCTTAATAGAGTGGGAAAAAATCTTTCTTTGAATTATTTTTAGTTGGCTTGATAAGTGTGTAATTGATGGATATAAATGAAGATGGTACAAATGAAATCTTAAACACCTTGAGATGAACATGCCCTCAAAATGTACTCTGGCAATTGGCAGAGATGTGAAAGAAGATTAGGCTGACAAAAGTTATTCTAACCCTGAGTGTTCTTCCAAGCAAAGCTCAGAAGAATTTGAGAGCTTGATTCATCAAGTTTGTTCAATTTTTAAATCATTTAAGTGCCATATGATATTTAAGCGTGAAGAGTTTTTTATTCATACAGGTGTATGCAGAAATCCACAAGTCGTGGTAAATTCCTTGGCGACACAATCACAAACTCTGAGCAGAGCAGCACTGACCTAGTGCACTAGTTTTCATTTTTACAGTGTAATCCCTTTTTCCTGTTGTACTCTACTGCTGCACAAGAATAAAGTAGATCTTGATAAGAACAACTGTTTCAAATGTAGTTTGAGTGTTTACTGTTTTGCTTGTAAAGTTATAAATGCATGAGGTCAAATGTCAACCTACAGCATCTGCAGGTGGGACACAGTAACATCTATGTTTGATTGGAAAATTTAGGTTATTTTTGATATTTTTTATCACATTTTCCTTTGCTGAGTCATATAATTTCATTAGTCATTTAACAATCAGAGAGACTGAAGGATACTTCGCTTGTGAAGATGCTGGAAAAAAAAGAAGACTGTGCTTTCTACAATAAGAGCTACCTATAGTATTTGCATTTGAAATTGAAAGTTTAATGTTTTTCCTCAGAAAACATCTTGAATGATGAAAGAACTGTGTTGCAGACTCATTTAAATTTCATAAACAAATTTAAAAAACTCCAAGGTCGATCTTAATCTGATTTTTTCTTACAGTTACGTAAACTAACCAAACAAAAGCTGTTTGTCATTTGCCCCTAAATTGTGGCGATTTCTCAACCTGGAGCGCTTTCTTTTTCTCTTAGTCCAACTCTACTGCAGATCGAGGTTCATAATTAAAGTGTTACTAAAGACTCATGATAGAGTTGGCCTTATTGTAAGAGGAGAGGAAAGTTTCACTCTGTTTTTCTGGAAATCTTAAAAAACCTTATCTCAGACTTGCTATTACAGTTCAAAGAAGTCTGCTAAGCCAAAATTTGTGGCTGTAATTTATTTTCAAGGCTTATGATCTACATAAGTGAATTCAAATAATTTCCTCTGAAATATGGTTGTTTATAACATGCCAAATATTGAGTTATGTTTATCAGCTTGGTGGCTTTGTATCTAGGCTACAGTTTCCATGAAACAAGAGGGATATTAAGTTCCCACGAGACAGTAATATTTGGTACTATGACAAATCTCCCTTACAGCATTGCTATGTGGGTTAAATATTGATGGTCATGCCTTCATTTGTACCTCACCAGCAGCTCTTCTAAAGCTCTTTATCATTACTTTAACTATATAATTTAAATATTTAACTAAATAATTTTTGTTATATATATATAACTAAATAACATAGCTAATCTGATAAAAGAATAAAATTTGCTAGTTGCTGTTGTGTATTATTTCAATAATAGGCATTTCCTCAAGTAATATGTTAATTTATATTTGGGTATCACGAGGAGATGAGGTTGAGGTGAGTCCCATCTGTGCTAGGCACAGAACAAAATCTATAGAGAAGGTGGGTTCATGTCCTCAGCAGCTCACTCTGTGCCAAGACAGACGGAGAAGAAAAAAATAGGAGTAATAGTAAGAGAAAAAATGTTATCAGATTTCATCCTGATAGCCATCAGCATGCTAGTAGCAACACTATTGCTAAATGCATTGTTGGCATTCAGACAAAGAAAAAAGATCCTGGGGTCTTCTGTGTCTTGACCTGTGAGAGTGACTAAGAAAGCCACACAGCTTTTGAAAACCAACAATATCAGTGTGCTTCATAGCTCTCTTTCTCTAGGTGGGTCTTACACGTCAAAATACATCATGACTGGGCAGCCTTTAAAGAAAATCCCTGAACACAGACGAGCAAAACATCTCCAGTGTCAGGTACAAAGGGCGCATTAGCAGGGACTTGTGCTTTCCTAACAAGTCACGTTGGATTTCAAGACACGTAACGTGTACAGTTGCACCCTGGTGTATCCAAACGATCATATTTCATAAATTCTGTTCACTGATAGAAGAAGCATTTCTCTTTCCATCCATGTAGACAAGCTGACAGAATCCACTTGCCCTCAGAAAAGCCTGGCTGCAGTTGGTGGGCTTTAACATACAGATTGGTCTGGAAACTCGTATGCAAGGCACGTTGCCACAGTCCCAACAGGAAAAGACTTGTCTTAAGTTCTTGAAATGTGCACTTTTTTTAAATACCTACATAGGTATATCTTGTGAACATGGTGGTGGTGACTATCCTGTTAACTTCCTTCTATGTTTAATACCTGATGCTCTCTTTGTTCTCAGCTGCACTTCGTAAAATCCTTTCCTTAGCAAAACATGCGCTTTCTGCCAGTTCCCAGCCCAGGACTTCATAAGTGGCTGCTGGAAAAAAGCTTTTTCTATTATTGCACAAATGGCAACTTTTTCATGCTGCTTGTGTCTTGGAGCCATTTATCCTTATTTTACACATTCATTCTAGTAAGCTATTGTGGGTATCACATCAGTTTGAAAAGTTACAATGGTAATATGGAATTTGGCAAGGTAGGAAATGAGCTTTTGATGAGCAGTTACTTAGTAATTGTTTTCTTTGTACTGATTAGAACAGCAGGCTTTCTTTTCTACTCCACCTGGTACACATTGCTTGTTTTTTTTTTTTTTTTTTTTTTTCTTTTTTTTTTCTTTTTTTTTTTTTCCTACAGGCAGTATTTGCTGACTTTTTAGGCAGCCATTTGTTCCAGAGGAACTCACTTTCTTGCCCTTTGGCAAGATAATTAAGTGAAGGCATGGATCAAACTTTAAAACAGGTCATTAAAAATGGTTAACAATATCTGAGTATAGTACACTGAAGAAAAAATATGGCAAATTATGACATGATATTTATTTAATTTTATTAATCCCAGGTTAATCTAGAAAATTTAAAATTTAAAATTTAATTATGAAAACAGCATGTTTACATGATTTCCTCGAGATAGCAGTTAATATATGGCTTGTTAAATCAGTATCTTTATTCTTACTTTTCCTACTTAATAAATATAACATTAACTATTCTTCAGAGGCAATTATCTTTCATAAGCAAGTCAATTACCTTCATTATTAATTTTATGAGAAAAACAAATTTTATATGCTAATAAACTTATTTTGTTCTTAAGTTTTTTGTGATTTTGCATAACAGCATATTCCTTAAGGCATCTGATAAGAATTCACTATGAAGAATTGATGATCATTTTTCCTGGAGCTCAAGTGGGTGTAGTAACACCAGGAAATGTTTTATAGATTTTCCTTCGATCTCCAGCGGATTGGCTGCTCATTCTCTTTCTAATAACGATTACATTACCATTAATTACTATTACTATTATTACCACAAGCATTATCATTAATATTATTGGATCTGGAAGAAGAAGCAAAGATGAGAATTAAAACTATATTTAAAAAGCAGTACAGTGCATAGTGTGGCCTCACATGCCCAGAGCTTCTACAATCTGACAGTATATAGAAGCTTGTGACATACATCTTTAATGATATAATGTTTCTGTTTTGTCTAAAAAGTGCTCCAGAGGATTTCTTCTTCTTTCTCTAATGAATTAAAGAGAGATCTCCTAGCTTAAGTGTCTGTCCTCAGTTTTTAGTATATTGTTCTTTGAACACACCCTCAGTGGTTGCCCAGAGCAAAAGCCATAATATCCACGAAAAACCTGGATGAAACACTTCACAACCTAACTGGGTGGAAGAGAGCCTCATTAAACTTCAATCTTCTATTTATTGTTAGGTCTTGACAACTGTGACATTATAGCTCTCATTTTATGGCCTGGTCCACTGAACTGGGTGACACCCATGGACGCACAGCATCCTTGGCACTCTGTCCATTGCCTTTATTTTGACCACCAACTTTTGGCAAAGACAACTGAGTTTGAAGACTACATGTCCCTTTGGTAAAGCCTTCAAAGGGGCTTACTGCTAAGGCTAGGGAAAATTTGAAATAGAAAGGACCCTTCAAACAGCATTTTTTACAGAGTTGGTGTACTTACAGAACACTATACCAATTTTTCTGCAGGCAGGGCTCTTACTGAAATTATTTACTTAACCCATTGCCTCAATCTTTGCTCAAATACACAGCTCTATCATCCTCAGGAGTTAATCTTTGGTTTACTTACTCATGTCTACAATCACAAGAAAAAATTGCTACACATTTTTTTTCCCCCTTGAAATATATTCAATTATTTTATCGTTCAGGAATTATGTTTATGAACCATTGAATTTCTCTATCCATAAACACAGTAGCAAATATACTGAAGAATAATCTCTTTTTTTTTTTGTACTTTTGTACTATATTTAATTGGTGATGACTTTGAACAGGAGGAAAAGTGTATACGAAGGAGATATACTATGGAGAAATTTCCTTGTTTATAATGGAGTAATGTTTATCTCTTATCTTTTGATAACTAAACATAACTTCGTGAATCTTCATGCTGTAATATTTCTCTGGAAAGAATTCGTGCACTAAGTTTCTTATTTAGCTCCTAGGCAGTTCAATTTCTACCAGAAGATCAACAGAAGAATTTGCTAGTTCGTTCTAATCACTACCAGATAATCAATGGGGAGTTATTTGAGCCCAACTCTGTCACCAGCATGTATGTGGTAAACAAACTGTGTTTGCAATTGAGAGTAAAGCCCTTCATCTGCTGCCCTGATAAATCCTCTTGCAGAATCTGTGGAGATGTCAGCATACTTCTCGAGTTGCTTGAAGTTTTTTGCACATCTCTGCAGTATCTGCAAAGCACCTGCTGGCAGCTGGAGGAACAGAACTCTCCACAAGAGAAAACTGCTGACAGAAGAGTGATGAGCTAGAGAGTTGCACATGATTCTTTTTCCGAGCTGTCAGCATGCTTAATTTTGTCTTCCCTTTGATAAGAACTTTGTTTAAACTGAACCAGTATATCCATTTCTAATTTTCTGCCTTATTCTCTCTGCTTCCATGTACTCCTCACGTATCGGCTTCATCCCTTATGTGCCGGCTTAGAAACACCTAGCTTCATAGACCCAGGTTTGTGGCTTGATACTTGCTTTATAGAATTATCAGTCTTGAAATGCAGTTTTTCAAGAAGACCTTAACACAGAACCAAAGCTTCAAGGATAAGCATTTGTTCAGAAACGTCACCATTCAAAAACATCTAGGTGCTATGTATAGCAAAGTTTTAGGTCCAAACAGAGGACATTTTAATTTTATCATTATTTCAAGTTTTACTGTGAAAAGGTAGTTCCAGTCAGTAAATTATTTAAATGGCACAAAAAGCATAAAAGGAGCTTTAGTAAATAGGAATAGTAAATAAACATTTTTTTATGGTAGATGGGATAAATTTGATGGGCTTAAACTGCAACCACTAAGATTCACACTTTTAGCTATTCTTCTCACAAGGATATCAAAGCAGTGGGGGATGTAGTCTGGGAAGGCAGATAAATCCACCTTATGAGAAGTGCACGGCAGACAAACGTGCAGTGAATGGCATACAGACAGTTCTTCCTGACTTCAAGGAAGCTGATGGACAGATCTGTGAGTATGTAATCAGCCCTCTAATTGCATTAGATGGTAACAATCCAGAATTAAAACAAGTGGCAGACTCAAGTAATTAATTGTATTCCTCTGAACCAGAAATCAGTGATGACTTTTGCAGAGAGGATATTAGACAACACAGTTCCTGCTTTCATTCCAAACTCATAGCAGAGACAGGAATACTAGACACATTCCTTTCTTTGATTTGTTACATCTTCCTCATGCTTCATTGACAGTTTCTGTCTGCGTGTATGTATATAATTAGCATCAAAAAAAGAAGTAGCTTTGTCTTCTTCCTACAGACTACAAAGATATAATACACATGAAGTAATTAGATATTTTGGCTCCTGTAATGTCTAAAGAATACAATCTCTGCAGAGCAACGAACTGCCAATGATACAGACCTGTCCATGAGGATGCAGCCAAGGGTGCAGGATGGCAGCTTTCCTTGTAATTGAGTACTTCAGAGTTAGAAAAATCAAGATAAATTTGCACTCTTCTGTGAAAAGGTGATGTTTATTACTCTGAAAACCAGTATAATGTTTAGCATAGTATTTGCGGTAACTAAAGAGCTGAACAGAGAAGGCTTTGAGTATAGCTGTATATATTTCCGCATAGCATTTACTGCATTGCATTTGAAGAACTGAAAAATATAGAAAGAACAAAAGCAAAACATTGTGCAAAATCTCTGTCATCAACAACAAAAAACATGCTTGTTTGAACAGGGGCTATTGTACATACTTTGTCGCAGACGTCATGCATATGGCTGCCTTACCATCACATTCTCAGCATTCTTATTCTCCCCTCTTAACTGGTCATCTTCTCATCTCCAAAATAGAACATTAGTGACCCTTCTCTTTTAGCTCAGTTTCTTTTATATTACCTGCCTTGGATGTATCAGTCTAACCATCAAATTTTACACTTTTTTTTTTTTTTTTGTAAAGTCTTTACATACATGACCCAACAAACATAATGTATTTATGTGAAAGGGTACTCCAGTTGTGCTATGCCTTTGCTTACACATACTGCTTACATCTCCTAGTCAAACCTGCATGTCACCAAATGAAGAAATGCAAAACATGTTGCAGTGATTCTGGTTGCTAAAAAAAAAAAAATCAGAGAAACAATCATTTATCTTCAGAACTGTTTTTAGCTTATTTCTTATTACTTGCCTGAAGGTAGGACAACCAACAATACATTCTCTTTTTTTCTATAATACTCTGATCTACTCTTCTAATCCTTATGGGTAAGGGTTGTCCATGTCCTTAGTCAAAGGAGACAAAGGGAGCTTCTCCAGCAGCACTACAATGGGAATTTAAGCTAAAAATAGCATAACCTCCAATGATACCTATTCTTTTCATACTACGTACCATATTTTCCTTTAAATGACTGTATGTCTATGTACCCTTCCGTAAAGGAGCATCTATTTTTTCGTTTAGTTTTGGCTCACTGACTTCATCAAAGGCTTAACGAGCATAAAGAAGAGATAGACAGGTGAATACACTCTACCTTTTTGGCATAACAGAGTGGGGATTATGCTATACAGACAATTTGATGATAGACTGTACTGAGCATGTCACATATATTTTTTTAAAAGCGAGCTCTTTACAGCAAGCTGTCTGGCTGAGCATAAAGGCTTTTGTAATATGATTTGAAGGACAGGATGAGAAAAAAAGGCAAGTTACTGTACTGAAGAACTTCACTTAATTGCAAATCACCGAGTTGGTTATGCAGGAGATATCAGAGGATGCAGGTACAATTTTAATGAATATTTCCCCCAAAAGCAGAGTGCTCCTATTTGTTCAAGACAAATTAGTTTGGCATGGTGCTCAGTGTGTTCTTTCTCTACTTTGCCATTAAAGTAGAACAGTTTAAAGAGTGAATAGAGAAAGTTTGCTCTCTGCAGACTTTTTATTAATTTTTTTTTTTTTTTTTTTTAAGACAGAATTGCATTTTGTATTCTTATAATATTGTCCACAAACTTTAGGTTTTATGAAAACCCTAAACATCTGTAGTTTAAGAACTGCATCTTTACAGATTAAAGACCTATGTCAAAGTTCTTCTGTTAAATACTTCTATTTTATAAATAGCAGAGCATCTTCAGGATCAAAGGCAAACATTCCCCTTTTCCAGGGATATATTATAGCCTTGTCATTAGTTTCTCTCTTCAGAAATGAAAGAGCTAGAATCAAATACTCTCTCTCCAGGAGCCAGAGAAAGGATCTCTCTCATTTGTAGTAGATGAAAGGGCCGGGGGAATCACTCATAGTTTTCTATTCTGGTGAAAAAGGACCAACTTTGCCCAGGTGCACAGATCCAGTTTTGTCCCCAGAAATGCATCTCAGATAGAGAAACAAGTTCTTCATTCAACTGGAAACCAAGAGCAAAACTATCTGGGTTCAAACTGACTTCCATTGCTTGGGGTCTCCATTGGTGGCTTATGTCCATGGCTAACTTGCACATCTTCCTCAGTCATTCAGTCTTCTTGAGATTAGCATTGAGCTTGTCTTGTCTTAGCACACGTAGAAAAGATTCACAGGGTTAGTTTATTAATATGCCACTTATTCTCCTCAGCAAGTGTCAAGTGAAATCCAATCAAGAGGAACTGCAGGTGCAATGGGAATTACCAACTGATTGCTACATAATTCTAAATAATCCCTTTGGTAGTACTACAACTGATCTCTCCAATGTTTTCCTGTAAGCCAATTAGAAACTAACAACTGAGTCTGGAAGACATAAAATAGAATCATAGAACAGAATAGAAAATATTAGAAGTCTGCTTTACTTCCTCTATTTACCACAAGAACCACAATAATCTGCCTTTAGAAGAAAAGATGCCCAACAGAAATTTATAGGGAGAATGATTTGTAATGAGTTATTAATTCAGTTCAGATGAGAAGTACAGCCGAAATAATTTGGATACTTGTAGAAAGTATAAGCCTACTTCAAGATGTTCTAATTTTTCTACAAACTTTTTTACATAACATTTAAGGCATGTGGTAAAAAAATCCAACAAATACAAAATATACTACTCCAAATGATAGCTATTTCTTTCAACTACATGACTTAACACAGTGCTTCTGTTACTGCATGCAGTCCTTCAGTTTTGTCACACTAAAAACTCTTGCTCAACTAACTGTAAGAATCACAGCCTCAACATAGATATTCATTTAAGAAAAATAATCACTGTTATGCCATGGTTTTTGAACCCTTCATCTCTTTCCAAAGAGTCCAAAAGTGCTTATCTTCTTGAAGGTAAGCAAGGGGATCTTTTTGGATTTTTTGTTAAATTGAAGAAAGGTATTAGGCTTGTTTCAACTCTCAGCTTTCACCGTCATTTTCCCCAGTATTATTCCCACTATGCATTGTCTACACTGAGTTTGAGCTCCCTGAGGCATGGCCTGTCTACTCTGTATTATGAAGTTATTAGCACAGTAGTTCATGTTTTTGGTACTTCAGGTGGATTCCGCAAGGTACCTGTGATATTCTGGACTGTTCTCCACTAGGACATAAATGCTGTCACCCCAGAGTGACGTGCATGCATCTAAGAGTAATGACTACACAGATCAGCCCAAAGACTGGTGGACACTTCTATCCACATGGTGCATTGCACAAGAAATAACCAGAAGAGAAGTTATATGAAGGATGCCAGGGAACTGTGGAGTCTTAGTGGAGGAGATAATTATGATGTACAACTTCAGAAAACTGAATGTTTGTTGAGACACAAAAAAGTGTGTGTTATTTGGTGAAAGCTTTACAAGATTAGTTCAACAAAATCATTAAGTGACAGGATTTTCAGATACAGTTGCATAAGTCTAAATAAACATAGCAAGCATGCCTGCAATGAGTTTTCTCTCTTGCTGATCATTTTTGGAAGTTAATTCTATCGCAATACTTTTTGCATGGAACAATAAATAAACAGAAATGGAAATCAAGTGAGATAAGGTCTTAAATTATTTCATGTACCATTGTATAGTCACTTTTGAACAAATTGGCTTCTTGCTGAAAGATCAAATTCTTGTCTATTAGAAGGATCAGAAAACGCTACTGTACTTCACAGATATTAATCAAAGTGAATTTTATATTTTGAACAATTATTTCAGCAGAATGAGGTACGAATATCCAGCTGCAGTGCTACCTTTAGGCAAGTCGTGTTTCACTACACAGTCCACGGGAGATGCCACTGACATGGAAAGCATGGCATGTGTAACCCTAGCAAACTAGCCTTCAGAATCATCCATAATCAAATAACTCTGCTCGTCTACAGTCCAGGTGCAGGAGATTCAAAGCCTGTCTGTCTAGAAGATGGGTTCTTTAATGATGTAAAATGAATTAGACCAATTAATAATTTTTTGGTAGTGATACGAATCCTTCTGTCAAAATAGCCAGAATTTTACCTAAACTAATCTACCAGGAGGCATAAAATAGGTAAAAAGTAATTTAAAAATCTTCGAAGTGCTCTTATTTGAACTGTGCACACGAAACACTGATCTAATGTGTTCCTGGAGAGTGAATTCAGTTAAGAACAATACTGTGTTAAATTCACTGCTAAAATATTTATCTTGCACTGAGGGTTAGTTAAGACCATACAGCGGGCATGCTCTGTTTTCATGCTTTCATCCTGCTGAGGTCCAGAGATGGGCCATTCCAGCACATCCGGGCTGCTTGGGCCCCAAACTCGTATGCTCTGTACCTACCTCTGGGGCCATATTCTTAGAGCTGTTTTCCATCAGGATAAGTGCTGGATTTGGGGCTGCATTTCCTTCTAGAACTTGATTTATAAATAGTTTATAGAAGATAGTTAAATTATTGATGGATGTTAGAAGCGAGCTGCAGATATAAGTAGCCAGTATTATGAATGTTAGAGCACACAGCCAAAAGGGCAGTTGGACCAGACAACCTCCTCAGGCCCCTCTCGGTTTCAGTCATTCTGTTCTTGGTTTGCTAAAGAGCACTGGGAGCCATACACACCTCAGTGCATTTGAGATCTGCCACTTCAGAAAACTGAATTCAGGCTCCTAACCAAGATTGTCAAACATCTTCCATCCTCCCAAGAAAGAACAGAGCTTGCAAGAGGCTTAACAAGGTCAAGATGTTTCCAGGCATTACTTCTACCCTTGAAAGATGTTTCTGACTTGACATGAAAACTATAAATCGCAGTGACAGCAGGTCTTTTGGGCATTTCTTTGCATTTTTTACTGTATTTATATTGACATTTTCCCTGAACATTATTCCTTGAGCAGCATTATTTTCTAGGTAATCATTCCTCAGTCTGTATTTCTGATGCAGGTTGGGCAGATAGGGCTCCATGTACAACTCTTAGTCCCAGTACCTCGTAACTGTTTAATCTCTGCATTCTGAGTCCTATTATCTGATGGAAACACTTCATTTCCAGCCTATAAGCATGGAATGGGGACTGTAGGTACAGATCAGTTTCTTAAGAGTATCTCTTTTATCCAGTTTTCATGTTATCACACAGCCTTAACTCTGATTTATAAGGGTGAATTCTCAGTAATCAAGTTGTCCACATAGCATTAGCTGGAGCAGGCATGTTCAGGGAGTATGCAGTGTTGTAGAAGCTGAAATCAGTTTAAAATTTGCATTTGGGAGATCAGACAGATCTCAGTTCACTGTTCCTAGAACACAGGGATATGTGTCATGTTCAAAATACATACATTATTTTTATATTCTTAAAATTAAATAGAACTATTTGAACAGCACTGAATTATTGCTTAATGATGTAAAAAGCAAATATCATTAGGATGATTGTAATATAATCAAAACAAGAATTCGTCTCACCTATCAGGGATTTATAATATTTTTTACTTAACATAATAATTAGAGGCTTAAATTTATTGCAGGAATGTAAGAACTGTGGTAAGGAATGGTAACATATTGACATGCAAGGAGCCATGCATTGACAGTCCACCATATCTCATGTACATAGGTCCTTTGCCATGATGATTTCCCTTGTGTTTGGCTTTTTTTTTGCATTTATTTTTTAAATTATTTATGAACTTGTGTTCAGTAAGACAGATTTTTTTTGAAACTAAACTGTTATAATTTGTTAATTGGAATTAAAAAAAAAAAAAGTACGAGTTTTGTTCTGCGAGATTCACTTTAGCGAAGGACTAAGCAATCATTTCACCACAGTTCCCTGAAATTACATTCTATTTTTTCCTCACATATCTGTTTCTTTGGATTCAATATATGATGATTAAACTGCAAATACATTTGGAAAATTATAGACTGTAGACAATATAAACTGTTTAAAATAACACTGATGTTTTACTTTTCAGGTATTACACATGCACTTTTTCTGAGGGACAAACATAATTGGTGCTCTTTTGGCTTTACGTTTGAGCAAAGATTATAAAATTGTATTACATTTCCACATTGATCCAAGAGTATGTGATTCAGTTCTTTTTAAATTTAATCCCTTTTTATAGAAACAATTGCCTTGCTCTTGGTAAACTGGGTTTGATCAAGTAAGCTGGCTGAAGACTGCAAATCTTTTAAAGGAAAACCATTTTGTTCATTTATAAAATGTGACCACGATTGAATATATAAAGGAATATAAAGGAAAGTACTTGAATATGTAAATGTGGGTTTACAGGCACAATTATAAACTACATAATATTCATATGACTTTGTTGTCTGATCTCTTCTGTGTAGTGCCTACGAAAACTATGCCCAGACTTCCAGAAGAACTGAATATGATGAAACCCATTGACTTCTTCTAGTAGACTCATGGTACTGGTAAGCTCTCTGTGGTAAACAACCATGATGTTTCAGAAGGCTTGAGAGGTGCACTTCTAACATATCAGGAGGAAGTATAACCCCCCCACTCCACTCCCCCTCCCCGTCCCTTACTCTTTTACTTCATAATCATATTCCATCAAGTGTTCTGCCAGCCCTCAGTACAAGAAACACAATTCAACTCTACCTGGTTTAGAAGGGATTCCAATCTGTATCACTCCTTATCATTCAAAAAGATTTATCCTCCCTTTCCAAGCAATGCCGGAACCAGTCACTATCTCACCTCAGCCATTAGCATTATAATAAACTTCCTGCCAGCGGGAAGATACCTGAACTTAGAAAACAGTTTAACACACTACGTTGATCCCATCAACTTTTGATATTTTATTCTTTGTCAGGCATGTGTTCAAGGGTTCCTGGGGAGGGTAGAAGTGAGATATACGAAGACTGGCTGATAGATCAATACAGTGCTTATTGAATACAAATTTTAAGTCATTTGCAAGGTAGAATGCTTGCTGCTGTTCAGATTAAAATGTTAGATAATTTGTCCCAGTTTTACTGTTCCTATGTAACTGAATCATCATGTTGGTGCATGCTCAGTATAGGTATGTGAAAATGTTTGGGGCAAGACATACAACAATTTGGCAGGGGGACATACGGGTGAGTTAGTATGCAACTTAATGGCTTATTAAGTCCTAATTAAGTAGGCTATCAAAACATTTGTTTCTCTATTGAATTTTCGTCTTTCTGCGAAGATGAACTTTACGCCATTTCAGAGTGTAGCTTTCATTCCAATCTTGATCTTAATTTATATTTTAATATTCAGACTTTTAGTTTTCCTACAAAATTAAGTGGATAAATAATTGTTGTCTATGATATTCCTAGCATTGGAAAGGCTCAGTAATAATCTGATCAGATGAGGTGAATGCACATCTGGAAAAAAAAACCCACAATGAAATGAGTGCACTATTGCTACTCACTAAGTGCAGGCAGTCCTATAGCTAACACGTGCGCAGTGACAACAGATCTGCAGAGCGTGTTGTTCACCTGAGATTAATGATCTTGGTACTAGACAGGAGTAAATGCCTGAGGAATTCTGATTAACCATTCTAAAGGCATACTGTCATATGCTGGGCCAATAGGAATAGATTTAAGATGCATTTTTACACTCTGGCTTTCTCATAAGTCTAAGATAAATTTTCAACTGATTGAGATGGGAAGAACACCTACCTGTCTGCTACATAGCAGAATCATAGAATCACCAAGGTTGGAAAAGTCCTACAAGATCATCCAGTCCAACCGTCAAGCATGACAAATATCCTATCACTAAAAGAACAGAAATTTTAACCTCTGTAAATTGTTAGGTCTTTAAAGTTACAAACCTGAGGCCAGGTGCTTGTAAGTGTTGAAGATGTCTTAAACCAAAAAGGCTGTTCCACGTATAGAAGTTGTGGCTGTCACTGGATAACTTTAAAGATGTTAAATGAATCTTGGGCACAGTTCCTCCCTCCACCCATCAGAAGAAGGATGGTCACAGCTTTCCCATTTGTGATCCAAACAAAAAGGTGATGGGATTTTTTCCAGAAGAGGGGAAACTAACAAAACATGGATTTTCTGCTCTGCAGAAGAGATGTTTTCTGTCTTGTGTCAACAGGAGCTGGAACTATAAGATAGGCACGCTAAATTCTTCAGCTGGCCACAGATATGATAAGAACAACGTAATGGACACACAGTACTAAAACAGAGCTTTTCAAAGTTTGTGTTAAATTATTACTGTCATTACACACACATACAAGAAAAAGCTATTTTTATCTCTATAATAGCAAACAGCTTTTTCTCTGACATTTTGTATTTAGCTTGATTACAGGTGTTACAAGCATCCTTCCATACACTCATCACATTCAACCTGCAGACACTAGCTCCATGTTCCATATTTTTCTTTTTCATTCTCTCCTTGTCGTCTGCCATTTTATTCTCCAGCAGAGACTAATTAAAACTGATTTCACTGAGAACTTTCAATGCTTCTTTACCATTTTAAAGGACTGCAAATAATCTCAGTGAGAGCCTTTTCACTGTCACTCTCAGCAGTACTGAAAATAAGGAAAAAAGCACACAACAGCCTGGATTCAATACAACAGCTGTACTCTTAACTTCTACTTAGATGGCTAATTTACCTCAGGGAAGAGCCTAAAGCTTAAACTCTTTGTTGAAGTCTGGCGTTCAGATATATAGAAGCCCGATTTCATGCAATCACTTCCAAAATTCTCAGTCCTCTGCACACACGTGCACTTTTATCTGCCCTCTGTATGAACAATGGAAAATTTTTTTATTGTCTCCCTTTCTGTGCCATAGCCCATGTGCCTAATTCTACAGCCAACATTTGCCTGCTAGTCCACTATTTTACACTGTGATTCAAATGAGTTTATAAGCAGGAAGAAAAGGAAGGGAGGGACATTAATTTGATTCTTTTAATGTCTGTGAATTAATATCTCCAGCTGTGGAAAACTAATGCAATGTATGGTCCTGCCAACATCAGCAGCCATGGAAGTGCCTGCTTCCAAGGATTTGTTTAGATTTTGGTGAACACATTTTGAACCAGAGATAGTTTGTTAATTCTTGTTCATAATGAATTAGATAAAAAATAAATCCTCAAGGTACAACATATATATTGACCTTATTTCTGCCAGCTTTGATGTTTGATTTTAGAAAAATTCATTAAATTTTTTAAATCTAGGAAACTAACTCTAGGGAAAAGTTCATGAATAAAGTATATGAATAAAAAAATGACTTTTGTTAAAAGTATGACTGATGAAAACATTAAATTGAGAAAGCAGCACCGGCCCCAAGCAAAGGAATCTATATATGCTTTTTTTTTTTCTTTGAAAAACCATCAAAACTAAAGTGGGGGATATTTAATATTAGCTTTTAATAAGTTCTGACTTATCTTTTTTTCAAAATTGATTTGGAAAATGTGCCAGCAACAGAAAGCATCAAGAGCCAAGAGAGAAGCAACGCCTTATGGATCAGCTGCTATATTCCTGTAGCTTCAGAAGTGTAAAGGATTCAATACTTATGACTAGCTGGAAAAATAACACCATTAATTATTCTAATAATTACAGAAAAGGCACGTGGATGTTTTTAATGAACATTACCCACTACGATACAAGGATATTATATTGATTAAGCACACATTACATAATTTTAGATCCCTGACATTAGAATAGTTGTAAACAAGCTTGCCAGAATAGAATAATATGGAAGAAAGGAAACAAACAAAAAGAAAAAAAAAAAAAGATTTTAGCAATGGTGTGGGATGGCTGGTCCTCTCTTATTAGGTTCTGTGGATTGCTTGCCAGTCCACTGTCATTAGATGCTGTTGGGTGTAGCAGTTGGATTTGTGACCTTTCTGCATTTTCAGCTGAATGTCAGAACTACAAGGATAAACAGCAAAACCAATTGCACACAGATTTTTGTGCTACTCCTCTAACACAAAGTTGACCCATTCAGACCAAGTGAAATCCTGACTGTATCAAAGGCAACAATAAAATCTCTCTTGCATTCATTCAATTTTATTTTAGCTTATTTTCTTTTTATTACAGCAAGCTCAATATAAACACCAAGGAATAAAGAGTTTATCTGTGTAGTCTCTGCTTGGCATCTCCTGGATTTCAAAACTGCCACTTCTCAGACATGTTACTGTGAGCTGTTCTACAGGAACTGGGATGCTGAAGCCAGGCAGGCTCAAGGTACTGCAGACAGCTTCTGTGTATCCCTAGGGATGACTAAGGCAACTACACCATTCCATGTGCTAGGTAGGAACACAGCATTGCTGTTAGATGACAAGGAATTCATGGCTTCTGACCTTCTGTTCTGTCATGTTCCCTGACTTCCTTCCATCTACGTGTGTCAACTGTACCTTCTTCCTGGAGTCCAAGATATTTTTACGGTCACTACAAGTTGCTAGAGTTTGAAAGTTAAGAATCCCAGGCATCTCAACCCCCCAACCCCGTGTTATCTGTTTGTTAATCAAACCTGAGGGTGTTTTCCATAGCACTCTGTGAATTCAGAGCAAATACCTCCTTCTGCAGAGATTTCCAGCTCACAAAGTTCTCAGGGATTGCACTTTAAACAGACAAGTTGTTCTGATGTATCTAAGGGATTTGCACAGAGCTTAAGCTCAATGCACAGCTGAATGGTATTTGTGATTAAAAGGCAACTCTCAAAATCAAGTGGAAATAGATCCACCCACACTGGAAATAAAGAGTATTAAAAACCTTTGAGGGCTGCTCACAAACATCACTAAACAGCTGACACAGAAAACAAAAGAATGTAGCACAAAAAAAATGGAATGCACTTCAATATTTTGTTACTGTTATTTCATCTGTTTATTCTCTGTGTGCTGTTTTCCCTCATTCCATATTTATTAGGCCACTAACTGCTCATCTGCAAGGCCTCGTTCTTCCTGCATAGCTCCACTGCCACATCCCTGGAGAGCTGCTGCCCTGTCACAGGGAGTTTTATATGAGCCTGAGGAGCTGGGAGAGCACAGAGGGTTGTCTCAAAGCACTCCAAATCCTTTGAACAGAACAGATCCTGCTGCCAGGATCCAGCACAGTCTGCCAACTGACCATGCTGTCCTACAACATGCAATAAGCTACATCAGAGAGGTCTCTCCTACAGAATCTAGTAAATTCCAAAAGTCATCAGTGGGCCATTGACTCATGCGGCAGAATGAAATCTGGCTTTGCAAATACATGTATGCATCTCCATCTCATTACTCTACCACTGTATCAGTAGAGATGTCTGTAAATACAGGTTGTTCTATTACTGGAGTACAAAGAATAAAAGAGTTAGTAAGAAGAGGAAAAAAAATTATATCATCATCTGCATGGAGCTGTGTCATTTCTGATCACAGCCAGGTAGAAAAACAAATAACCTCAGAATGCTACTCAGGGTGAAGAGAATATTAAAGAGCATAGTGGATGAAAGCGTCGGGATAAGCATTCTTCTGAGGCAGAAGGTAAATGAAAAAAGATAAAATTGGTGGCTGAGGCAAAACATGCGTCTTATCAATTGTAAACTTATCACTGTCATCACAGTATCCAGTCTTTTCTTCTGACACTCATAATAACAGTAAAATCTAAATTAATGACTTAGAAACAACTCTAAAATGATGATCCAGCCCCTTTAAGAGGAAAAGATGTAGTGCTGATTGCAAAGTACAAGAAAGGGGATGGATACTGAGAGAATACTGAAAACAACAGCAAAAAGCAGTCAGGAGAAAGAATGGGTCACCAGTGATAGAAAGCATGAAAAGGTGCCTGTCTAAATCCATGATCAAACTGAAAAGGGAAACTGAAGAAAGCAAGGGTAGATGCCATCACAAGTTGAGCATAGAAAAGAAATTTCCTTGTCAAAAATGGTTATGGTCTTCTAATTATTTGATATACTTACATACTTACATGCTGGGAATAAGAAAGAGTGAAATAAAACATAGCTATCTGTCAAATATTTTTATTTCTAATTTTCTCTTTTTCTACTCCTCTTTCACAAGAGTATTTGCATGCAAGTGGATCACATGGTATTGTTAGGTGGTTCTTACCACAGTCACGTTCTTTAATGAGTTTTTAGTAGTAATACTGATATGAAACACATATCACAACTGCATACCATTTAGAAAGAGAAACATGGCAGTTAATTTATTATAATTAAATAAGAAAGTGGCAATAAAAAAGAAGAGCTCATTGAACAGAGCAACTAATCATTGCAAGCTGTCTTGTTAACAGCTATAGATTTCTTTCACAGTAGGAAAGTCATCAATCAGAAGGAGAAAGGCCAAGTGATATTGAGCTCTTTTCCTTAGAGGTCACTCCTCACAATCAGAGAGGAAACTTCCAAATCTTCCTTCCTTTCTGCACTACAGATGCAAATGGTTAGTTATAACGTGATGCCAGCTAGGCTGGAAATGGTCTTTTAAAGCAGGATCCCTAGAGAAAGTATTTCTGTCTTTTGATCTCTTCCTCACTCTGACTGGGGTAGACACCTCCTTCTGATGTGGTTACAAAGAGCTTGAAGCAGAATTCTGATCTAGGCTTGTAGAAAATGGCGTTAATCATATCAGATAATATTTACAAATCTTGGTAGACATGTACCACGCTTCCTTATGCTTTTGTTCTCATGGAGATGTCAGCTGGAAGAGACTTCTGGAGGTAATCAAGTACAGCATTCTACCTGAAGCATGACTAAACCCAGCCTTATCTACTCAAGTCTCTAAGGACTTTACTTTATAACCACATTAGTAGCCTGTTCCACTACTGCTTTGAAGATTTTACTAACATTCAACTTTCACTTTTCAAATTATAACTTACAGCCATTTGTGACTGTCTGGGGATTTTCCATTACCATGATACTTTTTTCTTGGGAGTTCAGATCTGTCTTCTTGGTAATGCTCCCTCAGTAAGCTACCAGATCACAGAAATATATTCTTATAAACATATGCATCTAGTGGTCAAATGAGTCATTATTTTACTTAGGTCAGTGAAGCTCAACACTATACCACAGCTATTTAGTAAGGTAAGTTTTTTGTTTTTTGGTTTTTTTTTTAAACCAAAAGCCCGGAGACTTGAGCATGTCACAGGACAGAGAACTATTACAAAATCTGAAGTATTATCAACTGTGTGTGAGTTATTAGGGTATGTACCTGCATTTCTTCTTAAGATTTCTTTTACTCTTCCCTCACCTTCCCTCACCTTCACCCATTAGGAATGCTGAAACTTACGCTACCTGTGATGAAAAATTCCCTATTTTAGGGAGCATTGCCTTTTTCAGTTAGGGTAAAGACAACAACCATGAGCTAATTCTCAGTAGAGCCAATGCTAATAGCTTGCTGCTCTTGCATAGATTTAGATTAAGATTTCCATTAGTGTTTCTAATGCTGACAAATGCTTACCCTCCTACCATGAGACAAAGTCCACACTCAGATCTTCTCCAGTTCTGGAAATGTTTACATCATAATATAGAGTTTTTTGGACAGAAGGTGTAAGAGGATTGGAAGTCAGGCACAATGTTAAGTAAAAAATTCACAATGAAGAAAAATAAAAATAACTTCCTGATCTTATTGTAAATTAGAAGAAAGTATTTCCTTGTGAAAGAGTGAATGAAAGAAAGTAACTACACATAGAGAACACAGAATAATACTGTGTCTTTAGAAAAGATTCTTACAGAACCAGCAGCATTCTCCACAGTTCAGAAACATAGAAGGAAAAAAAGCTATACACCTATCTCGGCATGTAACAAACAGAATGTTGATACAAAAAACGCAATGGCAAAGGAACTAATACAGTAGAAAATTGTTATAAGGGAAGAAAAAAGGGACAGCTCACCCATCTCCAAAGACCAAAGCTCATAAAAGAAAACTCCACCAAGAAGGGAGATCCAGAGAAAGCCCTTAAATAAGGTCTTCCTGTCACACAGGTGAAATTGCTCCTGTGCTCCCAGGGCTGACTTGGTCCTTTGCCCAGGTGCTCAGTCAGTGGTTCAGGCCATGGCAACAATTCCCAGACACTCCACCCCTTCACAGCAAGATCTAATGATCGGAGTGGTTGAAGGGTGAGTCTTCCCTAATACAAGGATCTAATGCACCGTGACACTTGTCTTGCGATTCTTCATGGATAGGAATGCTGAAGAATGCATTGGCCAGGTCTAGGACACAATGGTAAGTTTCTATCTCCCTACTCAGTGTGTTCATCAAAAAGGCAATATTGTGAATGGCTGCATGAATGGTGGCGTGACCTTGTTTAACTCTGTGTAATCCACTGTCATTCTCCATGTGACATCTGGCTTCTGCACTGGCCATATGGGGAAATTATATGGGCTGTTTGCAGGCCTTATGATCCCTCCTTTTTCTAACTCCTGCACTGTTCTAGATATCTCCTCCTACCTCTTCCCCCTGGGAGTCTATACTGTTTACTATTAGTGATCCTGCGTAGACTGGGCAGGGGAATAGGTTCATATTTTGCATGGCCTCTAAACATTGCCTGCACTGCCCAGATACTAATACAATTCTCTCTTTGTATGAACTCTCCTACAGTTGTCTGGAGAATCTGATCCCATAGTACATCTATGTCCAAGATGTATTCTGGGACTGGGGCAATAGACACTTTATACACCTGGCACGGGAGATGCCCAACCCCCAATTTCAACCACGTTTGGGTGATAGGAATGGTCTGTCCCTCAAAACCACCAATCATTACTCTGTTTCTTTGAAATTTAGTTGGATCACCATAAATGACTGAAGTTTCCATGCCCGTGTCCACCAGTGCGTAGCCTGTTATATGCTTTTTTGGGACCAAAAAAATCTTTAATTCTACATAGGGCCTCTGGTCCCATTTGGAGGTCCTGGTTACAGGGGAACTAACATCCCCTGTGTGAGAATCCTTCTTTGTTTTTTGGCTCAAAGGTATTTTGGCTTCCTGAGGTATTTCTTGTGATAAGACTCTGACTGATTTGTTGAGGAGGCAAGTGATGGGTGCTACCGTGTGACAATCGACATCACTTTGTGGACATTTGAAAGCATC
>JAOWBP010002392.1:516444-551940 GCA_028571105.1 Tragopan temminckii
TTCTTTCCTATCTTTTCTATCGCCCTCCTTCCCTTCCCCATTACCCTAATTCATAATAGCGTCCGTCCTCCCCTTCCTCATCTCCCTAATTAAGATTTGTAAGAAACTGGTTGGACCAACATTTGAACCGTTGTTTCTTAATCTCACGCCGGGTATACAGATAGTAAAAGAACCTCCTCTCCCTCCTATAAATTGGAGCGAGACACCCTGTCATGCCATAAACTGTCCAAGTGCAAGGTCTTTTTCCTCAGGTGGCTTGGGCATTGCAGCTTGAGTCATCTGAGGAGGCTTTTTCCTTCTATTAGGGACTATAAAGCCCTTCTAGGTTCCAGGTTCTTACTGGTATTTTTGAATTATTTGTAACCCTGCTCTTTCGGGAGTATTTTGAAATTCCTGATCATCTTGCAACTATTTCCATAATTGAAGTACAGTATGATTAGGTTGCTGGTCAATCTTGGCAAAAGCCAAGTATTAGGCCAAGAAATGTGGCTTGCTGCCATTAACCAATCTATTAATGAATGGTTTTCGTCCTGGTGTGGTATGGTGGCATATAATCTTTTTCTGAGGGCAGGGTGTGAGGTGATAGATGCCAGCTTAGAAATTTCTGGTCCATTAACTATAACGCTTTCTGCTCCCAGTTCCCATAATTTTAACAGCTAGGCTGGTATATCTTCCCTAGGCTTTTGTTGAAATTGCTGTACTAAGTCCATTAATTTGGTTGCTGTATTGGGGCGGGCTGTCACATGCAAGTGAGTTTAAGCATGGGGGCATTGATCAGGGGGCACCCCTGCTGGTCTATCTTGTATTTTGTTTTTTTGTGTTATTATAGGTCAGATCTCACAGGGGTCCATCTCAGGTGGAGCTCCGAGATCCGACCTTGTAACTTTGTCTTTTGAATCATCCAGGTCCATTGAGTTAGAAGCCTATGTATTTTCTAGTGCAACATTTCCGACTTGTTTTATAAGGAAAGTCAAGCTTGATTTCTTTCCCGTTAATATGCCAAGTTGTTGTTCTAACTTTTCAATATGATCATGATCATGAAGCAGTTGATTTTTGTTCACTAAGGTACTGTTTGAAAGTTCTGCTTGATTTAAGGCATTTAATAATGGCCATGCCATGGTGGATGTGGCTAGTTGTCACTCTTTTGTCTTATGTCTGAGCGAAATGTCTTTATCTTATCCAGAACTAGTCTGCCATGCGGGATGGGGAAGAAAGATTTCACTAACCCATAGGGGACCCCATTTTTCAGTTATGGCCACAAGGTCGTAATATGGTGATCCCAGAAATCCTGGGATATATCATGGTATAGCTTTATCTAGGCAGATAATGTTTTCCCCCTTGACCCATTTAAAGATATTCCATAGAAAGAATATTTTAATATTTTTAGCTTGGCTGGCTTGCCAAATGTAACAATCCGAAAGAGTAACATGATGGAATGATACAAGAGGTGTAATGACAAAGGGACGAATGCAATAGAAAGGTGTTATAAGGGGAGGAAAAAAGGACTGCTCACCCATCTCCAAAGATGTAAGATCACAGGGGAAAACTCCACAAAGGAGGGATTTCCAGAAAGAGATCCTTCCACAGTAGCAGTCAGCCCCTAAATGAGGTATAAGGGGTTACCTTCACCTTTGCTCCTAGGGCTGACCAGGTCCTTTTCCCAGGTGCTCCATCAGTGGTTCAGGCCATGACTCAACAGTTACTGTACACAGTGCATTTCTGGTAACCCTTCAGTGCTACATGGTTTGCAGTAAGTAGATTAATCAGAACTTACAAATTAACAATTCGTATGAAAGAAGTTTGATAGTCCAACACTGAAAGAAAAGGACAAAATGCTTGAACCTAACACTGTGCATCAGACTCTTCCATACTTCAGGAAGTAACAAAGGTGTCCTGATATTACTGTTTTTAAGATGTAAAAAAACAAAACAAAACAAAACAAAAACCAACAACCCACAGAGCAATGACTACTATTCCTCCCTCCAATTACCAAATATATTGTAAGTTCAAGCTCTGTAACAAAACCTATATAATATTTTCTTTTATGTATAAACATACGCGTTGAAAGATACTAAAGGCCCTGATATGAGATAGAGGAGCAACAAAGGTGAAGGATAATCTGCTCAGTGTAACAGCACTAGGTGCAGAAAAAGGGAAAGACTCCCCTTTCCTCAGGAAGGCCCATGCAGTCCTTAAACAAGCGGAGATCACCAGACAAGATGCTCTTGCAAGAGGTTGGCTCTGCCTTCTCACTCAGTGCTCAATCACTGGTTCAGGCTGTGTGATTTGGCATTTCTCATGCACCCTCAAAATAAAAATCCTCTGGTAGCTTGTGTGTTTGGATAGCCCTCACAAGTTCAGAGTTAATAGAACACAACAAAATGGTACAGTTCAGTTGGAAGGGGTCTACAAAGATCATCAAGTCACCAACTGCCTGACCACCTCAGGGCCAGAATAGATGGGCAGGAGAGGAAATGACAGTCTACCTAGGGAGCAGGCTATGAAGAGTAGGGGAGAAGGCTTTTCCAGGTGAATAAGAAGTTTCTGCTTGCATTTGCTCCACTTGCACAATAACTATTGCTGTTCTGTAGTTTCAATATTCAAGGCACTTGGATGTGCAGGAACACGGCATATGCTTTGCCAAGAAAGTGACCTACAGATCTGATTAAGTTTTCTGTAGAAGCACATACAAAGACAGATGTTCCACTTTTAGTAAACCATCAGAAAGATCTTAACATTCTAGATGCCCTCATACACAATTTATTTAGTGAACTACACCATACTTCAAAAAATGCAAGAACCAATAAAGCCTGAGAACTGATGAATAGTGCATTGCTGCTAATGATCATAGAAGAGAATAACATAATTTCTTTTAGATCCTCCTCTACCCCTAAATTTGCTTGTTCTTTCTTTTGTTTCACATACTGAGGCATAGAGATTACACTAACTGCTAATCTTTTCAGAAAATAATTTTCACTAGCTGCAGCATAATAGTTAAAGGAAATAAGACTTCCTTAACTGTGCAGCAAAAAAGAAAGCATTCTCAAACGATACATTTACTAATCAAAATTTCTCAGTGTATATCACTATTAAAAATGAGAAATGTAAATCATGCTCCTAAAGAGGTAGAGTTACTCCCACATTTTGCCTTTCATCTTCTGTGTCAGTTCCCATTGAGGAACCTTTGGTCCAGAGTGAGAACAAAAACCTGGCAATACATTTCTCTGTTCCATGGGTGAAATTTTGATTCTTTTAAAAAATTAAGGTAAACTCCCACCTTGATTTAGTGACTGCATCTGTGCTCTAGGTTTTGGCTGTGCTCTAAGGCCCTGCTCTTATGGGACCCAGCTGTGTAAACTTGGCTCTGACCTTAAAGGAAATTAGGTGCAAGGCAGCTGTATGGAATCCTTCAGAGTCATAAGATAGGTAAGATTACAAACAGGTAGAATTGGTAAGGTGACTATGGGTAGTTAAATAATTCAAGATGAAAAACAACAACAACAACAAAAAAACATCACTAGAATAGAGAAGTATAAAATCCTAAAGAAAAAAAAAACAACAAAACAGGTTTGGTTGAAGATGCTAACACAGCAACATCAAGGATTCATTTCAGCAAGAAGCAGAGCCTGGCCATTCTCCTGACCTTTCCACATAAGCAGAAAGCCTCTGGAATTCCTATTAGATGTGATGAGAATACTAACAGATAGCATATTCACTCATTAAATCTTAGCTGTCTTTTGTCCACATTTGCCAATAAAAAATTACAATATGCATTTAAGCTGAGAATATCCTGCTTGCAGAGCCTTCCATGCAAGCTAAAGTTCTCTGCATGAAGTGGCTCAAAGAGAGAGGCCTGGAAGATTATCAGGGCTCCCCACATTTGCAAGAGTCTGGTGTACAAAGCAAGACCTTGGCTGGGACAAACCTATGTTGTTCAGCTAGCTCTGGAACAGAGCATGTGGTATGGTGGTTTCTGGGTCAGCACTGAGTCGCAATGCAATTAGAATAAGCACCTAGACCCAGAAATGGTACTATGAGTCCTTCAGGTTAGACATGACCTATGACAAACAATGGCAGTCCCATTTGTTATCAGTGCTTGCTGGTGAACCTGTGTTTCATCTCCACAAACAGCAGGTAACCACTCTATTGTGGCTGGAGTTGTTACAGACTCAGCTGCAGTTATAAGATACTGAATTCATATAAGATCATAGAATCCTTAGAGTCGGAAGGGACCTGTGACGGCCATCTAGACCAACTCCCCTGAAATGAACAGGGATTGTGATCTGTGATCATACTCTTTCAGTATTTCATCTTGATAGATGCACTCTTTGTCCTCACCCTTTCTGTGTCATTAACTGCAAATGAACTGTTGAAACTTCTGGAGTATGTTCCATTACAGGACATTCATTATTTAACTGATAAGATTAATTGCTTCCTCTTCAAATTACGATGAGACAAAACCACCATTAAAAAGAATTAGAATAGCTTAAAGTTTTAAAAATTGGGTCCAAATTATCTTCTGGAATCAGGAAGCTGACCTAGCCCATTTGTTTTAGGAACTAAATGAAGGAAACCAACCCAAACATAACACAAGCTATGGAGAAATGTTCTCATGGAAAGAGACCTGAGCCTTCCTCTCGTGTCACTGAACAGCCCATCCAAAAAGTTTGCAGAGAGGTACTTCATAATTACTTAAACACACAGAAAAAAACACTTTTTTTTTCTTTCTAGTGTACTTGCTTCAATTTCTGCCTGTGAAATAGGTGAGAATACACTTACTATTCCATGAGCATCCAGGGTCCAGAGGAGCAGTTTACAAAGTGTGCACAACAAGCTCTGAGGAATTAGACCTTGGTGAGAGCAGGCTGCTTGTTAGCAGGTTTTTGCATAATTCCCACTGTTTTTGTTTGTGTAAGAAGGAGCCTTACTAACTCAGACATTTAAAACCGCTGGGAAATGCAGAATGTTAAATAGTGGCACAAACTGATAATGATTAAATACAGGTCTGAAAGTAATGACTTGAAAACATGAAATAATTCAGAAATGCTTTCATTATCATTAAGGATCAGTACCTTCCATGTCCTCTAGCTCTTATTTTTTCTTATCCTACTCTGTGTATCATGTCCCATATATGACTTTCATGAAGAATGCACTTAGTCTTCTAAGTCATGTTATTTTCAAAGTTGTCTGTAGTAGCCATTTTAATATCTATAATCTAGGGTAGATGGCCAGCCATTTTATAGAAGACCTGCACAACCCTGAAACTTAATTCTATCGCTTAGGCTGAAAGCTATCAGCTGTTCTGTAAAACACATTGTCTGGTTCTGCTGTCAGTAGTGGCAGACTCGATCCATGTGGTGCTTGAAAAATCAAGTTGTGACCCATCCAACCTATCTCGATAGAGCCCCCACCCCTGATGCAGCTGTGATGATCCTGAACTTACCCGCTCACTTTGATAACTCCCTTAATCTGAGTATCATTACCATCTAATGGCTCTGGGGAAATCATGGAAGGTACTGCCTTGTGACCCATGCGCCTGTACCTAATGCCGTTAGCGCTACAGATACAATGATTCGAAGAGCTACAACCTGTTCTGACAGCAGCTGTTTCAGAGAAATGAATGTGCTAACTCCAGCAATCCCTATGCTTCATTTCAAATCGCAGAAGGAGATTGAGAGTTTACAAGGATAAATGAAATTGCAATAGAAGGTCCGAATTTTACTCTGGTTTGAATTTTGATAAGTAGCACAGAAAAGTTATATATATATATATATATATAAAGCTGTTGTTCCTTCAAAATGAAACACACAGTGAATCCCCAGACTTGGGGCCTGGTGGATTTTTGTAGCACTATTTGAAAAATACTTTGTGAATCCTGGAAGAAGTTGTTAAGACTTCTCAAAGAAGTTTTCCTTACAGTCGTTATCCTGGACTGTGGCAGCTTAGCATGTTTAAAACAACCAAACAGACAGTATCTAGCAATTTGTCTTTAAAAACCTCTTAATAGCAGTGGTCTTTACAGCTACAATGGAAAGCATCTATATAGCTGTGCCAAACACTTACTAAAGCTCATTTTACAAAGACAATATTTAAACCGTGGTAACTGATGGAGAGTCAGCACAGAGATAAAAGGAAAACACACATTTCTACACACAGTCACTGTCAAAGCCCTATCATACCCCATAGACCAGACAACAGATAGCGGATAATAGACCTCCTTGGTGCTAAATACATCACAGTATGAGATAATGCTCACTGAACTAATGTGAGAGACTTTACTGACTTTCACAGCCTCTAGGTCACAGCCTTGTTTAACCATCTAACAGTTATCTAAATAGCAGAGTGGCAAATATACTTGGGTAATGACTAGAAACTATTACCAAGAGGAAAAGATTGCAAGCTTAAAATAGAGAAATGTATCCTCTCTTATATTTGAAAACTGACTGATTTTTAAGCCAGCATTCTATTTTACTCAATTGAAAGTTCCTTTTCAAGAAGTTTTTAGGTGTAAAGCCAGGGGAAATATCCGGAACTATCCATATCTGGACACCTGTCTGAAAGCTATTACTGTTGGTTTTGTACAATGGGAACAGAAAATATTGGAAAAACAAATAAGGCATAAAATTAATGATGAATACAGTCAAATGAACACTAACAAGCAAAAATATTAGCCAGATGGTTATTCTTTTCTAACCAATAGCTGCTGAAGATACTGTTCAGGGTAAGTCACTCCAAAGAATTATCCCTCAAGCTTGTTGCTTTACACTCCCACTTCATTTCCATTGCAAACATTTTGTTAACTATGACCCCCTAGTGACATTTTAGTTGACTAAGCAACTATTCATTTATGTAACTTCTGCATTAAGATCATTAATGTGATTCTGTTGGTAGAGCCTAACCTTGCAGGCTTCTTATCAAAATGCCCCAGTGGCAAAACAGCCTTGAGATCTTACTCGCTTCCAGACCAGTCAAGCAAGAAATTGTATTTTTCCCTTATAGTTCTTGTAAAGCCATATTGGTCTGCCTTGGCAAAAGAACAGCTAGAATAATCTTATCCACCGTATGCATACCAAAAAGTCACAAGAAACTGGCCTTCACATCACAGTCATCCACTTGCAGCTTTGTTGATAACATTTGGTGTCACTTCTCAAAGGCTGAACAAAATCGTTTGACGGTCAGACTTTCACAGGTTATGTATACAGGCATCTCCAATTTGCAAAGAACTAACAATAACTCTCAGCTAATTACTCCCTGTTCCAACACCTCTGAATTGCAGTAAACTGCAATGAAATTGATGGAAAAATACAGGATTTAAGGGACAGGACATAACTTCTTAACCATAGGCATCCAAAGCCACTTGAAATGCCTGATGGCATACAGCTGCCACTGCGGAAAGGTGTAGGTATCCCATATGCTCCATGTCATACTTGCCTGCTCCTTGCAGATGGCTGGGGCACCAAAGGGAAACCATAATGTCACTGGATACTTCAGTTGGGTCAGTCATGTCACTTTGCTGTCAGAGAAATAAAAAACAAGCAGGCAAAGCGGCTTCCTAACTTAGAGCTTACAGGTATACTGGCCATCTACTAGGCTTGATCATTAAACTTTTCAGAATCTCTAATACATTTTCAGAGCACTGTGTGAGATTTTGGTTGTGAAATCTGTCAGAACTTATGTTGTTGTGTGTTGAATCCCACGCATAACCTTTTGAAACTATATGGGCTATCATTTCATGGTGAAATAACTAAAAAAACCAACAAAACAAAAGAAAAAAAAAACAGTGTGTTTTGTGGTTTAGTTGCTGTTATTCTGGAAAGTGAAAAAATAAATTAATAAAAGAATTTTAAATTTTAAGAATCAAGCTGGTTTCTAGGAAGATACAGCAGAAATCCATCCAATACTTAACATGTTGTTGGCAAGGAGTTAGAATGGGAGTGATAAATACATATCTGGATGCAGAATAAATTTCTCCATTCCTTATCGCCTTCAGTGAGACTTAAACCAGGATAAAGAGTGGAGAAATCATATACAGACAATATTCATCTTGTTGAAATCAATCTTCCTGTATGCACACAGAACCAAGGCACAAGCAAACTGGGACAGCAGGAATTGGCTTCATTTGAATCCTGACTAAACAGGCTAGGTCTTGCCAGCATGAAAGAGAAAGGTGAAAAAGGTGCAAGTGATAAGAGGTGGCTTCAAAACCAAGGAAAATCTCATGGAACTTGCAAGATACCTTATTTCCCCTTTTTCCCCTTCCTTTTTTTTTTTTTTTTTTCAGAAAGGTGTGCTCTGCAAGTCCAACCTGAAATGCAGTGCTTCTTTTCTCTTCTAAAATACCAAATACAGCTAAACTTGCAAAGAGATTACATGGGATTAAGGGTTTCTGGTTAAATTCATACAAATGAATCCAGCTGGTGTCTGGAATGTCCTAAGCAGTAGTGTTGGACCTTTGGAAATTATCACTCACAGGGACAACTTGGGTATCCTTCCCTGTCAGTTGGTCTGGCCCTGGAAGATCCCACGGAGCTGGATCACAGCACAAAGGTCTCATAAAAAAAAAAAAAAAAAAAATCGAAATTAATTTTGTACTTCTGTTTATCTTCAAGCCAATGTGGGGTACAGTGTGGATTGCATATCAGAGGACTCAAATTTTCTTTCAGTTAGATGAGATAATGTGAGTAAACAGAATGGATTTGGAGATGCTTTTTTTTTTTTTTTTCTTAAATGTTAGCATACATTTTCATTACAGACAGTCAGAGAAAGTGATAAGTGATTTCCTTCTTCCTTACCCTTATAACACCTGTAAGACTCCCTGTAAATTTTACATTTCCTTTTCACACCATATCTGTTTTTTGTTTGTTTGTTTGTTTTGTTTTTCCTGTTTAACTATTCTGGTTTTTGTTTGTTTGTTTGTTTGTTTTCTGTCAATAGGATCAAGAATATAATTTAGTTCACATGCACAGCTTTTTTCCACTTCACCAGACGAATGATGTCCAACCCTCTGATTAAGACTCACTCTGTTAACATCAATTGTATACCATAAGCTTCTAGCAATAAGCTTACAAAATTCAGAGACAGTGATACTGAAATAAGCTTTCAAAATTCAGAAGATACTGATACTGAAATAACATGAAACCCCACCAGAAAGTCGTAATATTAGGGTCAGTCATTCTTCTCTGACAGTGTGGAACTTGGTCCATGCTTCAAACCCAAAAGAGCAGAAGGACCTAGGTTTATGTGGAAGTTAATGACATTAAAATACACTGTTTCTTGTTCTTCTTTGTAGGTACTAGCTCATCATTTAAAGAATTTAAAGCACAGCAGTGTCTACATCCATCCAATATTACTTACATTTCCATAAATCCATGTTGTGTCTTACATTTCTCATTTAAATTCATGTGCACTTGTGAATCAAGTTATTCTACTGTTCTTACTGAAATCAGTTCTATTGAATTCAGTCCATGATACTTTTACCAACAAACAGCTTTGACTCCGTGAGCTTGCCGGCTCCCTGTCAGAAGCAGAAATTGACCTTTAAATTAATCACTGTGAGCTTCTGTTTTATGTATCTGCAATGGTGGTTGTCTACAATAGGAGTCAGTTTGGGCAAATTTTTGGCATTACATGATAGCTTAGAACATACAATTTTATGCTGGATGCTGCAAAGTGAAAGTATTATTCAAGCTTTGCTAATATAACAGCTTTGCAGGCAAAATTAAATTTTCACTCCTTTCTTTGAAACCTTAAAAAAAAAGTTAATTGATACCATTTTCACAAGTAAAAGTTCCATTCATCAATAAAAGGAAAGGGAACATTTACCAGAAATAATTTTTCTTGTTTCCCATTTTAATTGGAAGACTTTGTTTAAAGGCTTCTACAGGCTGTTGTCAGTAACATATTTATGTGCTCTTTTAGTTAATTTTGTTAGCACGCGATAAATCTGAGGTATGCAGCTTCTTTCCTCTGCTTTCCCACAATGATTTATTCTAATACTATCCAGTCAACAAAAATGAAAACAGCTCTTTCTGCTTCTAAGTTATATATTGGAACACAAAATACATATGAAAAGAAAAACCTAAATATTTTATACTCTTGAATTTTGTCTTGTAGCATTATTCCCTGTGTGTTATGGGTGCTACTGAGTTCCCCCAAGTCACTTGTGAGATAGTAACTCCTGTCTGCCCCTAAAGAAAACTAAAGACACCATTAACAAGAAAGACACTTCTCCCTCTCCATTCTTCCAATGTATTTCAGAGGGGGTAACGTGAGAGGAAAGTTCATTTTTGCTAGGTTCTTTGAGTCCCTGCTTTGCCTTCAGCGGCAACAAAGAGAGGAGACCTGAGGGCGATAGCCAACTCTGATTAAGCTTTGAGTTCTTTACAGGCTCTGAATAAGTCACAAGCATTTGGTGCTGTAATTATGCCGAGGAAGTTTAATCATAAGCAGTTTCACATCCACAACTAACGCCAGCTGCTGGTGACTGTTGTCTTTTCGATGTGTATCCCAGCAACCACCTCCTGCAGCACCCTGGTACTCCTGCAGCTTGCTGGGACCATCTGCCTTGGGTGCCATGTAGATCTGAGAGGACTTATCCCTCTCTGCTGCCAGTTTGATGCCCTACATTAAGGTTTTATCTTCTGCAGAATCACGAATCTCAGGAATGAGTGCATGCTGCAGGTTTCCACTCAACACCATGAAAACACCCCTTCAGGACCACCAACATTCCTTGGTCTGTCTTGCAGGTTATGAATTAACCTTTAGCCCAGTGACACCATGAAGGGAGGCCAGTGTCACAGAGGATCCTATACTCATTGAGTAAAGGGCTTTGGGTTTTATGTCACAGCAGAAGCAAAGGGCAAGGAAGGAAAAGCAAAAATACAACAGCTTTATGCTTTGGAATTAGGCAAAGCAAAAGTAGTCTGCTTTTCCCCTTCTCTCCTGTCAGGGTAAGACTAATTGGGTTGATGAAAGGAGGCTCTCAGTTGTAGCTGAGAGTCTGCAGCCCTGGGAGATGTGGTCAGCCAGGCAGCCTTGAAGATCCCTGTGTGGGTCTCAGCTCTCCAAGTCCTCTCATCACATCCACAGCTCCAGCTGACATCCTCTCCCTCTGGAAAATTTCATAAGAGCTGGCAATGTTCTCCGTACTTTCAGCTACAGATACCCCTCACTGAGTTGTAGTCTGATGTTGGTTGGACAAAAGACAGTGTCTGAAATTGAGCTGCGGAAAGCCTCAAGCTTTGAGGCACCTGTGTCACTAATACTGGCAATATACAAGCCAAGCCTGAACCTCAGGTTGAGGGCAGAGCCAGTGCAGTTTGGGCCTAACATTAAACTGCTTCATGAATGTGGTAGGCATCTAAGGATGTAAATTAAGATGTGCCTGTATCCTGAACCCAGGGATAGAAAAAGTGGCTTGATGCAAGGGTGCTGATGGGCTGCAGGAAGGAAAGAGAAAACACCCACAACCCAAAATGAGCAGTTCCTGAGATTCCTCCTTCCTTCAGAGGAGCCTACAAAACAATAGAGAATCTCCTGCATTTAAATGCTTTGTAGTTTGTGACAAACCTGCTAATTATAGTAGGTAGTATAACGTATAATAATAATTTATTTACAGCTCCCAACTATTTTATTAACCTCACAAGGCAGCTGATAAAATCCAGATGGGAGAAATAAGATCACTCTGCCTGTGGCTAGTTGGCAAATCAGTGGCTATGACAGTGTCTGCTGATTGACAAGTCATTATCCTCTGTCAGACCTCAATAACATGGGTTATCAAAATTATAGGTGTGGAACAGGAATAAATGATAACTTATCTACATATTATGGCCAAAAGGGATGTGTTTGGAGGCTTTATCCTTAGATGAGGAGCACTAGGGAAGTCCTACTTCCTGCAGGGAGAGTCTATGGAAGGAAAGCACATGAGGATCCAGTTCCCTCTCATTAATTTTGCTTTTTAATTTTAACTGTGGACTGCATTAATATTTAATAGCCAACATAATTTCCTTGATTTTGTTTGAGACGATGAATTAGATGTGACCAATCCCTACTCATTGCATGGGCTAATGTTTCTGGTTTTGGCCCTAAATAAAATTACTCAATAATAATGTAATTGCTCATGGAGTCACCATCTGCTATGTACTTCCTGTATTAAACAAAGATCTTCTTTGGCTTAATATACAGGAAAGAGCCAGGCTATGAGTTACAAGAGGCGTCTTTCAAAAGGAAATTACATTTACTTTTTAAAGCTAATATGGTCTGAATTCCAAACTAAATTAGAACTATCCTAAAGTAGCTCCTGTACTAAGCCAAGTCCTTCCCCTGACCCAGCTGACCTACAAAGGCACAAGCAGGGTTCCTGTTTCTCCCTCAGCCACTGCAGTACTCTGCTTGCTAGCTGAGGCTAAGATCTACTGAAAACTGTGATGCTCTGGTTGTACTGGTGGCAGCATTAACCAAAGCACCTGAATTAAACTTTCCTGGATGTACCTTCATCCGGTGTTAGAAAATCTTCTGTGTTCAATACAGAAGTACTTTTGTAGACATAATCAACTCACAGTGCATGAAGAAAAATTTTGGATGGATCTTGTCATGTAAATCACAGATTTGCAAAAGCAGTTTTCTGCCATTGAGAATCTCTCAGAATAATGACCTCTACCTGATCTTCACACATACACTCTGGAACAAGTCAAAGTTGAAAGAAAATGTATTTTCTCTGTGGATAAGAGGGAGAATGGTCTGTTTCCTACCAATTTGCGTGACTTTTTCTTCTACAATTTTCAAAGGAATTAATAGAAAGACATTAAATCTGGGAACAATGACTATAGTTTCATATATCTAGTTCAGTTGTGAAGGACTTGCCTCTAAGATTTGCTGTAGTTTCTGTTTGGTATTTGAGGCATTTCAATCACAGACACTTTCACAGTTTTGAGGAGAAAAGCAGATTGGATGAAAAAAAACACGAAAACATTAGCTTCCATAGTACGGAAGAGCAGCCATCTATTTTGTATGCATGGCATTCTCTTGAAGTTCTATACCAACAGATATGATATATTGTTTCCTTAAAAATTTTCAGTATTGTCTTATCCTGAGAGGTAGTGCCATAGGGAACGTGGCTCTAATGGCTTACCGAGGAAAAAGTGTAAGAAGAAACTAGGAAATTTATCACTTTCCTGCAATTCTGGTTACCATTTTCTGTTCCACATTCTTCTTCACTCATTAAATAATGTTTGAACTAAAGAAAAATCTTGTATTTGATATTCCTTTCAAACATGTTCCTCTTCACTTCCTACTTCCCTGACTAATCTTCTCACTGACAAGAGTCAGCAACATGTTGTGTTATTAGGGCAGCTCTGTGAAGCTCCGACCTGTTCTTTTTCCAAAGTTAGCCCAGTACTGATACCACAATCCATTGCCTGTTATTTTAAAATGTCATTCACAATACCTACATTCTGAATATTTATATTCTGAATATTTTCTTATGTTTATTTAATTGCCCAAAATGACCATTTGCCTTTTGTTTCTGTCATTCTTGCTTAACTGAACTTCTGCTAAACGATGCATCTGATTTTGAGCAGAAAAATCAGCCGATGAACTGGAACAAGTAACTGAGTTAAGTTCTCTGACAACAGAGTCTGGTCTTTGCTTCATCTACATTGAATCTCTAGCTGAGCACATACAGAATCCAATCAAGAAACCTTTATGTTCTGAAACAAATGCACCATAATCGTGTGTATAATTTGAGCCATCCTGCTGACTTGTTACTGTTGGAGGCTCTTATGGAAGGTAAAATTTCTCCAGCGTTGATCTGCAGCACTAAAGCAGTCCCAGTGTTTAGAGAGGAAATTATCTTTCACAAAGCCCAGATGAATTAAAACAAATTCACGTGAGGCTGCAAAGACCTATGGATTAATATTCCATTCTAGAATTGGATGAGGATGCTGCTGTTTCATTTACAAGTGTGTTTCTACTCTGTATTGGTTACTGTGTGATGACTGTTAGACGTAGTGGGAAAACTGAGAATTGATAATTTCCAGACATCCAAATGAGAACCAATCAGTAAATACTAAACAAAGAGTAGAAAATAGGAGCTCAAAGTTCTTAAGTCAGAGGCAGATGCGTAGTAATCAAACAGTATCAGAGAATCTCATCGAATCAGGCCTGTTTCCACTAAAAAATTGCTTGCTTGTCTAAACATTTTCTATGATTCTATTGATAGTTGGACTGGATGACCTTAGAGGTCTTTTCCAACCTTGGTGATTCTATGATTTTGTTGTCTCAAAAGAAGTAGTAATACAACTGCTGTGATGTAACGAATGAACAACTGATGATGGCTTAACAATAATAGTCTTTCCACCATCTTTGCCTACTATTTTGCTAGTCTTGACTGGCCATGCTTGAGAGAAATCTACTATCTCAAAGAAAGAGGTGCATAACAGCCACTATGCCAAGCCCTTTTGTGCTGCTAAAATCCTTGAAGTCCATACTGATCTGTCACCTACCCCATAGGCATATGTAACTACTTTTCTCTCAGTAGCCATGTGCAAAGCAGCTATGTCCTTATGTCAACAGGTAGCACCAGATTGTAGTCCAGGCAAAAATTTTCAGTCCAGGCTCTCCCCTGCCTGTCCCACTTCTTGTGGTCGTTAGTTACATTAGTCAGTTGCATTTCACCAATAAGAAAACAGGTGCAAGACCTTCATGCGGTTTTGCTAACGCTCACTGGTTAGAGGGCTCAGTGTGGAAAGTCTTGTTTTATACCTCCATTTTGTCTTATGCAATGTAAGGAGTTAGATGCAAGTTTCCTAGAAACCAGAAAATTCTGCAATCACCATGGACCCTTGTGCTAAGAGGTGGCAATCACAATTCTTCCTGTTGGAGGTGGTTGAGCTCTATTTTAGAAAAAAAATTAGAAAAAGGAAAAAAAAGGGACCATCTGCAAGGAGGGGATTGAGTTTGTAGACCACAATGTCATGTTCAGTCCTCTGACTAAATATATTTTCAAGTGCATGTGCAAGTAAACAACTCCAACAAAAACAACTGAGAAAGCATTAACTCTTACTGCCCCAAAAATATATGACTAAAGACATCCTGCTGGGCACATTGGGGACCTCTGGGTAATCTTGTGGATAACTTAAGCAAAATGAGGAGGTGGAGGGGTGCCTTCAGCCTCCAAAAAGAATATCTTAATCAGTGCCTCTAAATTCCTTAATGAAAATGACATCTCCTCTCGTGCCACAATTTATGGTCAAGAATCTTTATTGGTTAGTTCTATCTCCTTATGTTGCATATCTGCTTGCTTTTGAGGCTCACTCAAACCAGTCTGATGGCTTCGGTGACTCCATTTCTTGGCAGTCCAAACCTCCAGCATGATGCAGGGAGCTGGGCTACCTTATGCAGCATTCTTTCTGTGGAAGGGGGACGTGGAAGTCATGTAATGCAATGTCAGCATCTCCTTGAATTTAGACCTTCCCTCTCCAAAGAAGAGTACCTTAGAAAATAATTTATAACATTAAGATATGATAGAAAAACACACAGTAATAGTGATTATTAACAAAGTAGGAAGAGAAAACAATGTTTTCAGCAATAAGCTGCCTGAATATCATAGAATTATAGAATGAATCATAGAATGGCCTGGGTTGAAAAAGACCACAAAGATCATCTAGTTCCAACTCCCTGATCTGTGCAGGGTTGCCAACCACCAGACCAGGCTGCCCAGAGCCACATCCAGCCTGGCCTTGAATGCCTCCAGGGGTGGGGCATCCACAACCTCCTTGGGCAACCTGTTCCAGTGCGTCACCACACTGAGTGAAAAACTTCCTCCTAATATCTAACCTAAACCTCCCATCTCAGTTTAAAACCATTCCCCCCTTGTCCTATCACTATCCACCCTCGTAAACAGCCATTCCACCTCCTATTTATATGCTCCCTTCAATATTATCTTATATACTTGTAAATTGACATAGAGAAGTATCTGAATCCTTCTGTGAGTGAAACAAGCATTTCTATTTTTCTTTATATGACAGAAAAAAAAAACATTGCACAAAACAAAGCTTTAGAATTATTTACATTTAACATTGTTTTTTCAAAGTATTCAGGTTATTGACGTTCACTATTTTTTTGCAATCTTAAGAAGTAAAGTAAGAAAGATTTAAAAGTTACACGCATAGAAAATTAATAGCTCTTAAGCAAGCCTTAGCAAATATGCTTTTTCCTTATCAGGCTCACCTTTTATACAGATGAGAACACTAATGCTTCCTGCCTTTGAATTTCAGTAATTATGATCCTATGCCTAAAGAAAGATGACTTTCTGAAAGGTTACTGACACAAGAAATCCCCAGTTGTTACAATAATAAAAATGCCTTGATTTACAGAGAACTAGTAAGCAGCAAATCTTTTTAATGGCACTGAATTTATAATCCTATATTTCACAGTTATGTGTAGATCATATATATGTTTTATATATAAAACCAGCACAAGTAACTCTATTCTGTAAACAGTTTGGATGGAAACTTGGAAGAAGGCTGGAAACCTGTAGAACATCATAAAAAATATCATAGTTACATTCTGGAGAAAGGAACAGATCACTGGAATAAATGCATAGTCATTATATCTTGAGGAGCACACAGCAGCAAAATATGAAGCTTGGCATAAGTTTTCTGTCACTTCTTGTTATCAGACTCACCTAGAAATAGTTTGGTACAAACCAATTATAATACAAAACATATGCAGCTTTGTATATAAGTTATCAGGCACCACTAGAAGTGATTCAGAAGAAAGTTCCTTTGGTGTGTGTTATTTGTCATCTCATTTGCAAACAGCATGCCTCATGAATAAGTCATGAAGTATTGCAAAGTTATTTTGAGCATTTATTTGGTGAATTATTTCAACTATATGCACATGCATAAGTCATTGCGGGAATACTAATACAGCATTATGTTTACCAAATCCAAGAGGAAAGCATACCAAGCAAATATAAATAAATAAATAAAGATTATCTGTTGGAATATTTGAATAAATATTTTTGACCTTTCATGCTTCCAATCCATTAATATTCTTCCCACTTGCATTTGCTGACAGGAATGTCACCGTTCCTTGTGTGATATCAACATTTGCTATTAGATGACCCAATTTTTCCATTGTAGGTGAAATCTCTGGCATTTTAGGTGAAAGCATAGCAAGTGAAATCTCTGGTGTGCTACAGAGTTCTATGATTTCTCCACATAATGGGGAAAAACACAAGTCTAACAAAGTCAAGGGAGAAATACTGGTTGTTTTCAGAGAGATTCAAAACAGCAAATGACTTCAGCTAATGCTGTCAAAACAGCTGCACTGAGGGTTGGTATGAGCTGAGCTGAACTTAAATACTTATTCCTTCTTCACATGCGTTTTAGTATCACTTCTGAATCCCTTTGTACTGTACTCTGCCTACTTTGAGTGTGCTGCTACAAGCGTATTCCTAGTTTCTCACATGATAAAGTGCTGTAGAATCATAGGTAGGTGAAACGTGGTAATTGTATGACAGCAAAAAATATATATATTCTATGGTATCTCATGCATTACAAAGATATGTACCAAATTTACTTGTTACAGCGTGCATTTTAATGAAGAAGTAAATCCACAAACACGGAAAGTGTGGAAAATCTGGAGCAGACATTTCAGTGGTTAGAATATTTAGAGGAAAAAAGGTATTTCAAGGAAACAGATCTTTTGAGAATTTGGAGTAAATTTAACAAGTAGTTCTTCCTGTGGAGAAAACTTCTTTTAAAAATGTCTTTTGCTAGGTCTGTAAAAGGAGTCTTTGGTATGGGAAGCCACAAGGTCAATCTAAAGGCTAAACATTTCAACCTTGTGTACAGTGAACATGAACATGTAACTCATTGCTGCATTTCTTATCTCCAGTCTAAGCTGAAGCAATAGAATTGGACAGAAAAGTCCTGTTAGTTTCCCAAAAAAGAATATAGTGAATCCAAGATTAAATACGTCATCAGATCACTCACATTTTCATGCATATTTGAAAGAGCCTTTGGTTTCAGAAGGGTCAGTGATATTTTGTAGACCATCGGCAGTATCACATACAGCCATTTCATCCACAAATTCTTGAACTTGTCATAAAAAAAAAAAAAAAAAAAAAAAGAACAACTCATTGTCAGTATCCATAGCTTTATTTTCGTATTATAATAATATTCTAGATGTACCCAAATATCATATATAATGAAGACCAAAGTCCCTTCTCAGTGTTTTTCCATAGTGTATTCTATTGGAAAGAGACTGCTCCTTGGTAGTGATTATAAGAACCATAGAATTGGTGTTTTCTAAGAAAGCCCAGCCCTTAGGCAATGTATTATAATTAAGAAAATATGACTGAAATGGGTGTATATTAGCCAGCTATTGATGGGTTAAATGAATGTCAAGGCAGGCCATGCCTGGGTCTACACAGATGCCCAGTGAATCCAAGAAACTGAGCAGATGAAGGGAGAAAAGATCCTTGCCTCTTGGTTTCCACTCTTGCACAGACCTAGCTTCAGGGTAGTTTTCACGTGACAGAAAATACCCAAAGAGAGGCAGAAGTGCAGAATGAATTCAGGTGGGCATAGCATAGTAATAATAGTACCCAAAGTGAACTGCAGCCAATAAAGAAATTGGGCTGTTAGAAGAAAATCCCTGAGTAAACGCCAGTAAATATGAAACAATACTTGAGACTCTCCACAGATATCAGTTTCTGCAGTTCAGTGCATTGGTCTGTAGAAAGCCTTGTTAAGTCTCTCTCTTGTTGTTACCAGTATCACATTTTAAAAGACATCAGAGCCCATGCTGATCTTCCTTATCTTGATATTTTTTCCTTTTATTTCAAGAAAATACACCTCTCACTATAGTCATTGAGGTATTTATTTTTATTGCTAGCATCTTTAACTTTTTTTTCCACAATCTAGACATCTAAATAGGATATTCTATCTCAACTTATGTTACTGTTTAATTATATATAAGTAATGTTTCCCTTTCCTAACTTTTCCTCACTTCTATTTTGCTTCCTTCCAAATCAGAGGTATACTAACAGTTTCACTTCCCTGAATTTCCCTAGCAGTTGTTCCATACAATAAGACTGTGTTCTTCTCTTTCTCCAGATTACATGGCAGGCTTAGTGCTTTGGCACTAAAAAAGGGTGGCAGAGAAGGGGGAGGATCAGCAGGGTGTGTGAGACTATCACAGGGCAACTCAAACTTTTCAAGGCAGGGGCAAAGTGTAATTCACTGGAAGTTATCTGCAAATGCTGCATGAGCTCTAACCTTCAAGGAAATTCAGTACCATTTTTACGATGGGCATGTCCAGGTGGCTCTTCAATGCCACCGTTTTGCTTCCTACGCATGTCCACATCAAATTCCATTTGGTCAGACTTCCTCTCTGCTGCCATTTGTCACACAGCAACAAAATGCAACAGAGTACTGATGGGAAGGTTCAACCTCTACTGCTATGCCACCAACACCTGCTTCTGACACTGTGGGCCAACATTGTAAAAAAATTAAAAAAAAATATTACTTTTGGAGCAGCCCTCATACAGTTACTGTATGTTACTGTAATGTAGCTCACTGTTTACATCAAACCCTCGGGGCCACGACCCTCCTTGAAGAGGTGTTGGTAGAGAAAGCTGCAGTGTCACTGAGCACATCACACTGCTAGCAGCCCAAGAGTTGCTTTTAGAAGGAAGGAACTTGGACAAGGAACTTTTGGCAAGCCTAGCAAACCTGAGTTGACTCAGTCCCTGATCTTTTATTCTTCTCACTGCCTTATGCAGATGTAAGCATCAGAAATATAAGCGATAGCTAAACGAGGCTCCCAGTACTGTTCCTCTTAAATTAGAGTTTGTTTTTCATTACCTACATTTAGATTATATTGCCATACAACAACAGTGAAGTGAGATAACGTCAAAGCTTGTTTGGTGTAAGAATTCTGATGGATTTAATGCACAGCAGCCACTTGCAGGGCATTGAAAGTCAAGTCAGGTAATGCCTACAGTTTTCCACAGCTAAAGTAAAGTGCAGTCACAGCAGCAGACACAGAGCTGAGTAGCTGCCACTCATGACAAGGGTTGTTGAAATGCAACCCTTATCATAAGGGCAAGCATGAGTCTGGCCTCATACTTTCTACTAATTGGAGAGGGACTGCATATTTCTCCTTTCTCCCTGCATCGTTAGTTTTCTTGGGGCAGGATATCTACTTAACAGAAAATGTGATATGATGAATCAATAGTTATAATAGATGAGAGGAATATAAGGATGCTGCTAGGCTGTGTAGGGATGGGATCAGGAAGGCCAAGACCAAGATGGAACTGGGCTTGGCTAGGGGTGCAAAGAAGGATAAGAAAGGCTTCTATAGGTACATCAATTGGAAAAAGAAAGTCCAGGAGGGCATACCCTCCCTTGTGAGCAACACTGGTAGGCCGGTAACAACAAACAAGGAGAAGATTGAACTTTTTTGCCTCAGTCTTCGCTGCCAGCTGCTCTACAAACAGTCCTCAAGTGGGTGGTTTAGAAGGTGAGAAATGGGGGAACAATGCTCCTCCTGCTGTAAGGAGATCAGATTTGCAGCTGCCTGAGGAACCTGAAAATCCATATGTCTATGGGTCCTGATGAAATACATCTCAGAGTCCTTAAGGAATTGACTGATGAAGTCACCAAGCCATTCTCAATGATATTTGAAGAGTCATGGTGGTCAGTTGCAGCCCCTGGTGACTGGAAAAAAGTCAGTGTCACACCCATTTTTAAGAAGAGCAAAAAGGATGACCCAGGGAACTACTGACCTGTCAGTCTCACCTCTGTACCAAGAAAGATCACAGAGCAGATCCCCCTGGAAGCTGTGCTAAAGCACATGGAATAGAGGGAGGTAACATGGGATAACCAGCATGACTTCACCAAAGGCAGGTTCTGCCTCAGTGGACCAGAGGAGCCACTGATATCATCAGTCTGGATTTCAGTAAAGGCCTTTGGCATGGTTCCCCACAACATCCTTCTCTCCAAATTGGGAAGATACGGATTTGATGGGTGGATTGTCCAATGGGTGAGGAATGGGTTGTGAGATTGTACCCAGAGAGTAGTGGTCAATGGCTCAATGTCCAGATGGAGATCAGTGATGAGTAGTAATCCTCATAGGTTAGTACTGGGACCAGAGATCTTTAGTATCTTCATCAATTAGATCAACAGTGGGATTGAGCAAGTTTATGGATGACACCAAGCTATGGGGTGTGGCCAATATCCCAGAGGGACAGAATGCTGTCTGGAGGGACTTAGACAGACTCCAGCCATGGTCCCACGTTAACCTCAGGAGATTCAACAAATCCAAGTGCAAGGTCTTGCAACAGGGGTGTGTCAACCCCCACTATCAGTTGGACTCAATGATCTTTAAGGTCCTTTCCAACCTGAGCAATTCTATGACTATATGTAAGCACAGAGCACAGCCCTCCTGAAAAGGATGGCAGGCTGGATATGACCCAGCATTGTACCCTTGCAGACCACAAAACCAACCATACTGTGGGCTGTCTGAAAAGAAGTACAGCCAGTAGGGCAAGGGAGGTGATCCTGCCCTTCTGCTCAATGCTGGGGAGACCTCACCTGTACTCACATCTGCACTGTGACCAGATGTGGAGTCCTCAGTACAGGAGAGATGTGGACGTGTAGGAATGCATCCAGAGGAGGGCCAGAAAAATGATCTCAGGGACAGAACACTTTCCCTGTGAGGACAGGGTAAGAGAGCTGGGGCTGTTCAGCCTGGAGAAGGCTCCAAAGAGACCTTGAAATATCAAAAGGGGATCTATAAGAAGGAAAGGGACAGACTCTTTAGCAGAGTCTGCAGAGACAGGACAAGGGGAAATGGTCTCAAACTAAAAGAGGGGAGATTTAGATTGGACATTAGAAACTTTATTTTTTACAATAGGAGTTGTAGCAGGAGGCACTGGAACAGGCTGCCCAGGGATGTGGTGGGTGTCCTGGTCTTGGAGACCATCAAGGTCAGGCTGGGTAGGACTGTGAGTGCCTGATATTCCTGTGAGGTGTCCCTGTTTGTTGCAGGGGAGTTGGATTAGATGGCCTTTAAGAGTCCCTCCCAGCACAAATAATTCTGTGATTCTACTAAGGGGCAGGAAGCACATTTTTCACTATTCCTGCTCTGAGCTTTCTGCTCATTTTTTCAATGGAAGAATGCAGAAGTGGAAACCTCACTTCCACCAAGACCAAGGGGGTAGTACTGTGCTAACTTTCTTCCACCATGCAGCAAGGCTAATCTATCACATTATAATCAGGCTGATTCAGCTCTTTACAGTATGATGATTACTTTGGAGAAATGACTATCTGAAATGATTCGTTGAGGCATCTCACTCAGCAGCAGCAGTTCAGGAACATTGAGGAGAGGGGTCTAAAGCCAATAACAGAAGAAACATGATATTGATTACTTTGCCGTCATTAGTGAACACCTTCTGTTAGGCTGAACTGGTGGTCTAAAACCATCAACACCGGGAAGCAGTGGAGAAAAAAAAGATGATGCCATAGTCTAGAGTGATGTTAGTTTACATTGAAAACAAAATCTTTAATTTTAATGTACATGCTGTTCAGAATTGTGAAGTGTATTTGCAGCCTTTCTGGGGTCAAAATAAGAATTCAAAATGTATTCCATAAATGTTAAAAAGCCACAAAATCAAGTGAAAAACAAACAAACAACCCTCCCTGACTGGTGACTTTTTACTATACACCTTAACTTTTCAGATGCAGAAATGTGGATCTGTCAGTTCCTCTGGAGACAGTTCTTGACCTGCTTTATCTTGCTGCATGCTGAAATACTTTGATCTGTTCTGCAGCACAAGATACGATCCTGCAAATGCCACAGTCACAAGAGATAGCATGTGAAAAAGCTAATTCTGTCTAGAGCTTAATGCTTGCAATTTCATAACCTACCTCATATGATACATCATAAATGACGGACCTGGGAACGAGGAGGAAAGAAAAGCAAGAAGATTTTCCTTGCTAAATTAACTGTAAGAAAGGGTTTAAATTCCAACCCACAGCCCTGACTTTTCTTCACCACGTCCCTTCCTCCAGCAATACTGGAAAGTGTTTACGGATAACTTAGTTCCACCATCTGGATATAGTGTGTGTTATGCAATGTCCAGATTTCACAAATTCATCTTATTCTTACTCCGTTTCTGCAGAATTGCCATTATGACTGAGTAATGGCAAACAAATGGCCCAGTCCTATCAGGATAGGAAAGAATTTTGCTTATTTAATTTGTAGAAATTGAACTGACACATATTGGGTCATGGGTAAGGTGAGGCATGCAGCATCTAAAGGACCCAATCAAATACTTCTTTGAACAACTGCCAGATAGAAACAGCACAAGAGATGCAGAAAGTCAAGTTACTTATGTCTAAAATATTATTTCATTAAGGCATCCTTCTTCAGTTCTCCATTAAGTAGACAGGACAGTCCCTTCAAAATGATAAAGACTTAAGAAAGTGTTTCAGTGTGAAAAAACCACAAATATTAAATTTTTCAGACACATATACTACGTCACTCCATTCAACATAAGACCCTGTTATTTCCGCTTGGTAAATCCTTCAAATTGAGAACTGCAATCTAACTGTGAAGTGACAAGTAACAAATTGCATCAGGTGTGTACTGTGTACTAAAATTACATTTTAATAAACACATACAGTATAATAAGTATAATGGTATGTGAATGTGTATGCAGGTATCACTATTATGTTTGTTTTTTTTTTTTCTTCATCAGAACAGAGGGGCTGCAGAAGCTGTGTGCTAAGAAGTAGCGAGAGCTGCTCTCAGGACGAGCTGTCAGTATGCTGTGTGTTCCTGGGCATTTACTCTTGAAAAAATGCTTAGCTGATGTGTCACAGCATTTGGAAGGACAACTATGCCCAAAATAAAGCTGTAGATCCCAAATTTCTAAATTTGGGAGAAGCCTGAATTAGAATTTGGTGCCCATATAAATGCAAAGGAAGAAAACAAAATACTTTCCCTCCATGCAGAGAGAATGAAGGAGCAGGGCAAGAAGGCATTGTTTCCTTTCATTTTAGCAGCTTTCAGATCCAAGCTGTACATCCACCAAAGCAATGTAAATATTATCAGTCCAAAACCTGGAAAAATCTGTCAGGTTTTGGTATCCATTTCAGATTTGACATGCAGATCATAACTGAAAAGATTCTCAAATCTTGGCCAATTTTGTAGCTGAAACCGATGAGCAGGATTGATCTGTGGCTGTGCATTGAAAGTGCCATACCTTCGCATTTTGTTTCTTTGCTTTTGACATGGAAGCAGGTGAAACCTAGTGTTTTTTACTTGAATATTATTCGTAGAGTCTGTGGGTTTGGGAATGCTAAGCTGTGGTTGCATAAGCTTTTGTGTGAAAAAGCCTGGCTTTTATCCCACTGGAAACGAAATAGGATACATCGTAATATGTAACACAATATATTTGTGAGAATTTTCTGGCACTGTAAATTAATAATTTCCTTAAAATAAGGTATTTATTAAAAAGAAAACATATTTGGAATAATAATATTTTGTAATGAGTAAAGCTGTATGTGTAGTTTTACCTTGCTCCAGCAGAAATCTTGCATCTGATCTTTTCCCCCTGGAAAGGAGAAAACAGTAGTTAACAGCATTAAAAATGTCCATACTGCTGACAGAAATACATACATAAAATGTTTTTATTCTATCTATTTAAATAAAGCATGCCGATTACCCTTAATTAGGAAAACAATGCTGGACAGTTTTCTGTACGTAGAATGGCTTGGGTTGGAAGGGACCCCAGTGACCATCAAGTTCCAACTCCTCCTGCTGCAAGGCAGGGCCACCAACTGCGTTTATACCACCTAAAGCACTTGACGTGAACCTCTACCTGGAGCTGCAGGGACGTGGCAGGAACACAGCTGTACAACTATGGGTGCTTCCTGGCCCTGAGCTGCATCACTTGGACTGTGAGCAGGACAGAAGGGCTTTGTTTTGTTCCTCCAGCACAGTGCCCGTGCACGGCACAGTGTCTCTGAAACATAGACTGTCTCCTACAGTATACATTTGCTTGACATTGCCCAGCACAGGGGGACTATAATTCTCTTGGCTTTCTGGGTATTAGCAGATAATAATGCTAGCAGTTAATGTAATAAGCAAAGTGAAACACTGATAGATTGTGTAGGCAAACCTTTTGGACAAGCTACATACTCAGTACTATTTATCTACTCTTTCCAAAAGGCTTGATAGCTAAAGTAAATTTGAAATTTGTTATCTTAATATTTTCCTTATGCTCCTAAAATAACTTAAGCAAATGGCTTTCTAACTGTAATGCACAAAGCTTGGTTTTTGCCTGTTTATTCATTGATTTGCAAGTTAGTTGCTTGTGGTGAGTCACTTTCAGTAACTAGCACAATTAAATTAGCTTTTACTCTGTGACAGTTCTGAGAAGTTGAAACAGTACTTGTGCTTACAGCAAAGATTACCTTTGATGTTACATACTTACTCTATTACAGGAATATTAGCAACACAGACTTTCCCAGCAGAAGCCAACCTGTAAAAAGCAGCAGCATACAACAATAAAAAGCTAAGAAACCTTTCTTGATCCCAGCTGATATCAATGATTTCCCAATGTGGCTCGCAGCTGCCAATAACCCTCCTTCACTGAAGTTTATTTCTCTCATTGATACACAATACCTGCTTGATTAGCTTTTAAGGGGCTAGTACTGCACTAGAAGTCATAGTTGATGTTATTTTTTGTATCAAATTAAGACATTGATTCTTACAAATATTATTCTTGCGTTCCTGTTATGCCTGAAGCTGAAAGGACTTCTATCTGATCAAGAAAAATAGCAGCAACATAGTCACTGAAACGTCTGAATGACTGCTAGTAGAACAAACATCATTACAGCAAAGGCACTGAGCTCAGTCTCTAAAGAACTTGTACAAGCTGAAAAAGATCTGGTTCATGTATCCTGGCCATTCTACAATGGAAGAAAAGCAACGTGGTTGATAGTAGAGCTGTATGAAAAGTGAATATATTACTGAGAAGAAAATGTATCTGTCAGTATCTGTAAGAAACCTGTAAGAATAAAGATTGTTTTTAAATCACAGAAAAGAAATAAGAACAAATAAACAGTACACTCGCCTTCCAGGGGATTAACAACAACAACAACAACAACAAAAAGTTCTCTATTCTCAGGAGGATTAATAATTGACATATAGCAGCTTTTGTGAACAGTCACTAAGCAGATGGATAGATATTATTCCCTCTCATATATTTACTAATGGAAAGTTCTTAGTACGGGCATTGACATAGTATGAATTACTTTATACTCTTGAGAATTTTAGTTCCATAAATATTTTTGGCAGCCTGGCTGAGGGGATATGATTCTCTGGACTTTATTTCATACTTTTAAAACATGCTTTCTACATTTCCCACAGAACAGCATGCTGAAATCACAAAATGCAATGATTGCCTCTTCTCTGAGAACATGGCTTATCTTGCTGAAGAGACATGTTATACAAAATTTTCTTGCCTGTATAGTATATATGATATAGTGATTATACTATATATGATACTATAATTATGCACCTATATTAAAGCTAGCAGTTTTGCAATTAATTTTTATTCATTGGAATAGTACAATTTACTGTTTTTAAGGTACAATTTAAGGTTACTTCAGGAATCTTAGATAACGAGATGGTAAGACTGATCACTAATGCACTGTTTACGAAAACAGACTACATCTGTGTTCTCTGAAAAGAACATAGGATCTGAGATCAGATTCAAGTAAGTTTCACATTTCCAGCTGAGAACAGATACCTCTACCTATAAAGAATAACTAATGCCATTGATACCTCCATGTATGGGAACTGTTGAGTCACGACCTGAATCACTGATTGAGCATCTGGGGAAAGGACCCAGTCAGCCTTGGAAACACAGGTGAAGGCAATTCACCTGTGTGACCAGAAGGGGTGGATCCTGGCTGCACCTCTCTTAGACCCCATTTAAGGGCTGACTGCCACTGGGGAAAGATCTTTTTCTGGAGATCCTTCCTTTGTGAAGCTTTCTCCTGTGAAACTAGATACTTCTGATACAGGTTAGCAATCTTCTTCCTTTCATTTATAGCACCGTTGTGTTGATTATATTGATGATGTGTCCTTCTGTCATCACACCTCTGCTGTAATGCCTTTCCCATCATATTGAACTATCCCATTGCTGCATTTGGAAAGCCAGGCAGGTACTTGTTTACATGAATTACTTTTACAATAGATTATGTGTTGGATGGTCCACTGGGACCCCAAATCTACCAAAAGAGGATTTCCTGGAGGAAACCCTGGGATTCCTGGGTTCTCTGTAACTAAATGCCCCTGGAATTATTGAAGAATAAGGACCTATAAGGGATAATAGTTCCGTTATTAAGTCCACTTCAAAAGTGTCTGATTTCCTGAGTAAACTAGGACAAAACTTTTTGACAACTGAGGAAAGAATAGTAACAGCATCTGCTGTGGCATGGCTGCTGCTTCTCTATTAATGCATATAATTCCTTGGAAGAAGACTTAAAAGATGAAAATGAGCTTTTGAAAGCTCAAATTAGACAACTGGAAAATAAAGTTACATCTTTAACAGGGCAAACTGCCCCACCTTTAAATGGAACTTTGCCTTTAAAATTAAGACCTGTATCATTAGAAGCTGACAAAGACTTTTATCAGCAGAATCCTTGGATCCTCGTTGAACCCAAAGCTGCTAAATGTATTGAAAGTCAACCAGAGTATCTGAGAAATAAGGCCAGTAGTAACTCAGAAGACAAAAAAGATCTAACACAGACTTGCAGGGTTGGCACCCAAAGAGTGGCCTCCCTTCACAGATCTCATTACGTATAATGGCACACCCGTACACAACTGCTGAGCTCATGGATCTGTTACAGTGATTTAACCAGAGACCAGGAGAAAGCGTACTAGCTTGGCTGCTAAGATTATGGGATGGGAGCTGGAAGTGTGATAATTAATGGACCTGACATTTCTTAACTGGTATCCCCTACCACACATCTGGCTCTCTGACAGAGGGTGTATGCTACTGTGCTACATAATAATGAAAACCATTCTCTAAAACAATGGATAATGGCAGTGTGCAGAACCACATGGCTGAACAAAAGTGATGTTCTGATAAACACTGGTCTATGGACCTCAGTGGAACTTCAACATTATATTAGAGAACTAGGAATGAAGGACGCAATATATGACAATGCTTTGAGAGTCGAGACTTGGTTAAGTTTTTGGTGGGAATTAGGAACCTCATATTACAACAAGCTCCTCCCCAGCAGTATGGCACACTGGTGTCCATACTGAATCCCTTAGTGGCCGTAATCCAACAGGCTACACAATTGGTAACTGTTCTAGGGGAGGCAGAGCACCTTTGAAACAGGAGCAATATCCAAACATTAGAAGGGGCAGAGGTCCTCCCCGTAATGAAAACCAGGAGACCTGCTCAATAAACTACTCAACTGGGACCCATACGGGAATTCCAGAAACAAATGTTCAATGACTTAATCCAGGCTGGGGTGCAATTTGTAAAAACTGATTGCCAGCCCCATCATGTCCTCCTCTAGCTATGGAGGCAGTTGGAGGGCAATCAAAAATTTCAATATCACCCCTTTCAGGATGCGCTGAAAGTAACAATGGTCACCTCACTGGAGATAAGTCCCATTCAGGATGGGAAATATCCCTGAAGATACCTGGTACAAGGATGGGTCTAGCAAAGGTAACCTGAGCAAATGGAGAGCAGTGGCATACCATCCCTTCACTGAAACAATCTGGTTTGACGAGGGGGATGGTCAGAGCAGCCAATGGGCAGAACTGTGAGCTGTGTGGATGGTTATAACCAAGGAATCCGGTGATGGTATCCGCACAGATAGTTGGGCAGTGTACTGGGAGCTCATTCTCCAGATTACGCAGTGTGCCACCCAGGAATGGACTATCCATGCCTGATCAATCTGGGGCAGAGCTATGTGGTTAGATATATGGAATGTAGGTAAGCACAGGGCTGTATGTGTCTGCTGCACTTCTGGTTACCACCCCCTACAGTCACTGGGAAATGTTTAAATTAACACACTGGCCCGAGTTCGATGGATTGAAAATTCACCATCTGAGAACATCGCCCGTTGGTTACATCACAAGCTGTGGCATGCTGGGCTAAAGACTATGTGGGCAACTGCTAAAGCATGGGGGCTGCCCATGCAACTATCTGATATCATCCAGGCTTGCTGAGACAGTGATGCTTGCTCCAAATGAGACTGAGACCGATGCCTGAAACAACAGCCCACCGTGCTAGAGGACACAATCCTCTCCAGCAATGGCAGGTTGATTACATTGGGGCCCTCCCTTGGTCTGAGGGGGAGAGTTGTGCTCTGAGTCTCTTTCTGGAGATTCCTCCCTGGTGAAGCTTTCCCCTATGAACCTAGATGCTTCTGATACAGGTGAGCAATCTGGCCTTCCTTTATAGCACCTCTCTATTGTGCCAGTCCTTCTGTCATTGCACCTCTGTTGTAATGCCTTTTTCATCATATTGATCTGTAGAATTGCTGTAATTCCCTTTTCCAGCTTTTCCTTTTTTAAAAAAAAAAAAAAAAGTCTTGGTTTTAACAGGCTGTCTTGGAAGGTTTCCTCTTGCACACAGGTAAATGTTCTTTTCCAGTTATTTCCTAGCTCATACTGTTACTTTTAGGTTGAAAAATCTCTTCTAAAAGTATAGAGCAAACTGCTTTCAGCTTTTAGATTGCTTTCATGGAAGCCTACACTTTCAGGGGGAGTTCCATAGGTTTTGCCAAATCCAAAACTCTTCCTCACGCATATTGTTGACAAAAGAAAAAAAATAAGAAGTCAGAAGATGAAAATGTTCTCAGTTTTAACTAAAATGCATTCTGAAGACTTGGTTATTACTCAAATGAATATAGATCTTATCAAACATGATTCTTTGTTATGACTCACAAAAAAAAAAAAAAGAGTTTTCTAAAGGCTACCTCAAATACTCCAACAGAAAAATGAATCATGTAACCCTCTCGCAAAAGAGGCCTTAAAACTATGGGCAACATCCTGTACTCTGACTCCAAATCTCAGGTGTATAAACAAAAACCACTAGCTTTTGGTCTGCAATCTTGTTTTTTTCCTTCTACTGGTGCCGGTGCTGGTAGGAATTCCCTCTCAGTTCTCTCAGCCTTCCTGCTACATCATTCCTTCTTTCAGTAGCCAATTATTTGGGAAATAATTCCTTCCTAAGATGTAGGTTGGAAGGAACATTATAAATATACAAGTACAGTGTTTAAAGGTAAATTCTTCTGTATCTCCTGTAAGAAGGTAGGAGCCTCTTTTCTTTGGTTGTTTCCATTGAGTCCAATGACTTGTCTTTGATAGTGTCCAGCACTGTATGAATAGGAAGAACAGTAACATGAAACCCTCTCCTGTGGCACATAACACATCCCAGTCTCGAGCATACTCATGTGGTAGAGATTTTACCTGGACAATTCCCTATGTTCCTTTTTTTTTTTTTTTTTTTTTTTTTCATCCAGACAAGATGCTGGTCACAGCAATATGTCTTTGAAGCACAATTTCTTACTCAGTGGGTCACTATCGTCTCCCTTCTCTGCCTCATTTCCCCTTGGTCCATAGGAAGAAACACACTAACGTGCCTTCTGAGCTATAGGGAATTGGCATGCAAATATATTCAGGACTTTACAAAAATCACATGTGCATTGTGGTGTTCTATTAAGATAAATGCGTTTTCTACACTTACATTGCTCAGGGTAGTGAATTGCTGGGTTAATATAGGGTGACTGTCCTGCAGATGGGAATCTTTAAGTTTATTGCCTCAGTGGAAAAAGCTTATGTTATGCTGTGAATAATTTATATGTTTAAAAATATCAGAATATAGATTGAGGCAAGATTTTTCTTCTTCCTCCCCCTCCCATCTTGGAAAGTGATTCCTTTGCTAAGAAACTATTAGTCTGGTATAGATTCTGTTGTTTTCTCCTTCTTTTTCACTCTGTAGTCCAGTGTTCCCAAAACATACACTGCTGTGGAAAGTTCATACCCTGGAAGTTCAGCGTTTCATGTTTAGCCAAAGCAAAGCCAGGGTAATAAAATAAAATGTCAAGATAATTTGCTTTTTAGTGATTTAACACAAATGGACACGGGGCTTCAGAAAGGAACCAGCTTCAAAGCTGGTAAGAAGTGTAATCTCAATACAAAGACCCTGCTGTCATATTACTACTTTCAGATACTTTTCAGGAATGTAGTAATCATGACTGGAAGACACATGGGGGATTTTTTTCTTATAATTACTGATTTTAAACCCATGGAAATAATAGTAAATCTGCAACCACAGGAAAGTCAGGTTGACCATCACTAATTGATAACTGTTGCAAAACCAGAAAAATATGGGCAAACGTGTACTTAGTTTTAATTTGATGCAGTTCCCTACTTTCATTTTTTGTTTCTGTGGCTACAATAAGCTAATACTTTATCTGCATTGTGCTTGGATGCTACTGAGGTTAATTAGTACCTGACAGAGACTGTCAGTCAAATAATGCATCTTAATAGATTCAGGTTTTTAATTTTGTTCTTCCAAAATTCAATCAGGCCTTTAGCACACGTCAATTCAAATAACTTTGTTTTGCTTCCAGTTCTGGATCTAGTTTACTTTTGAGATTTTTCTTCTTCTTCTACTGAAGACGTAAAAGAGATGTAGGATAAAAGTAAAACAGACAACTGCAAACCAAGATACTTTCAATTTTCACCTTGCCTCCATGTTTCTTGTGCTTTTAATAAACTATTTTTTCTGATATTATGTAACTACACATTGGTCTGTGGCTGCAATGACAAAACTTGATTTCTTTGAATGGTCCTACTCTTTACTTCTGTCAATACATGCAGAGCAGGTAGCAGATTCTCGGATTAGTGACTGGGTGGAAAACTTGTTCACTCCTATTTTTTGTAGTTCTTTAGAATATGAATATTAAAGATACTAGTAAAACTTATTTTATGCAGCCCCAAGTCAATCTGTAGCTATGATTTTGGAAGAAAAATGTGTTACTCTGACTTTCATATAGGGCACTGTTTGTGAGCTAATGATGGATTTAGTGATCCGCTGTGTTAACATTCCCACATTTAAAATTCTTGCGAGTTTATAATCCCTTTCATTTCCTGCCTCTTAATGAATGGATTTTATATAACTGTTCATTAGTGTAATTGTTGTTGATTTCTATTTTTCACTTCATTATTTCCCCAAAAAAGTTATGCCACTGTTACCTTCTTAGCAAAACAGAGCAAATTAATCTCAGCACCTAGGAAATCTGTAGGTTAAAGAAGAACCTCCTTAGTTTAGAGTTCTTGCTAATGTTCACTGAAAAACAGAGCTTGTGATGCCTAGGATACCTTTTTGGAGCTTTCAATGGCATCTAGAGGTATCAAGGTCTTGCATCCTCACAAGAGGTCTCTTTGACAAGAGTGACAGCTCCTGAGAGCTCTAATTTGATACAGAAATAGAGTTGAGACCAGGAGAGCTTTGCTGTGAGGCTAACAGACTTCAGGATCTACCTGCCTAAATGAGAGCTGAAATAGCAGTTCTGAAGTGAATAGGTCTAATGTTGCCTCGGTTACTCATCAGCACTTAATTGATAGTCTAAGAAATAGCTCCTCTTTGAGTAGCTGGAGCACCAAGCAAATACTATAAAGAGCCCCACAATTTCCCTGGAGGCTTATAACATTTTTCCTTCTTGTTTTGATTTACATATAGTCATGAAGACACTAGCATTGATTTCTAGAACAACTTCTGTGCAACTTCAGAAGAGCAAAAAGGCTGGTAAGGCTGGAATAAAACAGACACTTGGAAGTCTGAATATGAACAGCTGAGAGACCAATAATGCTAGGATATACATGACCACTTTATGTCAAGAGATGTTTAAACTTCTGTGACATGTTTCGTGGAGTCTGAAGTTCTAGCATTATTCTCTAGTGGAAATGCTCTCTATTAGCAGCTGAAGCTCTACTAAAAGTCATGGCTGTTTATTCTGTCAATAAAGACCAGTCCCAAATATTATATATTTTACTGTTGTACTATTTCTAATCTCCAGCAGGGGATTTAAAGTTTATGAATTAGATCCATTTATGTACCTCTAGTGATGTGGTTACAATAGAAAGCAGCAACAACATTGTTTTCTACTCCTTTTTCTATAATTTCTGTTTTTCTCTATTAATTTCAGTTTTCACTAACTTATCTCTTGCTATTTTTTCTATGTCACACTCTGCTCTGTGTGTTTATTTTTTCTTGAGTATCATACTGTCTCTGATCCTATGGCAAGCTATCTTTCTAATTGGCTCATCATTCTAATCATTCCATAGACTCAAAATGATCAGACTTAGGTGAGGAGGAAGAATGGAAAGAAAGGGAAGAATCATCTACATCTACACAGCCAAAGTGTTTGAAGCAAAGCTGACTTGGATTAAGTAAATACATATTTAAAAATTGAGTGTATCCCTACCTGAAATATACATGGGTCCTTTGTTAATCAGGATTTTTGTTAATTGGAATGGTTTATTTCAACGAACTTCCATGTATTACAAGGATATGGTCAACCCTGCCCATTCTTGCTGATCATTGAGTAAAACGTTTGTTTTCAACTTTGAAGCCTGGTATCAGATAGAAGACTGTCAGAAGAAATACTGCCTGTGGGAAGTTTTTAGCAGCAGCACCCAGAGAGCTTAGTGAGCAGGAGGTGGGGGAGGGTAGAGGCAAGGAACAGCCTTCCATAGCTGTTAACGGGTCATTAATGTCAGCAAAAATCAATGGGAATTACTCTAAATGTGGGGTAAGCCTCAGGGTGGCAATACGAAAACCTGTCAGTCCCAAATGATTTTTCTCTATATGATGCTTGTGCTTAATGGGTTGAATATAATTAACAATGCCTGGATATCTTCTACAGTATTTCTTTTCTATGCAGGAATGCCTGTATCAGAGGGTCTTTCTGATGTTACTAATCACTGTATGAATTTTATTTTGATCCATGCTGAAAATCCTCTACTCAATCAAGGTCGCGTCTGCCTGAGCAAAAGTCTCAAATTTCAGTGTGCTGCAGATGATTCCTCATGATCCAGAGACTGAAAGGTATCTAGATGCTTGCAGGTGGAAACTGTCACAAAAGACACTTAATTCCTTAACTCCCACTGATTCACAGATGCTTTCTGGGATACCTATAGATCAAAAAGGCCAAATCCACTAAGGAACCCAAATTGCACTTGTGAGTTGCCTACCTTCAGAATTAAATACCTATTAGACATTTCAGACATTTTGACTGTTTCTTCACCTCCGAGCTGCTGAAATTCTGCTGATTTACATCCATAAGTTGTCTCTCGCTACCTCTTGCTGTTTGGCATTCAGCAGACCTTGCATGTGCTGAGCAGCTCCAGGTGCATTCACAGACTAGATTCCCCAAAAGTCTCTTGGATTAGTCATTCTCAGACCACACATCATTCAGACAAAAGTGAAACAATATGTAACTTCCACAATATCACACAACTGATGAAAATGAGTCCCTTTAGGAGATAACAGTTCAGTGCCTTCCCCTGTGGAACTGGAGCAGGGCTTTGGAGTTGCACTGCTCATCACCCAAGTGAGTCCACGTATGCTGTGTGCTGGACAGGGATGCCATCAGTGAGGCTGAGAAAGTGGCTGTCCTGGGAGGTTCGTTGCTTAGAACACATCCATCATCTCAGTACTCTGCACAGGGCTTTAGGGATTTGCCCTCAATAGCTGTGGAAATTGGCTGTCACTCATGGGAGCTGACAAGCAAGTTAGCTCAAGTTAGCCCTGCTAGGCCCACTAGGGATGGTAAGTCAGAGTGCGCTGCCACCTACACTCATAGCTCAGCCTGTTAATAAAGTAAGCTGAAATCAATGTGCCAGGCCATGAGCAGCACACATAATGTGGTAGCCTTTCAATTGTCTCTGTTGGAAGAGCAATAACCTCTGGCAAAGCAAAAGGACAGGCAGCTGGAGATGATAACCTCTCAAATTGCTTTAGCCTGCATTTGGAAGGACTATAAATCTGAATCCCTAAATACAGATTCTCTGCCATAAAGAGGAACTGCAAGTGCATAATGGAGTTTTTCCTGTATTGCAGGCTGCTAAAGGCAGATGGATTGCTTGCTCTTTGCAGAGAGCAGTCACACCTTTAGATTCCGGGCTCAATGAAGTGCACCTAAAAAGAAACTGATCGTGGTCATCATTAGGACGACTGAATGAGATGACAATTTACAGGTCATAATGTCCTCCACGAGTAGCTTTTGAGTGTCACATGTCATAGGCTGGGCACATATTTTTTGTGAGACAACTGACCTGTAGCTCTGCCTTTTCTCATGTTCTCTGTGTTGCACTGAAACTACTGAAATCTCCTCCGTAGCCCAGGGAATGGCCTTATGTTCTTCTGGCCATATC
>JAOWBP010002392.1:555869-567624 GCA_028571105.1 Tragopan temminckii
CAAAAAAAAAAAAAAAAAAAACAAAAAAAAAAAAAAAAAAAAAAAAAAAAAAAAAAAAAAAAAAAAAAAAGGAAAAAAAAAGCAAAAAAGGAAAAAAAAGAAACAAGCATTTCTTAAATATATACGTATGCAACTTGTATATCTCATATTGCTGTGTTCACTTCTGAACAAGCTCAGCAATCACAGCTGGCTTTACTAAAGGATTTTTATAACATAACTATTTATTTCCTGTCTTGTATCCACAAAAACTATTTCAGATGCACCCTTTCTTTCTTTTTTCCCAAGATGCACAGAGTATCTTCCCTCATGAGGGAAGCAGACCAGCTGTAAAGAAGAACACTATGTTGTGGCTCATGTAAAAAACTTTGTTGTTTGAAAAAGCCTGCATATTTCTTTAGTCATTAAAGATAAAGCAAGAATGGGAAAAGACATGTAGGAAAGGAGAACACAAAAGGAAATCAGATGAAGAAATATGAGGATGATTGTATGGTGAATGTATATTGGCAGATTGAAAAAAATTGGGTCTCAGTGCTCTTGCAGAGAGAAGTGAGAATGAAGTTTCAAACTGATTGTAAGAGAAATGCAGCTTTACCAATCTTTCCCTAGGTTTCAAGCTGGGATTGACACTGCACACTGAATCAAGATTAGATAGGGAACAGAGAGATGCCAGAAACACGCAGATACCCAGCAGGTCCTCCTGAGGCTGGGAGGAGATGCTGCCCAAGGCCATGCCTCATGCAGACAAGGATGTAAATGCATGTGTGCTCTTTGCAGGATCCTAATACACCGTGCCAGCTCTGCTGGGGAGGTGAAGGCTGGAGGAAGCCCAGAAAATGTGAGGGAAGATAGTCACTGCCCTAGGAAGCTGATTCAGGTCTCTTCAGTGATGGCTTGTGGGATGCTGCTGGTACTGTCAACCACAGAAGAGAGCCTGGAGGTTGGTGAGCATCCGAGGCAATACAAATGCTAGATACTGCCGAAGTTTCCCTTGGGGAATATCAGAAACATTACTTGTCAGAACTGGTCCTGAGGGCATTTGTGAGTAAAGAATGTAAGGGATAAAAATACTAGAAATGTAGCTGTGCTGCCTCTGGATTTGCTCCCAGACAGCATAACATCATTTTGTCTCGTATTTCATGGCAGTGCCGTGATTTAGCCCTTCATTATATGGACTGGTGACAGAGGATGATTTGTAACTACATTTTGGAACATCTAGTGCAGAGAAAGTGCTGTGGTCAGAGCTAAGGGCTGAGCTGTGCACCCAGCAGTCAGCCTCTCTGGAAGAGGAGCATTGCACCTCTCGGCTGAGCTCACTGCAGGGTGCAGAAGGTGCAGACACACTGAAGAGATGGGTTAGAGAGCACTGGTTTCCAAATCTGCTTCCTGTGTCGTGAACCTCATGTGCCATCAGTGGGAAAAGTCAAACCAACAAGATCAATCAGGCATGATCAGAATGATGATTGGATTGTCTAGGGACAATGTCAGCAATGTATTATAAGAACCTGTCATACATGAAAACAAAAAGTTCCTGCCTTGAGGCACTGTTCCTCAACAGTGTCTAGCTCACATGATGCCAGATTTCAACACAAACAGATCTTAATACACCCCCGAGGCACCCACAAAATTTCACTGTATTTGAAAAAAGCAATTGATTTTATAGCACCTTAAAACAAATCTCCATCCTTTATTACAGCAAAGCTTCTCTCTGCATGTGGCAACAGTGGTCCGACCTAAGTTAAGGCTGATGCTAGTGACATCAAAGTAAATTTAAAAGCAGTAAGAGAACAAATGATGTTGGTTTTTACTCTTGCTATTATGTATGGGGTAAATTCTATACAGAGCAAATTGCCATCCATTAATTCGAACGCTAGCCTTTCACACATAAGCAGTCTGTGAGATGTTTTCTTCCTTGATTAGCTATTTGCTCTCTTAATCTCCAGGAAAAAAAGAGAAAAAAAGAAAGAAAGAAAGAAAAAAAGAGCAGACACTACATTTCAATCTTCTGCTCAAATAAAGCATGCTTCCAGGCAACACGATTTGACTTTCTTCTCTCTGCATCGTGACACAGCAAATGGATATCAAAACAGCAACCTGATAATTGTCTTGAGCTGTTGTGATAGCTGGTGAATATAAATAAGTAGCCACAAGCATGCTTTAGAGCACTTTTTTGAAAAAATATCTTGCAGTACATGAAACAAATATTTTGTCAGTATTTTCTGAATCAGAAAAACACCTTCTGGTTCAGGGGTGTTCCTGGTGGCCCCACACAGCACCACATGGCTACAGCCTCAGGGTCTTCTGTTCCATTTTGTAGAATTTATTAGGCTCTCTTCTGATACTGGTGTTACAGCAACTCCTTGCTCTTGAAAACAATGTCTTGTTCATCATGCAAAGTACAGCAGTCATGCAGCCAGAACACATGGGAACGAAATGCAGATGTATAAATTGTGTTCTGATCTAGAAGTTTTAATGAGAGTAGCAGAGCACGGTTGTAAGAAATGCTCTCAGTATAAATAAATATTGTGTCTTGTGCCTACCTCCTTTTAACGCATTCTCTTCACTCAACGTATTTCTTACTTGACTGGATTTATGTTGCTTTTAAGGATTTATAAGGAAGATCCAAATCTATTTAAAGTTGTTTCTTCAACTCTATTCCTTTTTGCAGAGATACATATTTACCCCAGCCTTACTGGAAAAATGACACAGTCGAAGTAACACACACAAAAAGTCCTGCTATTGATAATTACCCCCCAGTTCTTTCAGTTGAGAAATATCCCACACCATTTACTGCCTACTGAGATGCAATCAAAATTAAATGGGTGGAAATAACTCTGAAGTAGCAGCTTTAAGCTCCACCAAAGGAGTGCAAGGTCTTATTTTTTACAGCAACACAGGTAGTGGCCTTCTGGGTCAAACTCATCATCTGTTTTGCCTCCAGCTGCAACGATGTGAATCCTGTTCCTTCGGGGAGGGTTTGAAGGGAAGGCACGGAAGAGTTGGTTTATGCTAGGAGAGTTTCTAAGGGGAACATTTTCCAGGACAGTAGCTCCTGGAGGCACACACTCCGGAGCAAAGATTTCTTTAAAATGGAATTAGTGTCATGCAGATCTTAATTCTCCCTCTTTCCGGAATCACACTGTGTGGCCATTTCATCAGTGGGTTGCTCCAAGAAAGCAAGTCCACCATCAGTCTTACCTAATACACGGAAAGGGCACGTTTTCTACAAGGTCCCACTTCTTTTCTGCAAGATGCAAATACCTCAGATCTCATTGACCCCTTCATTCCTGGGAGCTGCTTGCTCAGCAGCCCTGAGGTCTCAGGGAACAAGCTGTAGGCCACATTCTTCCAGGCATAAGATATTCAAAGTGCCAAATGTCTCCAAAAGAACAAGTAAATGGTTTGCAAAGGAGTTGCACTCTTTATACTGCTAATTTTTCTGTAGTTTTAGACCACACAACCACAAGCTAGACCAAAAGTATGCTACTGAAATTCCCACTAGCAACTCCCACTTAGGCTCGCGCTTATGCAGAGGTTAGACAGATTCATGCTTATTTCTAACTCAGCAGATCTTTTTCTTTACTATGCTCTGTACATTTCACAGTTTGACTTGTAAGATCTGAGGGAATTATATATACTATTGGAGCAAATCCATCCTGGGGAGAAGCAACTCCTTGATATATACAACTTCATTTATTTATTTATTTATTTAGACTCCTTCCATGACGTGGGAATGTCTGTTCTCTTTGTTGCTGAACACACAGAAATAATACTTACCAAGAAACTATCAGGTGTAGACCTCTTTCAGAGTACAAATAATTTAAAACTTTGAGGTTGGGATTTTCAGTGGTGGCTGAGAAGACAGCTACCCAGTACCCATTAGGTTTAGGGGAAAGCTGATTTCCTCAGGCTGCTTTGGGAAACAGGTTAGGCTGTAGTGGTCATAGTGACATTTAGTGTACTGACAGTGTGAGATAAAATGTCCTGAAACTGTTTGGGGGAAAAATAAGGTTGTTTCGTTCATTGCTTTTGCCTTTTGAATCCGACAAGTCAAATCAGTTAAACAATTGACTTTTTCATAAAGTTGTTTCTTTGGAATGTCATAGGGTGGTAGAAAGTCTAACAGAAATTACCCAAGAATTTATTTTAGTTCCTGTTAATGGTATTCAGTACTTTTGCACTGGAAAGAAATGGAATGCTAAAAACATGCAAAATTACATAGCAAAAAATATTACAATGACAAATTTTACTCTCAAATTTTGTATTTAGGCAAAGGTAAAAATGAAGAGCTCCCTCTTCTCCTCACATACAAACACTAGCACAATTTTCTTGTTTTCTGATGGCAAACAAACTGTGCTATTATAAGCAAAAAGAGTGCGTCTGATATCTCGAGCAGGGGAGATCAATAGCAGAAATAGATATACAGAAGTTGTGTCTAGGATTAAATTGGGAAGAAGATTATATAAATGCAAGAAAATAGAAGGGGATGGAAGTGACCTAACTGGTAGAAATCAATGACGAAGTCACAGGGAAGCTTTGGAATAAAGGGGATTGAACTGGCAAGAGCCACAAGTAAAAATTCTTGTATGTATTGGCTAGGTGAGATGTGTGGAGATCTACAGAAGAAGAGTGGTTTTTAATAAGCTATATAAACTGTACTGAAATCTGCTTTTCCTGAGTAGCCACACTGATATCTGTTGGTAAGAATGTGTGGTGTTGATTTTGTGTAACGGCAGAACCACTTAAACCCGCCGTTGTCTACACAGTTAACTACAGAATTAGAAAGCTGTGCTGAAAGTGAAAGGTTGCCAACATGACAATAACTTATATGGAGGTCAGTATGGAACTACATATGAAAATAGATATTTTTTTCCCCCGTGTTTGACAGTTTTGTCCAGGACAATTCGTTGTGAAACACAGTAAATGATATTTAGGAAAAGTGGATCTATATAGCAGGAAGTTTTCTGGGACAGATATTTTGGCCAGCTTCTTCATGCAGACAAGTCCCATAGTCTTTGTGCACAACATGGAGACGAGCAGAGAGATCTGCTTTAGGAGGAGATGAACCATGTTTTAAACCCTACTGACCAGATTACCCGGTTCTCTCCTGACTGAAAAGGAAGCCCAGTTCAGCTATCTCAGATGTAAACTACTCAGCCGCAGACAATCACACAGAGCCCCTTGAGATGCTCTGACACCTCTGTGAGGGATCGCATGTCTCTTACCATTGTATAGGACACTGAGATGACTTTGAGGTGACAATGAAGAGCAGCTGAAAAGTAGCTTCCTGCCTCTGAATGAAAACCTGTATCTCTCAGAAATTCTGGGCAGAGATATGGGATCTGACTTCAGTGAACAGCCGCAGAATTTCACTGGGGCTCCGAGCATGGAGGAGGCTTTCAGCTGATCCAGAAAAGCAGAAGCTGACACATTCCTTTGTGAAGAAGCCAGGCTGCAGGGATAAACTGTGTGCACAGATGGTGTTCTGGCTGCTGATCCTCTCTCTGCATGCAAATCAGAACAGTTAGCCTTCCAAACACACCATCTTCTATCCACTTTTCACCAAGCCTCTTCCCATCCCCACTCCTCCATCCTAAAATACCCTTAGCAATTAAAATGCCATCAATCTCTGCAAAGCATGGGCATGAATGATGGACAATTAACAAAGGAAAAAGGGTTGACTTTGAAAACTGCCAGTTCAGATCCGAGTGGGAGGCGAGCCTCTTTGTGAAAGTATTAGAGCTCTCTCTAAGCCTTGGGAAAAAGCTAGGCCAACACACTTAACTGATTCTCATACATGAGTGTTGGTCAAAAACTGGATGGCAAATTTTCACTCTGCTAGTGCGTGTGGTGACTGCAATGGAAAGCATCCTGCCAGCGTACCAGCAAGGGGGAAGACAGAGCAGTTGAAACTTTCAAACATTTCAAAAACATTTCATGTCTGAGCTGTATGTTTACAGTTGGAGAAGAGGACTGTAAAGGCTTGCTTCATTCATCCTCTGACAGATCTCCCTCTTTTGTGACGAAGTGCACAAAAGAAGTAGTAAATCTTTTATTTCGAAAAGAAGTGAACTAATAACAGGTGTGGAGAGTGTTCTTTCTTTCATTTCTTTAGAAAGTAATTTTTCAAGAACAAATATGCTTAAAAATGAAATCCATGACTTTAAAGCCATGTATTGCTACAAAATTGAATTATTCCATAAAAAGCCAGAGAGAGGTACAAAATAACTCAGGATTTAGACAGTGATTTGGTTTAGCACAGCTTGAAATTTCTATTTAAGTATGAAAAAACGAGCTCAAATAATTTGCTAAAAACTTATGAGAATTAATCCACTTTCAACAACTTGTGGGAAAAATATTAACTTGGCTCTCAACTATTGCAACACTATCCCACAGACACTAAATGAAGAAAAGTTTCTTTGTGTCAAATGAGAAAGTTCCATAAATTGTTTTGAATTACATCTTATACTTAACCTCACAATGAATGTGATGTGTTTCACATGGCATTACATATCGAGAAGCATAGCATTGCGTTATACACTCTAGGCCCTGGGGAGACCTCATTGTGGCCTTCCAGTACTTGAAGGGAGCATATAAACAGGAGTGGGAACAGCTGTTTATGAGGGTGGATAGTGATAGGACAAGGGGGGAATGGTTTTAAACTGAGACAGGGGAAGTTTAGGCTGGATATTAGGAGGAAGTTTTTCACTCAGAGGGTGGTGAGGCACTGTAACAGGTTGCCCAAGGAGGTTGTGGATGCCCCATCCCTGGAGGCATTCAAGGCCAGGCTGGATGTGGCTCTGGGCAGCCTGGTCTGGTGGTCAGTGACCCTGCACAGATCAGGGAGTTGGAACTAGATGATCATTGTGGTCCTTTTCAACCCAGACCATTCTTTGATTCTATGATTCTATGATACACACATTTGTCTTCATTCACAGATATCAGTATTCAACAAAACAATTTAATCTGCAATAGGTTTCCCTATTTACATTGATTCTTTCAAGCACCTGTAAATGCCAACCCTGCCAACAATCATCTGCCTCTTAATGTTGGATGGCTGAGCAAGGGTCAAAAACAACACTTTTTGGGCTTAAGGGTAACCTGAGGAAAGAATATTAAACTGTAACAGAAAAAATATACGTATTTTTGAAAAATAACTAAAATATGATATTTCTGATTAGGATACAGTTAACTGCATGCTCCGTGCACTGTCTACAAACACAAGAGAACACATTTAAACTTTATGATCGAGTTTCTGCGTTCTAAGAAATGTAATGTAGAGAGGGAAGGGACATGTACAAGACAATGGTTTTCATCTTTTCAGCTTAATTCCTTTTGTCCCAAAGACAATTTATTCATCACATCAACAGATTTCATCAGGATTTTGAAAACGGAGCTTGAAAAACATCTGATTGAACCTTATGAATGCACATAATTTTCTGAAATCATTGCAAGCATCATTTTTAGGCAGAGCAAAGAGTGAGTGACACTGCTGCTTGTAACAGCAACTGAATTAGAAATAAATGATGTTCAAGCAAGCATAGAGCAAGTAGAAGTAGTTGACTCACTTTTAGGAACAATTTAGAGTGAGATGTCTTTCCCAGCTACTGAAAACTGAGGACTGAAGTCTGTATGACATTCAAGCTCTAAGGTATATGTGAGAATCTACTTTCTGTGATGAACTTTCTAAAAACAAATAGAGCATGCTTGCCTCAGAAACATCTAAAAACTCTTTAGTATTTGCAACAATTGGCATTATATCCAACTTTTAATAGCTTAGGGAAGTGTTACCTTCCATTCCACAATTCGGAGTATGGAGAAATCTGTCAGTATAAAAAGAAATGGAATAAAGAAAAACAGGATTTTTTGAGTTTGAAGGGAAAAAAGAATGCCAGCAACAACAACAACAACAAAATAGAGTAAATTGCTTCTTCCTCATGTATTTTTCAAGATAATTCATTGTTTGGCCAGCCTCTCTGAATGCCAGGTGACAGAAAGTAGATCTTCATAAAAGTTGAGTAGCTCCTGTCAAGGTCTAGTGATGAAAGTATAATGGAAAACTCTGTCAAGAAATGGCAATTTCTATATTCTCTGCAGAGAAAGGAGAGCATGTTGTGAAAGAGAATGAATGAAACTGCAAAGTACATATGGGGGAAAAAAAGAGAAAAACTCAGAATTTACATATTGCATAAGCACAGCCAGTTTGGGGCACTGATTGAAGCAGTGACAAAAAATATGTGATTAGCCACTTAAAGACTTGAGGATAAACTAAAATAGTTGAGTTGATATTAAATGGGTAACTTGTCATTTTTTGGCTGAACTACTGGACATTACATGTTTACCTTTCTTGCAATGGACCAGCTAAGGTCAAGCAGGAGATGCTTTGAGCAGACCACATTTAAAACAAAGTGCTCAGCTCTGCAGCCCTGTCTTATTCTGAAAGATGCAGAATTCAATCAGCCAAACAGGCAATTGAGTTGAGCCTTTAACAGTGTTAGTTTTTGAATGAGATGAACTGAACTGATTGTTTAACCATTGCTGGCTGTGAAGTACTGCTGTTAGCAACTTGAAGCTGATACTTCACAAATCCAGTGAATTTCTCCAGTTCCCCACTGTCTTGAATTTATCACCTTAGTTGTCTAAGATTGATTATACTTGTTTATGCATACAGCTATTTCTTAGGACTGCATTTAAGAAAGGGAGAGAAAGAGGCTGAACGGAACCTGGGAGACTGAATCTAAACTAAAAGAGAACAAGAACAAAGGATGATTAATAAATGTATTCCAAAACGTTCACAGATCTGTGGAACAAGCAGTCATTCTAAACACTACTTCAACACTTCTGTACAGGCCTTTTAAGCAAGAAAAAAAAATCTCGGTCCTGAACAATTTTTTACTCCATAACCTTGATGTTGGCACCACAAAGAAATTCAGGAAGATTTTCTTTCTTGAGATCATTTTCATTTTATTTTTAAACAACTGTCAGCGTTGGGTAGAATGCTCCATGCCACAAAACCCAACTCACTCCAGGAACAATCTGTGTCATGAAGGCTTGGCAGAGCTCGGCTCACGTGAGTGGCACACAGCACAACACTACTGTCAGAGCTACTGCTCGAGGGGAAATGGTTTCTTCGTAAGTGAAGTAAAGAGAGCAGTGTCTGATGAACTTCTTCTGCCTTGCTGATGTCCGTCAAACACCTGACAAATCTGATGTTGGACAATTTATGGACAAAGACTAGCAACTCTTTCCTCGTCCGTGACTGCAACCATGTTTCTATGAAAAAAAAGTCATTACTGCTTGGAGTCTGGATAGTGTGCACAGAAATTTCTTTTGCTATGAGAACTAGTAAATTTCTGAGGTGCTGCAGAACTGCTTATTATTCCCTCTGAAAAGCCCATGTTGGATGGAATTCTTTAGGACAACTTTCTGACAGTAGAGATGGTTAAACAGATACTGCCAGAGGAAAGCTATGCATATCAAATATCTTGCACCCTACAGTTTCTCTGCAAGTGTGATTTCCAGCAGAAACAACATATGTCCAGCAGATTTTTTTTTCAAGCTCTTCAACTATACAATCTGTGTTTCACCTTGGTATATATATATATCCACAGTAAAGGCTTATTTTGTAGGCTCACCTTAAATAGGAACGTAGGATTTAAAGTTCAGGTAACTAATTTTTGTAATACAAACCATATTAAGTCTAGCTTACGATCCACTCCAAAACATAGTCCTGGGTCATCAAGTGCTGGGATGAGGAGGGCTGTGGGACCCCTCACTTTAGGCATAACCAGAACTCACCTGGTTATAGCCCAGGGCAACCTGTTGGAAGTGCTGTAAGAAACCTCTGGCAATCCCATCTGATCCATCTGATCCATGATTAAGTGGCTCTGGACTTATTCTGCTTTATCAGGCATTCATTTAAAGTGCACACAGAGAAAAGTATCCGCAGTTGCTTTGGAGGTGATCACCCAGTGGCATTTTTCACATCCAGCAGTTCTGTGCTACTTGACTTTTTCTGCCCTTGATTTTGGCGTCTGTTTCAAGGTGTGTTTACAGGATCCTTCACTACCACTCTTTTACAAGCAGTATAAATCGCTGTTTTTTATTGGAAGTGCATATCCATGAAGTATTTCAGTTGTGCCTGAACAGAGAATCTCGTCATCTTGGAAAATAACACCTCCTCTCCCTTGTGTAACTTTCACTGGCCTAGCAGCTTTGGGAAGTTGCACATCTTGATTTCCTCAAGGAGTATGGAAGTTAAGCAAAGGAACAGCTTTTTCTTTGCTATGGGATCCCAGGGGATTTGAGCTAGGCAGATTGTAAAGAATCGTAGCATTTCACCACACTCTTTAAGATGTGAGAAGGAAGACTGCACGCTAAGCTAGAACAGGTGTGTGGAGCAGAGCAGAAGAGCATCACCCCTGAGATGGATTAACACCACTGTATGCTGTTTGCTAGAGAAGGAAAGGCAAGCACAGCCTTTCCAGCCATATATTATACATGGGCTGTGCTAAAACTCACGGCACGCATCCATGTGTGCTGACAGATCAAAAAGCAAATCCCACAATTAAACTGATTTGGGAAACGAAATAAACAGAGGTAAGAGAACTGAAATTCCTGGATCTTTATTTAACCATCAAAGAAATCTATTTGGTAATAAGCTAGGAGCTTTCCATTAACAGTCTCAGAAGGGCTGAAGGACTAACAGCAAAGCCCTTCATCAGAGACAGCCTGAATTAGTAAAGATCTTAGGGAGTTCTCGAGACGTGTTTTGAATTTCAAAACTAACCATAAATTGCTGAAGTTAGTCCTTGATACTCTACTTACATTCTGTGTTCTAATAAGAGTGTAATGCTGAGTTACAACCAAAGCAAGGATCATTACCTTTGGTCAAGGAAGAGCCCTCATTCAGAATGTCTTCAGGATGAAAAGGAGGTCAGAAGAGGGAAGCTTATGTTGCGGATCTTCGAAGCTACCTGAAATATTAATGCAAACAGGAGATGTCAAGTAAAGCAACATTCCTGTTCTGAACAGCAGCTTCTGTAGGAAGTTTGGAGGAGATTTGTCCCAGCACCAGCACAGTAGCCACTGAGCGAGTGTGATCTTTTGGTCCTTGTTTTTGGCAGCTACAATTAGGACTGGGGCACTGCTTGTTGAATCAGGCCCTCCAGGCACACATGTAGGAGCCTTGTCTCTGGTTCTCATGGTCTAAGTTACATATGAACACAGCAAAATGCTAAGGAGATCCTACTGATGGGATGTAATGAAGGCAGACCCCTACAAGAAAGATGGCAGTGCTGGCTGGAGCTAGTCCTCAATTAAGCTCCATGACAAGAGAGAGATTTTTAAAATATTTTGCTGAGCATAGGGCTCAAGTAAATGCAGCAGCTTTTGCAGCCTTTTAAAGAAATACCAACTGTTTCTTTTGCTCTAGATGGAATACACAGATGTTTCATTCATCCTCACACCTGCCCCGGTAACGGGCATTTCCACGTTTCTTACGAGGAGCCGCAAATCCACAAGCTGGGGCTCTCACAGCTAAAAGGTTTCCAGCGGCAATTCGGAGCAAAGGCGTCCCCTTTACACTCAGGATGTGGGAACGCTGAGAAGCAGCGAAGAAGAGCGAGCGCGGACCGCCGAGCCTTTCCCCCGCTAAATCCCCGCTCTCTGGCTCGGACAGCCCCCCGCCAAGCCCGCACCCCGCCGCCTCGCCGCGCATCCCCCGCCCCGCAGCCGGCCGGCGCCGAGAGAGGCGGAG
>JAOWBP010002392.1:567868-581792 GCA_028571105.1 Tragopan temminckii
GTCCGTCCTGTCCCACCGTCCCGCCCCGTCCCGCCCCTCGGCGTGCGGGGCCCGCCGCCGCCCGCGCCTCCAAACTTTCGATGCTGCCCCATCGCCTGGGAGGAGAGAGCCGCCGCGGTGAGTGTGCCAGGGGAGGGGGCCGGGCAGGGCCGGGGGAGGTGAAAATGGGGCTCCGAGAGCGCGCCCGGGCTGGGTGTGGTGGGAGCCGAAGGGCACCGGGAGCCTCACCTGTCCCCGCCGCAGCAACTCCAGAGCTGCCCCGGTGCCGCGCTGCCGCCTGCCCGGAGCGCCGCTCGCCTGTGCCATCACGTAGGTGGTTTGCCCTTTCTGCTCGCTTGCTGTCGGAACCGTTACAAAACCTCCGCCGGTCTTCCTCTTCCGAGGAACTTCCGATGCGATTTGATGCCCGCTCCCCGAGGAGGGTCTGGGAGAAACTGGAAAAAAATAGCTCAGCGCGGTGGGTGTGCAAATAAATACCATCGGATGGAGAGTTTATGCTAAGAACGGGAAGGGTCTTGTCAAGTGCTGTCTGATCTTCCTTAGGCTTCCCCGTTCTAGGACAACAGCTGATCCTTTGCCTACTGAATGTCCCACTGGCGATGCCAGACTTTCCCATTTTATTTCGTCCCTTCCTGAGTCCCCAGCTCATCTCGGCTGGAGACACCAGTGGTCCCTCCTACCACCCTCCGCTTTGGTCGCACAAGACCAGAACGCCTTTCATCAGCCCAAACAAGGCAGTAACAAACAGAATAAAAGTGGTGGAACAAAAGAAGGCTTTGCTAAATAGTAGGTTTGAAGTAGGAATCATGAGAATTCAGAGACAGGAGAAAATAGCTGTTTTGAGGAAGAAATGGATGCTATCTTTTTTTTGGCTGAGTTCCATCATCTTCCCTGGATCTGTAGAAAGCAAGGGAAAACTGAAATTTGCCTTCCCTCTCACAGTACTATTACAGTGGGTAAATATGCCTTTTGTTTTCCCAAGGAAAAAAATGATGAGATCTTGGAGCACCTGACAGTTCTGAGACCTCACTGCTTTATTTCTGTTTCACTAATATATGTATGTAAGCATAATTCTTGGGTGCAGGTACACAGGTTGAAGGAAAAAGCTCAGATGACCTCTGAACATCTGCATTGCTTTGGTTGTGCAAATTTTCAGGGATCTTTTACTTTTCCTACCTGGTGGACTGAAGGTGTATTGATAAGGAATCCCGTCCTGCTACCCTTGCTTACACACGTAGTTGATAAGTGATTACATTGCTCAAAACTGTGGGGTAAGCTTCTACAAACAGCAGCACATCTCAGCTGCGTACCTCACCATGCTGCACATCTCAGGCTGCACTGTTAATTAATGGTATGGAAATGGTATAGCATGATTAAGACCAGTGTAGTCTGGGGGAAAATATCTTCCAGTATGTGGTTGATCTGTACCTTTTGAAAAAAAAGAAAAATAGAAGGCTTGCACTAAGAAATTCTTTGGGATGTTGTGTGGTATGAAAGTGAAACACAAAGGGCTTGATCACCTCTTGACAGATAGTATTTTTTTCTGGCTGTAGTAGCCAGTCACAGGATACAGATGCACACGTACAGCAATTTGGCTAGGAAATCACACCTAGGGATGCCACTGATACATGTCAGTGGAGACACAGGTAGGAATGGAGATCTGCAGTGAAGTGGATGTGATTTAAATCACGATCATCACAAATAAAAAGGCTGCATGAAACCACAGGTTTTAGCAGCAAGAATATTTCTTTAGGCAGACCTGAAAACAAGGTGGAACCGTATGTAACGTCTGATGGCAAGAAAGTGACATTACTTCTCTACTCTTGCTTTCCTTAGGGCGTAAATGAATGGGAAAGTAGAGCAGTCACTCAGCTTCGGCTTTACTCTCAGTGGCAACCAGTGGTGTTTCTTCTGTGAGCCCACTGTGCACTGATATTTTCTTAGTATTCTCAGAGGTCAAGTCATGGAGCCTCCATGTGCTTGGTGCTTCCTTACCGTGTCACCCAAGGTTTGGAGAGTCTGTGTGAGAACAGACACATTTCATATAGGGTTGAAGTCCCTGTATGAAGACTATAAAACATCCATTTATCCATCCATACCTACTCTGTATTAGGGCAGTATAGGTTAGCTGAGCAGAATTTGGCTCAACCTGTGTGGGGAAGCCAACAAAACGTGATTTTTGATGCCAGTGGTGAAATTCTCACTGCCATTAGAAGGGGAATGATTTGTACTTCTCTGTGACTGCAAACAAGAACTGATGGGTAACATCCAGGGAACTGCGTTTTCTCAAGCATTAGTCAAAAAGGAAATATTATTTATATCTGAGTTTTAATCGTTTCTTGTGTTAATTTCAGCACGAATAGGTTACACAGTCATTTCAGAGAAATGCTGTTATTTCAATTCTGCTAGAGTGGTGCTTTTGTTTGCCTTGTGGCACTAACTTTCTTAGAAGAAAGTTTATTAAAGAAAGACATCAATATTTAGTTCTCTGAAACTAACATATAAACCTATAGGAATTTGGTAAGAAATGCTTTCCATTAAGGAAAAGCTGGAATATTATTATGCTAATAGCAGTCTGGATAGTGCCATTCCATGTAGAATACCATGGGTATTAGTGAAAGTTTTGTGCTACATAACTACTACACTTAGGTAGTGGTTTCTGAAAAAAGGATATACTGCCCAGCTGGATCTTAATCCTGCTGCATTTACTTAGGCAAACTTTGTCTTTGAACTGCTTTTGAAATCTGTCCCAGTTTTCATCAAGAGTCATGCCTGAATAATATTACAGGATCGAGCTTGAAATGTAAGGCCAACAGAATTTAAATATACTAAGACAGATTTTCTCTTAATTGTGATATGTAGAACCTAGGTTAGAGGAGAAAACTGCTCTACCTTTAGCTCATTACTTCTTGTCTTAGCCACTGCAGACTGATTTCTCTGTGTGTTCTTGTGTTTTTCTGTTTTTCAGGGACAGAGCTATTGCTACTGAAAGGATGGGGCCCCTGGAAGCAATGGGTGAAGAAAACCAGACAGATGAAATGAAGATGGAGTTGTTCACCAAGCTGTATGTGCCAAGATACACCACACCACTCAATGAACTGGCTCTTGACCCCAAACCAGAACTGAAGGACAGCACAACGCTAGTTGAGGTGCAGATAATCCTCATCTTTGCTTACTGTTCCATCATTCTGTTGGGAGTGATCGGAAACTCTCTTGTGATCCATGTGATCATCAAGTTCAAAAGCATGCGCACAGTGACCAACTTCTTCATCGCCAACCTGGCCGTGGCTGATCTGCTGGTGAATACGTTGTGCTTGCCTTTCACTCTAGTTTACACGCTATTGGGTGAGTGGAAACTGGGCCCAGTCTTGTGCCACTTAGTGCCTTATGCCCAAGCTCTTGCTGTGCATGTGTCTACTGTTACATTGACTGTGATTGCCTTGGATCGACATCGCTGTATTGTCTATCACTTGGAAAGCAAAATCTCTAAGCGTATCAGCTTCCTGATCATAGGAATTGCATGGGCAGTCAGTGCCCTGTTGGCAAGCCCTCTGGCCATCTTCCGTGAGTACTCACTGATTGAGATAATTCCTGACTTCAAGATTGTGGTCTGCTCTGAGAAGTGGCCAGGGGAGGGGCAGCTTAACTACGGCACCATCTACAGTGTCTCCATGCTCCTGATCCAGTATGTGCTGCCTCTGGCCATCATCTCCTACGCCTACACCCGCATTTGGACCAAGCTCAAGAACCATGTTAGTCCTGGAGCAGGGAACGACCACTACCATCACCGGCGTCAGAAAACCACCAAGATGCTGGTTTGCGTGGTTGTTGTGTTTGCTGTCAGTTGGCTGCCATTCCATGCTTTTCAGCTAGTCAGCGATATTGACAGTCAGGTGTTGGACCTGAAAGAGTATAAACTGATTTACACGGTGTTTCATGTCATTGCCATGTGCTCAACATTTGCTAACCCCCTTCTCTATGGCTGGATGAATAACAACTACAGGACGGCCTTCCTCACAGCTTTTCAGTGCGAGCAGCGGCTAGACTCCATCCACCCTGAAGTGTCAGCAGCTTTCAAAGCCAGGAAGAAACTGGAAGCAAAGAAGAGTCAGTTCCCTGGAGACTCTTTCACACAACCTACCAATGTCTAAGATTTCTGACTTTAAAGAAGAAATGCACATGTTGTGGACAAAGGAATAAATCCATTCTGACACATGCATTTTTAATGCATAGTTTTACTCATAAAAGGTGAAAGAAAAGTAGCAGGCAAGTCAAGGCAGGTGATATGATTTGAGGGGAGTAGGTTGGCACCACGAGGATGTGACTACACAACTCCAAGAAAATAAGAGAGATTTTGTTTGTGGCTGTCTATAACATGGTAAGAGACAACACCATCCCTCCCATCTCTACTTGACATGTCTAAATGACAAAGGCAGAGTTTGCTGCTTTGGCTATAGGAAGGTAAATGGCTGTTTTGTAGCCAGGAATACTGCTGATGGCGGCAGGCAACTTGTATACTGCACATAGAGACCAGGGAGAATAGAAATCTCCTGGAAGAATGAAGCCTGTCTGGGGAAAATGGGCTGTGCTGGTTAAAGCTCGAACTTTTCAGCCACTTTTTCTCCCACAAAGACCTTCTGTGGAGATCAGGAAAATAGAGAGATACGGTACTGTTTCTGACTCGCACTGAAGTGCTTCAAACCAGAATGTTCTGAATGGATCAGGGGAAAGAAAAAGAGAAAAGGAAAAAATACCAAATTTGGTATGAAGAAAGGTAAAGGTGGATTTGGGTCAATCAAATGGGGTCCAAAGTCATCCCTTATGAATTGGCTATAGTTGTGTTGGTGAGAAAAATTGCAAGTCTGGGACCTCATCACTAATTCTCTGCAGATCCCTACCTTTAATTCCACATTTGGAAGAGCTCATAAACACAGAGCTTTTAAGTGGCATTTGAGGGAGGAAACGCAGGCTCAGGTCTTTTATGAGCACTTCATAAACTGCCAACATTTTAATTTTCAAGACCTGCTTAAATGTCTGACGTGTTATTAACTCCACAGGCTTTGAATTGTTGCTGCTTTTTCCCTGCGTAATAAAACAGCAGATAATTTTGATCTTCTGGAAAGGCTGCTAGATGGCAATGTACTTTTTCTTATTGTGGTTTTATGTCACACACTCATCTCATCTTGGAGCTTTTTCCATCTTTAGCTTCAGTAAAAATTAAGAGCATCTGAATGAGTGTAACCTAATAACAGTATGCTACGTTTGTGCGATAACTTATCATTATTCTGCATGCTGTAGTTAATAGTTAAATTCCTTTTTTGCTCAGGTATAAAATTTTAATCTGTTTACTGTGCTGTACACAGCGATGTTCAACTCTTCAGCGTCTTTGTTTAGCATCTTTGAACTCATTAAAAAGATGAAGAAAATTTCTATCTGTATTTATTCCAAGCTACCCTGCTGCTTATCAAGAATAAAAATAAGTGTGATAGTTTCACTTTGAGTCTCTTTCCACAGCTATATTTCAGCTGCCTCTTTTTTTTCTTTTTTTCACCCCCCCAATTTTTCTCTGTTCCTAGATTTGCTGAGTTCTCTCTTAGAAATTTAAAAACATCAGAACTCCAGTACTGAAGTGTTAGCACTGTAGCAGTATCAGATATTTATCAAGTGGAGAAATTCAGCTTTACGTAAGCGATATCTTGCCACCATTCTTTAAAACTCTATGAAATCATTTGGACTTGGCTTTTTCATGAACAGAGGAGGGAGGTCTAGCGAATTAGCTAGTATTTATTCCAGGAAGAAAAAGTATCCATCATTACTAACCAGTTATACAAACATAGATTAATTCTCAAACGTGCTTTCATAATATTGTCCACAAGTTGTTTTTGTCTAAGTATTAATGAAATCCAAAATGTAAGCTTGAAACATTTATTGGAGTGAAAGGATTACAGAAGTGTGCAATTATTATGGACATCAATTACATGTATCAGTTGATTCTGAACACTTTATCAGAAATATATTCTTTCCACAAATAGCATCCTGTATTTAAAAAGCAAATACTCTTCCCCCACCTCTGGTTAAAAGTTGTTTCAACTCTTTTATGCCTGTTTGAGTGTGATATATAGAGAGTTCTGAAGTAACCGTGACAGTGTTTGCTGAAGTTAAAATTGCTGGGCTAATTCTCAGAAATTTTAAGGCTGCTTTACGTCATCCTGGATGAACGTGATTACTTAGAAATTACCTTTCAATCTATTTTATGGCATCATTATGAGCTTTCCCTGCAGCCATTGTGTTGTGACAAAGTTGATGCACTTATTTCTCACATTGCTTTCCACTTGGTGCACTAATTTCTCACTGTGCTTTCCGTGTGGAGAAAAGCACTGCACTGATGCCTGCTGTAGGGTGACGCAGTATTCCACCATGTGGTGTGGACTCCACATCTGCTACAGTGGGGTTCACTGTAGAATCCCTCTGTGTTGTAGGAACATTAGAGATTTTCTCACCAAAAGCAATCAGGTAGCAACATCCCTCAGAGATACCCCAAATCTCAGCTGTCAGAAGGATGTGGAGAACCAGGGTTAGTCCTCACTTCCCTCTAAGAGAAAAGAAATCTATAAGTAAGCAGTAAGCATGAGATTGAGGGGTCTGCAGAGAATCCCCTGTTTTTCCTGTGGGTTCTGCTTTGCTTGAAATAGGAATCCAGACCTCCTCATTCACACAATAGTGCTTTAATTAGTTTTTAAAAAGCTCTATCTCCTTTTCCCACTGAATAAGTACAATTTTTATACAAAGCCAAGCAATGCTAGCAGCAGTACTCATTTAAGAATTTGCAAGGAGGAGATGGGACACCTAAAATGAAATGTCATTTCTGATCAGAGCTAGAATTTGAACTGACATGCCTCAGTTCTCAGGAGAAAGATGTAGCCACCGCACTGCAGCCTCTCCTGAGGTAGTAGCATATATCTTCTTAGAGCTGTCTTACTGTATACAAAGCAGTTCAACATCTAATATGATTTTATAGGTGAGTGGTTATGAAGTTTGCATGGTACCTGAGTTCCAAACATAGACAGTATTTAAGTTACACCCCAATTCTGTTCTTCATGAGTACTTCTACCATAAGGCACTACATTGCAGGCAGGAGGACAGCAAGGCAAGCAGTACCATCCTATCCCTCAGGGTGGGTCTTGAGGCTCTTCTTTGGGGCTGGCTTATAGAAGGGAGACCCACTAACCACATAGATTTCATCCAATGTTATCTAGGATCTTAGTTACTCAGCACTGTGCTTTAGGCCTCCATGAGAATGAGTGTCTCCACGTGGCTTAGTCACAGCAGAATTGAGAAGGTACCTCAACAGGAATTCCAGAAGAATTAAGTTTAGGTGTATAGCAATTGAACAGAAAGGCTGGGCTTGCACAACAAATGGGTTAGTATACACATGTTTCGGTATATAAACTGTACAATAGAGCCATGCAAATGGGCTTTTGTGGGGAATAATTGGCAGCTGTCCCACAGTTGGTATAATTGTATCTTGGATATAATGCGTAATGGACATCCACTGCCAAAACGTAAATAACACTAATAACCAAAAAAAAACTATTATCTGCATTTTATCTGTCAGTCCTCAAAAGAAACATGGAATTTACAGATTAATATAATCCATTTCCTTGTTTCATAGTTCCTAAATTCCCTTGAGGACTTTTCTTATATTAATCCAGATTGACCTTAAGGGATAAATTTTGTCTTTGAATCCCTGTGCTATTTACCTGGCACTATTATTATGAATGCCACTCCACAATACAAGAGCTGCTTTGTGGCAAATTACAGGTTCTTTGCTCTAAGAAGCTAAGAGATATATGTAAATCGATGCAAGGTTAGTGGTGTAGAAGAGCCATGTTTTTAATACTGCATTAAAACTGTTTACTTGTGTAATCAGTAGTGATATTCATACCTCATCTTCATGTTTTGAAGATATTAAACTAGATATTATTTAAAAAGGAAATTATACAAAAGTGGTGAGGAAATCTGAAGCAGAACTTAGAAAGCTTGAGAATGAATGGACATCTCAAGGAGTAGAAAAGAGACACAAGCAGGGTCAGTAGGATCATCATTGATTTATAGACTTTCCTCCTCCCGTTCATCTGGGCAGTGAGAGAAACATGTTGCAATGAAACCAGTGCAAATGAAAGCACCAATCAATTGTATGCACAAAGCAAAGTGTTGCCCAGGGAAACTGAGGAACTGTGAGGGGAAATTCCTGTGATAATCTGAGCCTTAAAGTTTGTGTCATGTTCTCGGGCAAGAAAATCTGTACCTGTACATTATTTTACCTAGATGCAAAATAGGTAAACAATTCTGTACTGTTAATGTGCCAGTACATGGGATGAATAATGCACATATATCCCTCATTTCAGATGGGATATATGAAGAAATTATTGCTTGTGCTTTCCTCTCTCAGACTTTGCTGAACTCCTATGAAAGGAAGAGAGCTTCAAGCTATAAAAATTAAAGATTGCAGAATTACATGTCTGATGATGTAGGCATAATTCAGTTTGAAAAAAGAACCAACAAGTAACTATATATACGTTGATGGTACTGCATAAGAGAAACAGACTTACTTGTGTGCTTCACGACTCTCGAAGAATACTCTACTAAACCTACACTACATGACTTTTTCAATAGCAGAATCTATACTTAAACATACTTGTGGGCAAATTATTTCTGACCCTTAAGGGCTACACAAAAATAAAGGCTTAGAGCAATTCCCTTTTTACTGCTGTCCTCTAATGTTCGAGCTGTTAGTACTCAGCCACATGTCAATTAGCAGCACTGTGACCTTGAGTTTACTTGAGGTAACCAAGTTGGTGAAGCAGGGATCAGTTTGTTTGGGCTGGTGGCACTGCAGCCATGGCAGAGCTGCCCCAGGGCTGACTCATCCCATTAGCTTAGGGCTAGCCCCAGTACCTCTCACAGACTCTAGCACTGATGTGCCTGCGGCTCCAAAAGCAGTGGCTGCTTCGTGATACATGACCAGAGCGTGAAAGCTGCTCCTTCAGCAGCACTGCCTTCCCCATGCCCTCATCAGCAGTCCTACTCGTAGCAGAAAGAAGCTGGCAGCAAAATCCACCAGGGAGAATATTTTACACGTAAGAAGTGATCATGTTCTTGTCCTGAAAAATGCACCATCTGACCAAGGGTGATGCCAAAATACAAATACTTTAAGGCAGAGCTGGAAGCAGCCATGCTGGGATAGGAGTGTGCAGCAGCATGATCCCTCCTTGGCTGCCACAGCACGGAGCATCTGCTGCTCTAGGCACTGCTAATGGGAGGGGATAAAATAAACTTCATACTTCACAGAAGCTGCCTCCGTTTAAACCTGGTATTCCAGTGTCAGATTTATCTCATGGGACACAGACAGTTGATTCAACCTACTCCCACAGTTGCTAAAACATCTTGCCAGGTTTCTGTATATCTACACTTAACTTGTTTGTCAGAAAGCTCAGTGTTTTGTTTTTGCGTGAATATCCTACAATACCATATACTGTATGTATAGACTTTGCAGTCTATAGTTCTTTATCTCAAGCAGAGGACCTAATGATTTCCTCGCACTTAATGGGGTTTCCGTTGAACCTGTGATGGACCAGTAACAATGGAGGAGTGTTACCTGAGTGCAGACATAGAATGATAGATTCATTTGAGTTGGAAGGGATGTTTAAAGGCCATCTAATCCAACTACCCTGCAATGAACAGGGACACCTACAGCTAGATCAGAATGCTCAGGGCCCCATCCAGTCTGATCTTGAGTGTCTCCAAGGATGCGGAACCTCTGCTTGTGCAGAACTGCATAGGGTGCACGCATTCCTGAGACCTAAAGCAGTTCAACTGGAGGGTGATTATTTTGAAATGAGGCCTTAAAACAGGTCTGTAAAAATCAAGTTTTACAAGCAACACATTTTCGGAGAACTGCATCATTACTTACAGGAATTAATCACACAAAATGAAAAACAAGATTTCATACTTAAGATTATTAAGATGCCTAATAGCAAAAGCTGGAGACTAGAGATTCCTTTAATTAAAACTTGAATTTGGCTTTATCAATTTGCTGATGGCTGTTCAGCCATCTCTGGAGATGGGAAAACGAGGGCACAGACAAGGAGGGCACGCTTGGTATCATACGGCCAAGTGCACTGTTTGCAGCAGTCTCTGTGTGGGCGCAGCCTCTGTGCCAGATGGCTGAAGGCTTCCACACTGCCTGTGGGAACAGGCTGGGAGTCCCTTCCATTTCAATTACTTTGCTAAATAAAACAAGAACAGAGTGAGAAGCTGAGCAACATGCTCCTGATAGTTGACAGCACTTTGTTAGCACTCTCCCTGGCACTGCTTGGGCTGTACCAACCAACACTCTCCAAGACAAAGATTGTGGACATTTGCAACAGGCTATTCCCAGTGGACTCTGCAGATGGTTCCCTCTGTCCCATCACTAAACACTCTGACATGCCCTCAGTGCCACCTAAGGATCCACAAAACTCTGAAGGCTTCAAATACCACAAACTTTGTAGGAAAGTTACCAGTCTACATTACCTCACCATGGGGTCAAAAGTACAGTACCTGCCCAGTATTATTGAATTATAGCCACTGCATACATATTTTTTCTTTGCATGAAGGACATTTTCCATTTTTCTACAAGGAGTAAGCAAACTCAGAGGCAGCAGGGATTTCCTTGAGTACTGCACTTGCGCTATGACCTAACTTGGAAAATAGCAGCGGCTGCTGTGAGCAAATAGCAGTTCTGCTTCTAGGATGTGTGTCTCTCTGAAAGCAAAAATATGAAGACACAGTGTATCTATCTCCTTCTGTCTGTGTGGCCAACCTGATTCATTACTGCTGTCATTTTTTATTTGCTTTGTGCAGCTACTATTCTGTGTATGCTTAGAGATAACAGTTACCAGCAGTAGAGAGACATGGCAACACAAGAAGTCAGGGAGCATGTACTACCTTGTATGATATGCAAGGGGTCGAGAAAGCCCACCTAGGCAACCAACCAGTTCCTGCCTCTGGGGATAGCTAGTAAGACTTCAGCCATAGGGATACACAATTTATGGTCTCCCGTAGAGATCGTATGTGAGTCGTCCTTAGCCAGAAAATAAAAAAAATTGCAATAATGAGCAGAACGGAGAATGGAAAAAGTGTTAGAATACAACAAAGAGAGCTTCATTGTGTACAGCTGGTTCTCTTCCTTTAAAGTGGAAAATCCATGGTTAACTCAGTTAACTGGAATCAAATGTAGAGAAAGGAAAGGAGAAGAACTCATTATGTTCAGTAATCTCATTTTTATTTGCTTTCTTTCTACTAATGGTGAAGCAAAAGGGCTGCTATCTAACTCTGTGTATAATTGATTACCAGGACATAAACTGAAATGAAAAATAATGTTCTCCATAATAGCTATTCAAAAGCTTAAGCCTGAAAAACACTCTAAAAGGATGTATGCAGGTTTATCAGTCCTTTTCGTCATTCTTTCCTTTTTAGCACTAGTTCAGCCTGTGCTATGAATGCTGATTTTAGACATCAGAAATATCTATCTTACCCACCCTTAAGTTAGCTGGAAACCCCAACAGTGTACTCACATATTATTGATAAACTACTGCCTGGTATCTCTCATAATCACTTCTTCTAGTTCAGTCTGTAAGATCTGGCAGTAACTTCCTCTAATCCTACTTTGTCTTTATTATTAGCTGTTCCTGACAAACTCTAAGAACACTTCATAATCTCATATGCATGTGTTGAATATGTATGATACAGCTCATTTCTGGCTTCTCTGATTTTCCACAGTAGAATGCAGCTGTTCCAAATAGAAGAAAAAAAAAAAAAAAAAAAAAAAAAAAAAAAAAAAAAAAAAAAAAAAAAATCAAAATACAATCCTTTATATTTATTGCTATGTTTCCCACTTCTCGGAGTTATAATAAAGGTGATAACAGAAATCCTATATCTCTATGAGTTTATATACTTGGGTGTATTGTGTACTACTGCCTTGGTACTATAGAGGAGACTAGAACTTCAACTACATAACAGCTAGATCTTGATTTCTATATAAAAACCCCACAGCCACAACTTCAATAGCTACTTGAAATCACTAATCAAAACCCAATAATGTGACACAAGTAAAGCAGCAGAAAAAGCTACGTGTGCTTGTCAGAAGAGCAGGATAAGGCAATCTGGACTCTTACCTCCTTACCGCAGCGTATCTTAAGAGATGCTGAACTTTGGCTCAAGAAGGTGTGCTGCTCCTCTCATTTGTCCTGTTACACAGTACACCGGTCACTTTCAGCACACAAGAACTCATCACATGGTCTCTACTACTGAAGAACAGCTTCCAGGTGGGCAAAATAAACAGTGGATGTGATAATGACAGTACTATAGTGATTGAAATAGCATCCCTGCTCCCCCCACCCCCACCTTAGCCTGTTGTTGCTCCTTTCCCCACCAAGTTTACCGGTTTATTGTGGAAGATATTTTTCTCTTGGGACCTACAAGTGACAGTCTTTCACAGGAAATTTTCCAGCTCCATGTCTTTACAAATCCAAAACAGCTGACATTTAAACAGCAGGGAACAGCCAACAGTGCAAATACAGCTACAACTCTATCACAGCGGGGCTTCCTGTTTAAAGCAAATAAAATGCTGACTTGCTAAAGTTAATAGAGTGCAGGCTTCCTCAGACATGGAAAAAACTGAGATACTCAATGAGTGCTTTGCCTCAGTCTTCACTGGTGGTCAGGCTCCTCATGTCTGTCAGGACCCTGAATCTCTAGCTGTGGGTGAGAGGAACAGATTCCATCCCATCGTAACAGTGGAACAAGTCCGAGACCTCCTCACAAATCTGAATGTATATAAGCCCATGGGGCTAGATGATATGCATCCCAAGATTCTGAAAGAGATTGCTGATGTGGTTGCTGAGCTGCTCTCCATCATATTTGAAAAATCATGTCTGTCTGGTAAAGACCCCGGTGACTGGAAAAAGGGAAACATTACTCCCAATTTTAAGAAAGGGAGAAAGGAAGACCCAGAGAACTGCAGGCCAGTGAACCTTACCTCTGTGTCTGGGAAGATCATGGAGCAGATCCTCCTAGAACCTATATTAAGGCACATATCTGGTGGCCTTCTACGATGGAGTGACAACTTCAGTGGATGGGGGAAAGGTGATAGATGTCATCTACCTGGACTTCTGCAAAGCCTTTGACATGGTCCCTCACCACATGCTTCTCTCTGAATTGGAGAGGTGTGGATTTGAAGGGTGGACTGTTCGATGGATAAGGAATTGGTTGGCTGGATGCAGCCAGAGGGTTGTGATCAATGGTTCTGTGTCAGGGTGCAGGCCGGTCACAAGCGGTGTCCCTCAGGGGTCGGTCTTGGGACCAGTGCTCTTCAGCATCTTCATCAATGACATAAATGACGGCATCGAGTGCACCCTCAGCAAGTTTGCAGATGACACCAAGCTGAGCGGTGCAGTCAATGCATTGGAGGGAAGGGAAGCCACCCAGAGGGACCTGGACAGGCTGGAGAAGTGGGCCTATGTGAACCTAATGAGGTTCAACAAGGCCAAGTGCAAGGTGTTGCTCTTGTGAGGCCCCATCTGGAGTATTGTGTCCAGGTCTGGTTCTCTGATACAAGAAAGACAGAGAGCTGTTGGAGAGGGTCCAGAGGAGAACCACAAAGATGATCAGAGGGCTGGAGCACCTCCCCTACGAAGAAAGGCTGAGGGAGCTGGGCTTGTTCAGCCTGGAGAAAAGAAGGCTGCAGGGTGACCTCATTGCAGCCTTTCGGTACCTAAAGGGAGCCTACAAACAGGAAGGGAATAAACTCTTTGAAAAGGTAGATAACAGCAGGACAAGGGGAAATGGTTTTAAGTTGAGGGAGGGAAGATTTAGGTTGGAT
>JAOWBP010002392.1:582099-592349 GCA_028571105.1 Tragopan temminckii
AGCCTGGTCTGGTGATTGGTGACCCTGCACATAGCAGGGGGTTGAAGCTAGGTGATCATTGTGGTCCTTTTCAACTCAGGCCATTCTGTGATTCTATGATTCTAAAACAGTGAAGGTCAGAACATTGATACCTCCTTGTGTTCCTATGTTGATAATTTTGGGTTAGATAGTTCATTCATGTTTCTCTACTGAAGTTTTGTCTTTCTTGTATCTGTGTTCCTTAGGGAAAAGTCAGATCAAAGAAGCAAATTTTTTTTCCAACACAGATGGACTGAATTGCACTTCTGATCTCTGTGTCACTGGGCTTGTAATTCTTGGGTTTGGTGTCCATATCTGAATTCTCACAATCTAAAGCGCTTACTGCTAAACTTTGGTGGATGAATACCAGTTCCTGCTACCAAAAACACCTGAGAGATAGAAGAAGGCAGATTTCAATGAAAAGTGATTCTGAATTCAGGCTTCCAAATACTTCCTCATACTCTTTTGAAACTCTCTGCATAAGCAATTGCATAAGCAATTTACATGCATATGCTTGAACAGCGTAACTCCTTAAATCGAAGAACCAGCAGCATCCAACAAAAGTTTAATGGGGCCTACCCCAAGGCCGTGCCTAAAGGCAGCTAAGTACCGAGCTTTTATATTACGTCGCTCCTTGCAGCCCTGAGCAAGTATGCATGTGCTCCCAGGAACAAACTGGAATGCTCTGGGGATGGAAAGCTTGTAGACACTCCATTGTCCTTGGTGAAATTCTGGTCCATGCTCCATGGATGCAGCAAGGCTGAGAGTGACTGTGCAGCTCAGTCCAACAGCCCATCTCCCAAAGGCCAACATTAGTAAAGTCAATGGGTAGCATACAGACTGTGTAGCTTGCCACACTCCTTTCCTTATGGTAGAGCTAACACTCTGGGATATCTCTGACAAGTGATTTTCAGCAGTGTTAGTGGTTCATTCACTGGTTTTTTAGAGAATATTCTTTTTTTTCTGTAGCAACTCTGAGGAAACACATCACTGTAACCATCCTGCAAAACATGGCAGGCAGAATTCAGGTGGCCAGCCTTTTAGCATGCTTCATTTCCTGACGCACCTTGCAATCACTCCTGGGTGCTTCCCTCTTGGCTGTCACCAAGGTCAGGCTTTAACTTTTGGAAATTTCTTGGGTGACTTGAATCTGTGGGCAAGACAGCTTGCACCCTGCCTCCACTCCTTTTCTAGAAGCACAGTGCTGATTTTCATTTTCAAGCAATCCTCTTCAGCAAAATGGGGTACAAAACAGGGAAACAGTTCATTCAAAATGCCATGAAATTACTTGTGCAGTGGCACAGATAACATTTGGAATAGGGGTGTATGATTTCACTTGTATAATGTCCAAAACTCGTGTACAGCTGCATTTAGAGAACAATCCTCTCAGAGACTGCTGCAGAACCTGCTGCAGATTTCAGTTTCTCTCTGGACATCATTTGGGAAGAGAATGCTGAAAGCCAACACAAACAGTTGTTTCAATATCCAACCTACAAGAGGGACAAAACCTATTCAGTGTGAATTGGCTATTAGTCTTCAAAAATTTATTGGTTTTTCATGTTTTGTTAACACATACAGATTGAGTTTTACAGCAACTCCTTTAAAAGCATGACTGTAGGTAGTGTTCCTACTGTACTTCCATAATGTGGCTGAAGGACTGGTAAAAGGGAGATCTGGCTATTAAAGCACAGATGTGCTCCCATTGCTTATACTCTTGGAAACACTTAATGCCGATCCTGCTAGATTTGAGCACTGTGGCACCTAGCAACTCTGAAGTATGCCAATCCTAATGTACTTCGGCAGATATTTTATTCAGATGAACAGCGTGCCATTTAAGGTCATGACTGGTTTGTAAATCCATGCTCTACTGAGCTCTCTTAAATTATACCAGACCAAAATATTCTTTTTCTTTTATGTGAACAGAATGTAAGACATGTCTGATGTAGTCTTACTATTTTCTTTTACCCTCAGTTACTATGTTAGGTTTAACAAAAAATCATTAGTTACCTAAGATAGAGTCCTGACTGTATTTTTTTCTTTTTTTTTTTTCTTTTTTTTTCTTTTTTTTTCTGTGAGATGCTTAAGGGGAATGTTATAAGAAAATGGAAGGAAAGAAATCAGGCACTGGCAAAGGTATCAGAAGATGATTCTAACTAGAAATGAATGATGGGGAAAGAAGGAAAGTGTTTACCATGTAGAGATTTCTATTATGCATTTCTTTGCTGGCACAAAGCATAGTGAAACACTCCTGTTCAGTGTTTTTCAAAGCAGAACACAAACACACATAACAGTAGGCACTGCAAGCTGCTGACCAAGTTCTCAGCTCCCACAAATTAGGTCAGTGTAGTTCCACTGCACCTCATAACACTAAGCCCATTTGTATCGCATTGTGGCACCAGCTCGAATAGCTCTCCCTTTCACACACTCAATTTCAGGTAGAGTCTATAAAAAGAAATGCACTATGATAGATCTTTTTCATATGTCCTACTTTTCTGTCTTTGGAGCTTTGTTTGGATTTTTTGTAAAAGCAATGTGCATCCTCATATTTGAAATCCACTCTGAAATAGGAGAGAGAACAGAGGGGAAAGGGGTTATGCAAGGTTGGGCAACTAGGGCATGTGGGGAAAAGCTCTGGTGAGTAGCTGTGGGCTCTGTGCTGGAAATACCAAGTTTAGAAGGAATGGAGATGTCTCAGTCCACAACTACAAGCAGAGTAGTCTTTTTTTTTTTTTTTTTTTTTTTTGGTTAATGGGTGCAATATNNNNGGAGAAGTAGAGGGCTTGGGACCAGAAGGTTGAGTTTGATTAAAAAACTCAGTCCTGTGCTATGGTAGTAGAGAGTTAGGGATTGGAGCTATGATCAAAGCAGATAATAAAAAGTGTCTTTGACCTAGACCATTAATGCCATATCTACTAGGTGTCTTTTTCACTCAGCTAAGTGCTAGAACTGACATACCTACATTAATGATGGTACCCACCAATGTCCATATTTTGTGAGTGCTACGAGAACTGAAAGTCCAAGGGCATTCAGTCACCTTAGCAGAAAGATTTTCTTGTCACTATGCTCTTGTTTTTAGTAAAGAGTATATTTAATTCTTAGGTTGTCCTGATAATCACAGAATTTGTAGAGATCCTACAGAAAAATATTTTCAGTTTATCAGATTCTTTAAACCTGATGCAGAGTTTTGTTTCTCCTCCTCACAAGATGAAACATTCACATTTAGCAACCCAGTGGACAGCCTAAATAGCGACTGAAGCTCCTCATAGTGGCCAGCTGCCTTGGCCAGAATTTCAGCAATACAATTGTTGGCTGGCAGCTGCTCCTTCATCTGTTCTTGTTCCCATAGAAATGGGGCTGAAATTAACTATTTGGCAAAGACTTTTTTCTTGTTCATTTTTCTTTTTTTCTGAAAGAAAGAACGATGGCAACAATACTCATGAAGTACTTAACTGGGCTCTCTTTTGTTGAAAGTGGCAGAATACAAGCAACCAGACACAGAATCATCAGATCTCGTGGCAACCATGTAGTACAGGCTCAAGTGGAAAAGTGATATTGACATATTTCCTCAGACAGTGATTCAATAGCAGTGAAAGATCAGTGCAAGTTTTCCAGATGAAAAAAATAAAATAAAAAGCATGACAAAACACCTGTAGGTATAAGTTTCTCTCTTTGTAATCTAATGATATTCATTTGTCCTAGTGAGGAAGGAGCAGAAAATATTGTTTTGGTTTCTTTTGTTATGCCATATACAGACATGATCAAAATATTTGCTGCTGAAATCACATTCTTCTTTTTGTAATAATCATCTTGCAAGAAACTATAGCTTTCTTATCTAGTGAATGCTTGTGCTCACACATCTTTTGAGCAATGCATTGCTCTCACTTATCCCTACTAAAATTATTCTGGGATTTTAACAGCTCAGGAGCAGAAGTTGGCCCAATGGGTATGTATACTTTAACATTTCTGTGAAAAGAAGACTATTTTACTTGGCATTTAAATATGCCAAAAAGGAGAGGAAAATAGCATTCTTCCCAGAATGTCCCTTCTGCCTTAGTATTGTTGGCTGTCCTGTTTTCAGCTGGGACAGAGTTGATTTTTCCTTCAAAGTGTCTAGTAAGATTTTATGTTTTGGCTTTAGGAGGAAAACAGTGTTGATAACACAGGGATGTTTAGTTGTTGCTGAGCACTGCTGTATGAGCCAAGGACATTTCAGGTTTTCAGCTTCTTGTACTGCTCTGCCAGCACAAGGAGCTGAGAGGGGACAGAATTAGGACAGATGACCTAAACTGGCCAAAGGAATATTTCACACCATATGATATCATGCAAAAACAAACCCAAAACATGAAGAACCTACTGCTGGGCTGGTAGGCAGCTGCTGCTTGGGGACTGGCTGGGCACTGGTCAGTGGGTGGTGAGCAGTTGCTTGTCCATCACTTGTTTTGTATAAAAACTAATAATGTATAAAATATATACAGTATCTTTTTTTCCTCTTCCTTTCCTTTCCTAGTAAACCCATGAGTTCTACTTTTTTCTGGCTTTTTTCCCAGTTTTCCCCCCCACCCCACCAGGAGGTGGGGAGTGAGCGAATAACTGCGTGATGCTGAGCTCCCTGCTAGGTTAGACCATGGCAGTGAATTTTATGCACTACAATCATTGATCTTGCTTACAGACGTTGCATATGAATAACAGTGCTCCAGACAGGTTCAGACTAGGGGTGCAGGTTGTCTTTCCACAAAGAGTGCATTTCCTGGCGTCCATCAGCTCCAAAGGCTGACACCTCTTGGTCCTCTTATTGAGACATTACGCTATCAGGTGGACATTCTTTAAAAGCCAGCCTCCAGATTGATTTATTAACAAAATGGGAAGATATCCATCCCAAAAGTTACTGTAAAAATAAAAGTACTATTCTGGAAGCTATTTTCTGTATTGTGATATAATTTCACAACATTTGCACAATTTTTTGATGGTCTTTGGTGATAATTTAGAACCTTATTATATGGAGACACTTATTCTTGTGGTCTCCAAGCCTCAGCAGCTTTGATGTACTCCTAATGCAGAAGATGAGTGGGCTGAGAGAGCAACTGACAGGAGTAATAAAATAGCTAAGAAAAAACAAAAACTCTTGTCTGTTCTCATGAGAAACGTCTATTTCCAATAGGATTTTCAGATTATTAAATATCCAGGAGACATTTCTTGATGGTTTTCATTATTGACGAACATTTGAGGATTTTACTTTGAGAGTGACTGCCTACAGGAGCACTTACTTTCCCTTCATCATTTTCTCTTTTGCAGACAAAGGAAGCAATTTCACATGTTCTAAAAAAAAACACCAAAAAAACAGTGAATTCTGCCCTTCCTAAAATTTGGTCTGCAGAAATCTGTAATTTCATTTGAAATTGCTAAGAGAGTTAAAAATGAGATTCATTTATTTATTTTTAGGAGAAGATGAACATAGACTCTTCTCTTTAGTCTTCTTGATATCCCATACCCCTCCTTTTTTTTTTTTTTTTTTTTTTTTTTCCTGTTTCCCTTTTATGTGACTCAGAAGCTGGAATTGTCTCAGTACTGATTATGGTCTCATATATGCATAAGCTGAGACTCAAACTGGCTTACAAGACAAACTCTTACATTATGAATCGGCTTATCTATGGCGGAGATTGCAGCTTGTGTATAAAAGGTCACACTAAAAATTACCTACAGCATGAACGAGTTCATTTTCTTAGAGCATCAGAGTGGTGGATCAAAGGCCTGTTTAACCCCAAAAGGCCACGGGGGATGAGTGAGAAATGTAAAAGGAGGTGACAGTGACAGAGCAGCCATATACTGATATCTCCCCCATTCTGTTCCATTCCCCAGAGAACTACAGATACTGGAGCTCCAGAGCCAGAATATCTCTGTATTAAATAAATGCGTGAATGTGACAAAATCGATATATTTCAATTTCAGAAAGCTGTCCAAGGAAACCTGTCTTGCTTTCCAAACACATTCAAATGGCTGGCAAATGTTTTCAAGGCTTAACTACATGTTGAAGGAAAGATAGAGGCTCCTTTGTCAAGAGTCATCCCACATTTCTTGTGGCATCCAGAAAATGTATTTAGTCTGTAGATTATCATTGTATTAATACTACATAGCATTATAATGACTTTATGAATAGCACATATCCAATCACATTCCCCTAGCTCCTCTCCCTCTCATATTTTGCGTATCTGTATTCACAGCTAATGATTAAAAGATTCATTAGGAACAGGAATCACATAAGCACAGCAACTCACAGCAACTCAAATATAGAAGTTTTACAGGTAGACATACAAACTGTGTATCGTTTACATAAACTGTAGTAAATCACATTTATACCAGAGACAGAACTGTCTCCATCAGTAAGTGATGATTTGGGTGAAGATAAAACAGCTATTAGAAAATCAATATTTGGTTATTATCTGAGAAAGCAGTCTGTTTTTATCCCTTTTCACATAAAATTACGTAGTAATACATTCAGATTTTGCTGCTGTTTTTGCTTTGTTTTGTTTTGTTTTGTTTTGGTCAGCAAGTGATTTCTTATAAAAGCAATCAGCAGGCCAGCTATCAGTGAAAGACAGGCATCAAGCATTTCATTATTTGAGACATGAGAGCATAACAGGAAGATACTGCTGCTTCCAAATCTCCCCTCTGTTGCCTGTGGTTATTACTGATGCTATGAATGTGCCACTTTTGAAAGGTGTTGGACTGGCATCAATAGAAGCAGAACTTGCCTTCTGCACTCCGAGACCAGGAGGAACAGCAGCAGCATAACATGTGCCAATCAGCCTGTTGCTGCATACTGCCAATTAAATGTCATTTCTTTTTATCTAGGTTGCTCTGTGTCCTTCCTTCTGTGTGCAGAATGCTGGCTTAGGATGTGTGCATACCTGCCCAAATGTGGGAAGCCTGCCTCTTGTGGTAGGATGGCAGGTTTGAAGCAAGTGGTTAAGTGGTTGAAGCATTAGGAGGTTTGTTCACTTGAATGTCTGGTTTTCTAAATTATGGATGACCCTTGATGTACATTCCAACCCAAGCCGTTCTGTGATTCTATGATTCTATGAATGTCTGATCACTCTATGCTTTTTTCTTTTTTTTTGGCTCAGGGCTAGCTCAGCCCTAACTCAAACTACATTATGAAACTTGAAGGCAGAAAAGGATTGGCATAATTACTGAAATCTGAAGAATACTTAGCTATGGCTAATTTCCCTAGGCATTCTAGAAATACCTTGTTCTTGTTTAAGACGTATGTAGGTCAGCCTAGCATTGCTGGTAACTAGTATTTAATAAGAAAACTAATGCTTTCACTGCTCAGTCATCAGTTTTTCTAAAGCTGGTTGTCTATTTCCAGACATCTGCTTTTTAATATAAACATACTAACAAGGAGCACAGGGTGCAGTATGAGCAAGTAACTTCCGCCCTTGCACTGCAGCAGGTGTGTCTGTCACTCCCTCCAGGAAGCAGGACTTCTTTGCTAATTTGTTAAGGACTGAGTTGACACTTAACAGTTCATTATGATTAAAGAGCAGAGTACACCCAAACTGTTTCAAGAGGACACTGAAAGCATTTTTCACTTTGTGACCCAGTCCTCTCCCTCCTGCTTTTCAGTCCAGCACATAAGGGGAAAAGAGTGCATTAGAGATTTTTCTCTTCTCTTCCAATGCACTGCAAAATTACTTCGCATAAAATTGAGAAGCTGTAGTTTCCTAATGGCATACACAGAAGAAAAATGAACTCGAAGTAAACAACAGAGCAGGGTTGCCTGTGGAATGTCTGTTCTTGGCATGTCCTAGCCCTTGAAGTGACCAGTCAGCAGAAGTAACCAAAGACAAATGAGCAAACATTTCTTAAAATGAGTCATTAAACTGTACTGTCACATCCTATGATGAAGGTCTCTTCTAATCTGTTTTAACTATCCAGTTGTTCAATACGTATATACATTCCATTCAACATGAAATGGAGACTTTTCTTTCATTTTTAAAGTTTTTTTGCAGGGAGTAAATAATTCATTATCTGACTACATGTAAGGAAAAAAATGAAGCCCTTGAGCAAGTTAGATGATGAAAAAATCAGAGCTGGAATGAATCCCGTTTAAATTTCACTTGAAACTCTTTATTCACTGTGTCTAAACAGCCAATTTCCTCAAAAGGCACTACAGATTCAGTACACAAATCTGCCAAAGAATGACATCGGCAGCACATTATATTCATAATGAAGTATGAAGTCCTGTGCAGTTGAAGCAGAAATTAGATATGGTCTCTGCAAAGCTTGACAGAAGCTAGAAATGAGTGAAAAATAAACGTATCTAGTTTACGTTAAAAAAACACCTTGCTGCTAAGGTAAATGTCTCTGCCTATCACATCCTGGTACCCATTCCTCCAAAGTAGTAAACAGCAGCGTAATCCTGTTCAGAAGAACAGCCTATCTGATGGGCACGCACACAGGAGCACACTGCAGTCTGTATTCTGCAGAGCAGGGGGAGATAACCAGGCAAACCAGGAGGCTCACAATGCCACAGCAGAAAGTGGCATTGGCCAAAGAGCACTTCTAAGGGAACTGAAAATTGTTTCTTTACAAAGACTTCTGAAAGCTTCATAATTTCTCAAGAACAAACAGCAAAGCTTTTGAAAATGACTTCTTTAAATTTACATACAGCTTTCCATAGAATTTTTTTTCATTGTTCTGATAACTTGTAATGGTAGTCCTAACATTATTTCAACACAACATAAACTACAGAAAAACTTGCAAATACTGGAATATAAAATAACTTGGAAGAATGCCTATCCCTTCCTTGAAAAGCAAGAATTTGGGGTCTCTCAATTTTCCTTCGAGACTAAGATGAGGATAAAGCAAATGGATGAGGAGAGCTAGCTACAGAAGGACTGCATTTATGAAATACACACAGAAGTAGGTCAAATTGCACTAAGACCAAACGCCTTACAAAATAAAGCCCAAAAGTAAAGAAAGTGTGGGAAGGGATTCATCATCTATCAAGCCTGGAGGAAGATAAATGTGAAAACAATTAAAAGTCTTCAAGATTACAGCATTATCAACATTAAGAATGTGTATTTTAAAAGATTAGTGTAATTGGCAATGATTTCATATTGTATAAGTTTAAAGTGTAAGGAACTGAAGGAGGCTAGCAATAGTAAATTACTGTAGTCATAAGAAAAACTGCTCACTGTCTGCACATGTTGACTTGTTGAATATGTTGCATCTTAACATATTCAGTGAAAAATTGAGATTTTGATTAAAGGAAAATCTTTATAGACTGCTTTCCATTAAAAATAAATAAATCACTGTTTTCAATGAAAAGCAGTCTCAGGCTTTCAGTATTTAAAATCAAATTTGTAGAGGCTCTTCAGAAAAAAAAAACAAAACAAAACACAAAAAACAACAAAACAAACCCAGCATTTACTGATGGCCCTGGATACCTTGGAAAGGGGTCTGGAAATAAATTCATGATGAAGTAGCAAGGACAGGAACCGAGAAAAATGAAAGCAGCTCTGGAAAGGAAACAAAGACAAATGAGTGTTTTAACAAAATATTTATGCTGGACTGATCCAAATAAAATTGTGAGGCTTGTGAATTATGGAAAGCAAGAAGATAACAGGACTGAGCAAAATTGTCTCTGGAGAGGGATAGAGCATGACTTGTGCATGACTAATGGTGCTGCTGATGTTACCCTGTGTGGGCCGAAAGGACGTTCAGCACGTGACAACAAAGCAAAATGGGGCAGGATTGGAGCAATGGCATGCGTTAGGAGACACACTGGCAGCACTTTAAATAGCTATGACACACTATGAAGCCCTGTAGTGCTACGAAGCTGCTGTAAAACAGAATGGGCAATTAATGCAGGGAACTGCACACACAGGAGCTTCCGATTTCCTTACATCTGTTTGCCATAAGTAGTTATGTCTCTCTGCTCTGTGTACCCAAAGATCCGAGCTGTAAAGCCAGTGGTGAGAGACAGGGACTTTTGGTTAAATTACTTGAGCAGACTAAACACAAAAAGAACATTTTAATTTAGCTTGGTTCAAATGCCAGCCCATGTTGCAAATGAGAATTAATTTGATCTCTCCTTCTCTCTGCCATGTCTGTCAGCATCAGAAAATCACTAATTGGCAAAACAAACAAGGGTGGCTAGTTGCTCTTGGTGGGACAGCAGAGCTGATGTGTTCCAGTAAAATTTTGACTTCTTTTACGAAGAGAAAATA
>JAOWBP010002392.1:592355-607031 GCA_028571105.1 Tragopan temminckii
GGGGGAAGAAATCAGGTTTAAAAAAGAAAATCCCTCTATCATAATGGCAGGAAAGAGAATGTAAACATCACATATAGTTGATAGAGAGACACAATGGAAACACTATTATTAATAAGGACAGTAAATGTTGTTTATTCACATCAGGTTAAAGGTAAAATTATATCAGGTAAAAAGTATTCCTGTGGCTGCTTCCTGCAAGTTATTAGTGAACATAAACACAGAGGGACTAATTTTTAGTCCGTGTTCTCATTCTCCACGTGCTACATTCATGCTCATTTGTTGTGGTCCCAGCTCTGTATTTCTCTCCAGACCGTCTCCCAGTACAGCCATGGGCTGGCAGAAGGAAAGATTGTGGTGTTCAGTTCATCTGACCTGCAGGGAAAGTCAGTCCTTCAGGAAGGCACTCACACAGAAAGCAAGGCTGATGTGTGTCGGTGTGCTGGCAGGCTGCCAGGAGTTATTTATCTCCTTTATCAACCTTGAGTGAGACTGTCACAGCCTTGAGCTGCGCAGCAGACCGAAGCCTCTCTTCCCCTTGCACATGGGTAGATCAGATATATCCCATAATGTGCAGACAAATAAGGATGGTACAAGAGTCTACTGGCATGGATCCCATTGTTTAGGCTATGGCACATGGAGTGATGCTGGGAGAGGATGGACTGCTGCCAAGTCTGTGTTGGATCGCACAGAAGTCTAACCTCAGACACACATCAGCCCTGTCGTTGCAGCAGGCCCCTTCCCTTGTCTTTATGAAGCATTTTTCTAACATCCTCACTCCCGAGAAGCAAAAGGAAGAAGGCCCTGCTGTTGAGGTGCCTCAGATCAGAGAGATCAGGCAGAGGAGAGTGGGCTCCTACCATGCTGTGAGGAGCGCATCCATCACAGACCAATACAGCCCGGGTTCTGCACAAAAACAACATAATGACTGTTCTCCTTCCCCTCCTCTCTGCCGGCCATGCTTAGAAGTCAGAGAGAGTAATCAATGAAGGAACAGTGGCTTCAATTACTGCTTGTTTTCTGGCTTGTTCCAGAATAACTTTCACACTGAGACAAATGGCCAAGCTGTAGCTTATCCACAGTCTTTAAAAAAAAAAATCAACACATATTTTCTGACATTTAAACTAAATTTAAACTGCAATCCAGGGCAATTTGGTGCTGGCAGCTGACTGCCTGTCTTTTAATTCCATGGTGTAATTTTTAAGAATGGCGTTGCTTTGTTATTTTGCATCTCATGACATGGATGTAATGAGTTAATTTTATGTTATCCAGAGAACTGCAAGAGAGGCGAATAAGATCACAGTATAGCAGAAAGCAAAACAAAAGGACACCTGTGCCTTAGGCTCTTTAAGGCTGAGGAGAGAAAGAGCAGAGCATTGACACTACAATCTGCAGTTAGGCCCCAGCAGGGGCTGATGTGGGCTGGCACACAAATAAAACCTTGTGCCATATCATACTGAAGTACAAGTTTCTGAGAGGGAAGAACATGCAGCAGTTAACCCACAACCCAGGTAACACAGTGGAGATTGTTACTATTTGACCACCTCTTTTTTTCTCCTTTCATAACTGATGATAGGACCTTTATAGTCAGGGCTGACACATCTAGGTATTTTTGTTCCTTCATGCATTGCTTCCACAGCCCATGGCTTGTTACCTTGAGGGCTCCAACCTTTGCCTCCTTTTCTGGGAATGCCCTTCCAGGTCTCCAGTCTGCAAGGTACCACAGGTAATATTCTTGTTGTCCAGGAAGATCACTGTTTTCAATGCATACCCTTCAGTAGTGACTTCTAGAAACAAGAAATCTTGTAAAATATTCAATAGCCTCTATTACTGTGCCATCAGTCTGAGTTATAGCAATGTAAAGATGTAATGTCAAATAAATTTATTTCACAGAGAAGGATGAGCAACACCAAGTCCTCTGACTATGCATTTACATTAAAATTCAAACTGGCAGCATTTTTATTTTCTGCTACCTTTCAGATAACATGCAAATAATTACATTTTAATTATGCTGTGTTCTTGAAAAATGCAAGTGCATAGTTTACATACCAGTGGTTTCAAAGCTAATTTTGATTTTCTCCTAGGGTGAACATTTGTACCCAAAGAATTTATCTTTGTGGCAATAATTAATCTGAGTACTTTAAATGATGAGAAATTACAGGAAAGAATGTGCCATTGGCATAGTTAAAACAGCGGCAACAATCTGAGGAGAAGCAAACTAATTTACTAAATAAGGTATCGGAATGCAAGATAACATACTATAATACAATATAATACAATATAATTAGAATTAAAGCTAGTAAATCAAATATAATGAGAGGGAGGGTCCAAAAACTGAAGGCCTTACTCTAATGCTGATGTGAGACGTGTGGTTGGGACAGGCAGAAGGGAGTAGAGAGCCAGATAACTGAAAAGGAGGAGAGCCTGATCCTGTAACTTTACCAGGGATTTTATCTATCTATCTCCTCTCTGAACACAAAGTCCCCTGGGGTATGTAGTTCTTCTCTTCCGGGACAGATACCCAGAACTGGAGAACTCTTTAACTCCCAGTGTACTACATGATGTTATGATGTGGAATACCAATAACCAAAAATCATAAAACCATGACATCCATTAATGCCATCTCAGGATTTGAGCAGACGCACTTTTGATCAGAAAGCAACAGGAAGATAGCATGAGGTATCCATGACTGAACATACTTAATTGAATGCTTTGGACATTGACCACTGAGCACAGTGAAACGAGCAAATTACTCCAAAAAATAACTATTGGTGACATACATCGTCCTCCGTGCACAGATGAGCCATATTTTGTATCAACTTGTATCTTAGATCTCTGTGACTATATAAGCACAATAGAATAAGTGTTCACTTGTTTTATGCTTGAACCCCCAAACAGTATTCATAAGAAGGCTTCTATGCTGAATAAACAATGAAGCTAAAATGTCACTGGGTTAGAGAAGTCAGGGTGTCGAGAGTCTCCAAATTAAAAAAAAAATAATAATAATAAATTTGCAAGGCTCATCTCAGTGCAAAGAAGATCTTTCATTTATGTGAGTACATGTGTGTTCTCAGCCATTGTTTCTGAGCACATTTGTCAGGTATTATGCCAGTAATAAAACTTGCACGTTGTGTTTTTTGGCTCCCTGGGGTACACGGATTTGCTGACTCCCCATTTCTGTCTGTGGGCTCTGTTTGCAAGACTCAGAAAAACTTTAACACTTAATTATACAAGAAATTCAGGTAGAGCACTGAGCAAAATAAAAAAAACAAACAAACAACCCTTCAGTCTCTACTGGTGGTAAGACTGAAAGTGGTAGAAATGAGCAGACGAGACAGTACATCATGTACCATGATACTTCCAGAGTGCATACATATATAAAAATCTCTCTTTCTCTCACCATGACAAACATATGAATAATTCAAACATCCTCTTCTCTTAGATACTCTAAGGAATATCTCTTTTGTTGTTCCAGGAAAAGCAGTTGAGATAGAACTGGAAAGCTGTGTGTGAGAAACAGATGGAGTTTTGTTTATAAAGGTAAATTTTATTTTAAAATCTTTGGGGAGAATCACAATTTTCTTCCAGATTTAGTTCACAGTTAGTTTATTCTATCAATTAAATACAGGTGCAAGATAAAACAGGTTAGTTTGAATAGGTGATCATATTAACTTCATCGAATTCATCACGTTCCCTACACTCTCTTCATTACTTTAATTGATTTATTTCAATTGATAAAAGTTGTTAGTTTTTACTGATTTTCAGGCCTATACTTCTTAAGCTGGACATTGCTTCATTTGTCAGTGATGGAAGTAGAACGGTGAAGCAAAATTCGTGTTAAAATTCAGCAAAAACTCTCTGGAGTAGCTACAATTTGAGTGAGTAGAAAGTAATCATTAACAAATCTTTTTTCTTTTTTAAAGAAATACTAATTGTCTAAATGAGCAGCTAAAATAAGTGTTAGCACAGTTTGTGTTACCAGTCTGAATGGACATGTAGAAGTAATAGATGTATCCATAGTTCACACTGGAGTAGGAACCCGTTTCCTTCCCGTGACCCCACATCAGACACAGAGCATCTCGCTTCACCTGGTGGCAGCGGAGTGATCCCATCGACCCCTCACTACAGGTGCTAGGATGGAGGGAGATTAAATCCTTCTGGACAAATAAACACAAGGATGGATCTTCATCCTCGATGCATATGCACTACTTCTCTTGCAGTGTTCACTACTTAAGTATATTACTTTTTCCCTGGCAAAAAAATGCAAACAGCCAGTCTGTCTATAGTAATTCAAACAAATATATAAGAAGGGAAAAAGCTGAAGTCCTATAAAGCAACTCCTATCTCTGTAGTCACATATCAACCTGTTTCAATTAGCACAATTTCACCCCACTAGGTAAGCGGTCAGCTCCCTTGTAAACTTCTAAGGTGCCAAGATGCTCACAGCGGTGAATATGAACTAAATGGGGTAGCAAGAGAGACTTTAACTCATCACAAGTGCTGATCCCTGGCAGCTTTGGTATGAAGACTAGAAGCCTGGCCCTGACCTGTGAAGCACTGTATTCCTGGGAATCTGTACACCCTTTCTTTCTTCCCTTCCACTAGAGCTGAAACAGCTCAGGTGTATCACTACTGGTAAAAAATTAATATTTTTGTCTGTAACCAGAGAGATAGTATTTTCCTTGGAACCCCAAGTACCAGGCTAAACAGGGGAGGAGAGCTAACCACCATGCTCAGGGTACCACCTCATTAAAAAAAGCAGACAGCAAGTAAGGATAGCATTGGATGATCTGAATGATTTTCTTCTAAGTCCTTTATAAGGTTTGAGGCTGGATATATATAGCATTGAGCTAAGTTAAACAGATTGAAGCTTTTCCATTGACAACTGTGCAAGGGAAAATAATGGGAGCTGGGTTTGTATTTTTAAGGTCAGAATTATGCTGATGACTGAATCAGATAGCATGTTTCCAACACAGGCTCAACAGGACCAGCTCCAAAATAGAACAAGACACAGGGTCTGATCTCTCAGATAGCTCAAAACATGGGTAGATCCTCCTGAGATTTTATCACCAGTGTTTGGCATGTTTTATTTTTCCCTAAAATCCCCAGATCTTGGCATTATACAGTATGGCAGAAATTCTGCTTTCCTTTGAAAATTAGCAATCATTTAATCTTTCTGTATATAGCTTAAAAAATTGACTCCAGTAGGAATACACAAATGAACTTCCTTAAGAAGTCTCTTGACCTTTGAGTCAGGCTTGGGATTTTCTGTGATTTTGGAGTGTGTGGTTCTACTGCCAAGAAAATGCAAAAGCTGCAGAGTGGGCTGGTGGGGAAGGGCACACACACAATGCAAATGGCAACTGAACTTTAATCTACCTGTAGTTTCTGCCACCAAAGCGAAAAAGCTTGAGGCTGAAGACAATGTAAAAGAGACTGCTGCTGAAAAAATCAGTGAAGAAGATTCACAAATGAATGATCACAATATTACTCCAAGTATAAAGGAATATATAACATATTGGGAACAGTTAAAGGCTATAAAATCCATCCTTTCACTTCGCATTTGCAACTCATGGCTTGGAATCTGCTATGGAGTGTATGACCACACCAGTGATGTAAGTATCTGTAATAGAAGCAATCGTCTGAGAAGTATAACATTGTACCTTAAAACTAAGAGCAGACTTTCAAAATCAGTTTTTTTCAAAAATGTTAGGAAATTATTTTTCTGAACAAGTGGTCAGGCACTGGAATGGGCTGCCCAGGGAGGTGGTGGAGTCACCAAACCTGGAGTTGTTCAAGGAATATTTAGACGTTGTGTTGAGGGACGTTGAGGTTTAGAGAGAACTATTGGTGTAGGTAGATGGTTGAACTGGATGATTTTGCAGGCCTTTTCCAACTTTGGTGATTCTATGATCCTCTTGTGATATTTATGATGTGCATACTTATACATATGCCATTACCTTTTCTTTCCACTGATTAGGTTACCATGCAAAATTCTTTACAAAGCTGATTTGACACAGTTGAGCTAAACTACACTTTAATAGCAGTCTTCACCTATGTCTTGCTTTGCTAGATAGGCTTTTTGGATCTAAAGTTAAAATTCCACTCAGCAGTTGTGAGATATTTTATAACTGAGATATTTTCTATTGCCAGTTTTTCAAAATACAGTCTTTGTGGCAAGATGCATAATCTGGTTGTTTACAGGATACGTTTTTCTAAAATTCAGTGGAACAAAAATATTTTACCTTCAGAAAAATAACATCCAATATATTTTTCATTTCAGAATGAGTTTAGAAAGGACAACTGGTTGAGTAAGACCCATCTCTTTAGATTCAGTACATGGCTTCCAAAGTAAAATGTGTTCAATTTTCTATTATCTGAATCCTTCTGTGGTCACAGATGTTCTGTCTCTTTTCATTTTACATACTGACAAGAGACAATCATGTATTTACATGAGTCACAATATTGCCTTGCTTTTCTCACCAAAAATGTGTCCATCCAAAGCGATTCTTTATGAATCTTGCCGAAAGCTGTTTCATGAAAGCGGAATCAATATAGAAACCTTTCCTGACCCATTCATTCTGAATTATTTTTGATGCAAAAGATGAAGTATGACTAGTTTTGTGCTTACTATGTCTTATTAAACTGTATGCATAAATGCTAATATGCCATGCAGACTTAGTTGTTGGCTCAGCAAACTTCACATCAGAAAGAGCTGAGGAATGGACAAGACTTACTGGGGAAATACTGTAAATGCATTTTAGGGACACATGCAGTAGCCATACACTCAAAGCACTTGGATCTAAAGCTAAGAATAGATTTTTTTAATTGCATGCCAGTAGTGAGGGAATTATACCTTCTCTTTCTCTATTACTCAGAAGGCATGCAAGTGAACAAGGTGACGGGTGTCAAGTTCAGAAAGCATTAATGTTCAAACATTAAGTAAGGGTTCAGGTTAGCTTTGATGCCATGATGTCAGCGTGCCGTTTTCCTGTAGTCTCCTGTAGTATCTATTAATTTCCACTTCAACTTAGTAATGTGGAAATGCAGTCAAATTAAAACCTCACTGCTAATTTTCCTTGTAGTAATGGATGTGATCTAGATAAATAGATTAACTCTCATTAAAATTTGCTCAGAAGCACAGCGGTGCTGAAAGAGCAAAATATATCCCTTTCGTAAGTGCTCTTGGCAGTACTAAATAGCTTCTTATTTAGTGACCGTAATAAAGAGGACGAACAGCTGGATCCTGAAGTGCAGACACAAAGCAATTTTCCAAAAATGTTACCAGAGTGAGATATGAAAGATTCAGGGAAAGCACAGGTTTTGGATTCCTGCTGCCTTCCAAATGCAGAAACATTCTATGACCTATAATAGCATTTTGAAAACATGGGCGAATAAAAGCCCCCAAACCCAACATATACAATGTATATATATCTGCATTCAAGTATTAATGTGAGAACAGCAAAATAGAATAAAAACTCAAAATTTAGTAAAAATAATAACACAGAAGTTGATTAAAGTAAAGTGCCACTTTAATATTTTATAGATGGTCTGCCAATTGTTTCAAAAATGCTAAGACATCTTTTGAATTTTACAAGGCTGACAAGCTGTGAAAGCTGTGTGTTGAAAAAGTAGTTAGCCCAGACAGAAATGAAAACCAAGCCCTGCTATGGCTGAGAAAGGAGTGGTCTGTTGGTTCTGGTCCCTCTGAAATGGGGCAGGTAGGCCATGTGGAAGCCAGCTGCTGGCAGGAAGGGGAGCTGACAACACAGGACTTTTAAATTGACACAGTAAGTCAAATATTGGGTACTAGAGGTAGGTTTTCCCTTCTGCAGGTCGCCCACTGAAGAAATAATGTATTGTATACAGTATACATGAAAAACAGGTTTAAGAACATCACTTACTAGTTTAAGGCAAAAGTGAACAATAAGAGAACTCTACACAAATTGTATGAATTATGCTCTATTCACTCTTTACTCTGTCTCTCAGCAGCTATCAAACAGATGCTATTCTTGGAAGAAGGATAAAAAAAAATTGTTACAGAGAATAATTCTAATGTCCCAAATGAGTTTTGTAAATTGATGAGGTTAATTACTTTTAAGTCTAAAACTTCAAAGTGCAAGTTGTAGGAATGCAATGAAGGTTTAACTTTTTCTGCACAGAATATGTAAATTCCTCTAACACTATATCTCCATTTTATGGATTTTACTGGACAAATATTCTGAAAAGATGATTTGTAAGATACGTTCTTACATGTTGAAAATTGAAATAAGAATACATTAGTAATTGGATTAAAGCCACGTTAATGTCAAAATTCTCTTATGACGACTGCTTTACTAAAGGAATCTGAAGTAATGATTCAGTCTGAAGTCTTTCAGAATTCAGAGTAATGTTTGTGTGTACACATGCTGTGGTACAGTGGAAGGATTACAGATGTAGAGAAAGGACTTAAGCATTACAGACCTTATTAGGGCTAGAAAACATAATTTTACAAAAATGAAAGCATAGCATTCAGTTGCTAATGGTCTCTGAAAAGAAAACTCAGCAAAGGAATGAAAATGAGGTCAATTTAATTTGGTCTCTAAGCACACAGAATAGAAGAAAAAAAAGTCCTTGTAGATTTTTAAGTACTATAACTGAGAAGATCAAATCTAGAGCTTCCACAGTTTGCTCTCTTTATGTTTGAAAAAAGAGTTGCAAGTGGAAAAAAATATTTTAACAGAGACATATTTTGTTTCAAAACAGACATGTACTCCAGGATTAAAACAAAGAAGCTCAAAAGATTCAGTCAAACACCTTTAGTCCCTAATACCAATTGCTATTAGTCTTCCCACTGTAGTTTGTCTTTAGTACAGCAGCAGCTGGTGGCAGGTGGAGAGGAGTTGTGTTTAGCTGTGATTGCAGCTTTCTGAACAGAAGGAACCCAAAAGTGGTCCCAGAAAAACCAACAGATATGACCATAGCAGCCAGGTGACTGATTTTCTACACTAGATACTGTTCAGTAGGTGATATGAATAGCATAAGAACATACTTCTAATCTGTTCAGTAAATCAATGAAAATAATTTTTGTAGGCTTTTCCTTCCAGTGTGGAAGCAAGAACAAACACAGAACTTAGCCTTAACTCGGCAAAGACCTTTTTCCTCCATCTCCCAACAGCAGGTACTTCAGAATGATAATTAAATCTTGCTCTAATGCAAATGTTTAATTTTCTCAGAAAAGCATGCTGGAAGCCCAGGCACTATTCACCAGGCCATTTGAGCTAGTTTTTTTCATAACTTTTCTCAAAAGCTTTGCAGAATCAGCTTCACGTGTACAGAGTATATCTCGGAGTTCTATTGCTTTCAAAGGACATATTTAAACTGGGATTTTCTTGCCTTACTGTTATACTGCTTAGAGCTGCAGAAAATGCATATGCTGTCCCAAAAGCAAAGAGCAGGTCCCCAAATCCTATCACTACGGGCTTTGAGCATATTTGTGCTCTGATATGGATGGGAGTAACAGCACACTTCAATTAAGAGAAAAATGTGGCGTATACAACAGTGTGCTGCTATCTTCTGCCCAAAAAGAGAGGAGATCTGTCCTGGAACCAATCAAGGATCAAAGCAGGCTGATGTAGCTGTTTATCTCACTTCTGTGAGCAAGTGACACTGACTGGAGCAAACCTCCTTCAAGGCAGGGAAATCTTTTTGTTGCTGGGTGAAATAAAATATCATGGTATTTCCTTACTTAAATGAGGAATGCAAGTCAAATGGGATTTCAACCATACTGCATTCATAGCTCTGCACACTTTTCAAATCACCCTGAAGTATCTTGGAGGCAGGAGAATCAGAGTGGCTGTGTAAATCCAAATAGTGTATCCAGAGGAGGGTCATGGTGGTCCTAGCTATGTCTGTACTCTATGAAGGTGCCCAAAGCTTTGATTTGGCATGTTATTTATGCATTTCTGTACATCTATCAATTTCTAAAAGTCTGTTTTAATGACATAGTATTTTTCACAACGAAAACCTTGGTAAAAATGGCTGCGCTTTCAGTTTCCTCACTCAAAAAACATCAATGTGCCACAAATAGAGGGGAGATGTAATTCCCGTACACAACAAATCATGAAGAAACTGCTCATCAGAAAATACATTATTTTGAATAGCATATCTTACAATGCTTACTGGAAATAAGTCATGCATCTAAAGCCAGACAGGCTATAAAGCACTCGAATGGAACACATTCGACTACCTCAAAAACGTTACAAAACAAGGAGCAGCTCTCTCAGAACTATCTTGTTACCATCTTTTCCATAATACTACTGTAGTAATTAGCAGAACTTAACCAACTTTTTTAGAAACTCGTTTTGGACCATTGTTGCCTCCAGGAAAAAGGGAGGCCATCTGGACTCATTTCTTTAGTGTGAGCAGTGTAGGCTTTTCTGAAGTAGCTTTGGCAGGAGTTCAGCTTCTGACGGAAATGGGCACTCAGTACTTCCACATAGTTTGAAAACTCCATCCGGGTGGAATTAGGCCCTAGGAATACAGTTTTCGCCCTCAGAAAAAGGAAGAATTCTAATCTAAAGTGAGGATGCAGAGCATTTAAAATCGTATCACTCACAAAGAAGGTGCTTGGGTGGCACAGTAAGTCTACTACATCTTTGTAAAACTTCCATCAGTGTCTTACTGGAGAGGCACAAGCTACTAACTCACTACTGCAGAAATTCTGTGAAGTCTAACATCTAATTGCCTCTGGAAAAAAATCACAATGCAGTAAAATATGCAATAAATGGAGTGAAAGGTTAGAGCAACATCCTGAAAAATAAGCCTCATAAATTTCCTCCCGATGCAAAATACTACCACCAAAGCATTTTCAGCATTTTCGTGACTAACTGGTTATGAGCAAGACACTCTGGATCTACATGCAGGACTGCTCAGAGCATGGTTTTGGGGGAGACTGGAGGGTGTGAAAAAGAAAAGCCTTTGATCCATAAGAAATAAGGAATGTGAGCAAATGAAGGCCACCTGAATCACAATTAGTAGAAACAGTGAAAAAAATGTGAAAAAGGGCAGATTAAGTGGAGAGCATAAGCAAAGCAAGGCTGTAAATGTTTATGCATGAAGAAAAGTCATCCCGCTGAGGGAAATTGGGCCTTGTGAGCTGCCTTTTTAGGCATGAGGCTGACTACTCTCCTCATGCTTTTGTCTTGTTTTGGAAAAGGCTACCCGAGGCACCAAAGCAACACATCTGGGTATCTCTAAGCCACAAAGACCCTTTAGAAGGAAGCACAAATGTCACTGAAAGAACAGAATTCCACTTGAAATGTGAAGATGGAGATAAGCAGTAACACACATCATCAGCATGCTCGCTGGCTGTGCAGGCTGCAGATGGAGAGGAAATCTTTCATCCCAGAAAGCAGCACCATGGCAGTAACATCAATGGGCCTGTCAGCAGCAGCAAGACCATAAGCCAAGGGCAGTGGATCAGGCTTGTCAGTGTGAGGACAGTATGGACCCTGGGGATGAAAGAAGGAGCACCGGCAGCATGCTAGCATGGATAACCGTGGCCATGATTTGAACAAGATGGAGGTATGAAAATATGTAGAGCTAGGTAGCATGGCCATCTGTGTTCCTTTCTCTCCCAAGTTTATCAGAGAAGACAAACATGCACATAGGACAAGCAGAGTGAAAGCGTAACATCCATAAAACTCTCCTTCTTCATACCTATAGGTACCTCAACAAAATGTGCCTGTGAATGACACTATAACTGCAGCAGAAAATGGGAGGAAAAAATCTTGTTTTCCTTTCCTTTTTATTTTTTATTTTTTGTTTTTTGCTTCATGAATTTGATAACACGAGCTGGGGAGAGCAATCCACACACAGCTGACAGGGACTTCTGTTCAAGCCACTGTGGATCAGTGTCCGTCAGTGTCAGCCAATTACTGATCTAAACAAACTTCATTTATCCACATATGTTTTTTCTCCACTCAAACTATTTCATTTGCATTGCTTGAAAATTAATAGATATGATACCAATACCTTATAGCTGCTTTGCACACACATATACCATTAAAGACTTATCCAAAATTAGCAGGATTCCAACTACTGAGGGAAATGCACAGCATGAACTCGTACTGCCTTCACACAACTAAAAAAAATATGCCTTTGCTGAACAGAAATAACTCTGAAGTCTACCAGCTTTATAATTTATGTGATGCTAACATCCTCTGAAGCTATTCTCCTGGGGATTTTTTTGTCTCCTTCTGATTATCTTCACACTGAGAAATCAATTGTTCCTGAATTATAGCACCCATAACACATCTGACAATTCCTCAAGAATCTAAGACTGAATATTTTTTTGAATGAGTTTATTTATAGTACTTGTACTTTACAGAAAGACATATTAACACTGCAGTCCTATGCCCTAAATCACCCACACATATCGTTGCTGCTAAATTGCCAGTCACCTTCCTGGACTCCACCAAAACAGGAAATTGAACAAGAGATTGATCATTAAGTTAATGCAACTAAATATAAGGGTCTCCTCAAAGGTTAAAGAGCAACTCCTATGCTTTCATCTCTATCTCAATGTCCAAATATGAACAGCTTCCATAGTAGTTAATTTACAGGGATTAATAACTGGAAGACTTTTAAAATTCACTTCAATAAGACTGGGAAAACAGGTCAGTAAATCAAGTCTTTTATCTGCCTGCTCAGGCTTGTTCTGAAGTCTGTTCCACATGTATGAATGATTAGCAGCAGGTGTAAAATAGCTCCCCAAAGGTTACTACTGGCAAGTCCAATTCACTTGTGGATCTTCCTGAATACAGCTCATTAAATGCCACATATCTGAGACCTCAGATCCTGACATCCAAATTAAGGGTACATTATTTCTTTTAAGAGACTTTGAATGACCTCTGCCAGTAGTTCAAATTGTTAGCAGCTTTAACCAGCTATCCAGATGTTTTTCCTTGAAAGACAACTAAGGAAAAAAAACAGGTGCTATTGCCCCTCTTTTGCATTAAAATTGTATATTTCTTTTAATATAAGTTCTCCTAGCGAAATATTGAGGATTGGATAATTGCAGCATTTTGAGATCCTATGGCTCAGAGGGCTAAATTGATGCCACCAGTGCAAGATGCGTTCTTCTGATACTACTTTAGACAAGAATATAATTATTAAAAAGATAATATGTGCCTCAAACATGCTGCAAAATACAGGAAGTATTTTTGGTGGAAAGAGACAGAGGTGAAACAACATGGAAGGGAGGAAACTTCATCAATATAATTCAATGACTGTTCAGCCAGACCTGTTATTTAATTCAGTAGTAAGCATGGGCTTGTTTCAATCAATGACCAGCATCCAAATCCTGTAGCTGTCACACCTGGATCAAACCTCAGCAATCACACTGCCTTTAGACACAGGATTGTTGCAAGTCCAAGGAAGGCATTAACAGCAAACAGCAGAGGAATATCTGAGCATCGGTGTGAATTGGAGCATCTGAAATGGCTCTTACAGACAGTTTGACTTTATAGCCATTTCTAGAATAAGGAAAAAAAAAAAAAGAGTTTTCTATGTAGGGCTACATCTCTGATACATCTCTGGCACTAAGTACTGATAACTTTTCCTGTAAGCCAATCTTGTATTCTAGGTCTAGCGGGGCATTAAGGAAAAGTGCTCACATTTATTACAAATGCAGATCACACATGGGAATCTTGAGACAAAAGGACAGTAAAAGAGGCACATAAAACAGCACACTGCAATCAGATCATCTGCACTGCACTGCTTTCAGATCATCTCTATTGTTTATCAACATTCAGAAAGAGGTAGAGGGAAGAATAGACTTCAGCTGAGGAGCACACACCTTTGAAAAGGTTATTCTAGCAGTAATTATTGATACAGTATATAAATAAACTGCTTATCATCAGATGCCAGAGTAAGTTATTAGTATTATCATAGCAATTATCATAGCATGTGTCAAGAGGACTGCAATAGTGAGCAAAAAGCTTTATGGAATTCTTCTAAGCTCCCTCCCCAAAATGTATATGCTATGCCTTTTTGGGCATGCTAGATAACTCAGCTGCCAATAATGATTATTGCCTGAAACATCCCGAGATGGACACAAACCAGTAAAGTCTAATTTGCAAGGCATTTCTTCAATATTTAAGTCAAATAAGAACTGTGTCAGTAAGTGGCATAAATCCTACATTCGATATTACTATCTAAATTATACTATACACTACCTTCCAATATGCCCATAAGCATAAAACCTGCTATTGCAAAAAGTTTAATTTGTTGGATAGTGGTATATTTGGTAACAGTTAAAAAAGCAAACCACAGAATTTGCTTTTTATTTTTTAACAAAAAGAGCTGTTTTTGAAGCAGCCTGTGTCTGGGATAAGTGTTTAAGTGAAGTTACCGCTACAGCTCTGTTGATCACTGGTACACCATGAAAAGAAAATCTGTGGATCTTATAAATGTGGTCAAAAAATACCTTCTCTTCCATCTTGCCAAGAGAAACTAGCTTCTTTGCTGTAGTGTATATAGTATCACAGAATGGCCTGAGTTGAAAAGGACCACAATGATCATCTAGTTTCAACCCCCTGCTATGTGCAGGGTCGCCAATCACCAGACCAGGCTGCACAGAGCCACATCCAGCCTGGCCTTGAATGCCTCCAGGGATGGGGCATCCACAACCTCCTT
>JAOWBP010002392.1:613487-627489 GCA_028571105.1 Tragopan temminckii
GTATGGTTAGGTTGTGGTTGGACTTGATGATCTTTAAGGTCTTCTCCAAGCTGAGCAATTCTATGATTCTATGATCCCTGCACTTCGTATCTACCAGTCTCAATGTGGCTGTGATGCATAAGATGCATCCCTAAGTCTCACTACTTTCTCACTGATGAAAGAGAAAGGAATGGTTTTAATAAGTGGCACGTGAAGTTATTACTCTCCTTCCTGTGTTCCTTGCACATGCGTAGGCACTGTAATGCCATCACATCACATATATTTCAAAGGGAGGGAAGTGGAGGGATGACTTCCTTCTTCTACTATGGTTCATTGACAAGGCACTGATCCTCCACATTTTAAGAATGGAAATGTGTGAGAGCAAACTGTGTGAAAACTGTGTTTCTGACTGCAACTGAAGTGCAGTGTAATGTGTTTGCTAAGTAGCATGACCTTTATCTTCTCCTTTTCTTGCGATTTATTTATAGCATATATTCTGCTATATATATATATATATATATATATATCCAAGATCTGTAAGCACTTCAATGAGCCCCTTAATACTGTTGAGTTTCTATAAGCAACTGGAAACTTATGTCTCATTTTTACTTTACAGAATCACTTTTCAGTGACCTCCTTTTCTTTGATTTTAATGTTTTTCAGATTTATTTCTTTGACTTGTCTTGTAAATGGCTACAGTAAAAGTCAATATGATCTACAGCATCTAATTTACGTTCCAACCAGTCAGCACCCTTGGGCAATACAAGATATCAGAGACAGCTGTTAACACTTAGTAGAAGTTCATATTAATCAAAACATGTGTAGAGGTGTACGTGCATTAGTTTTCATAACAGCTGTTACATCTCCATGTTTCCTTCGGTGGAAAAAGACATTTAGGGAAAACACAAGAATCCTTTCCATTTCTACCTGTACGTATCTCGTCAAGACATAAGGCAAACATTATCTAAATACAAAGTTTCTAGGCAACACGGATTAAACCACACATGACATTCAAGATGTCATACTTTTATGATGTTTGATTATCAGTATTCATCATAACATCATGTAGTGCACTGGGAATTAAAGAGTTAATGCTCCAGGTCCAGGTACATGTCCCAGAAGAGAAAAACTACTACATTCCCCAGAGGACTGTTCGCTGTTCCGTTATCATTTCCACTCAGGGGGAAAAGATAAAAGGCCTTCATAGGTCACCTGATGGCCCTTTTATTTCCAATCGTCACACTCGCCTCTGTTGCTCAACTCATCACAGCATTAGTGTAAGGCCTTCAGCTTTCAGACACTCTCATTATATTTATTAGCTTCAATTCTAATTAGATTGTATTATAGTGTGTTATCTTGCATTCTGATATCTTATTTAGTAAATCAGTTTATTTCTCCTCACATGATTGCTGCTGTTCTGTTTTTGAGCCCATCTCTCTACCTTTTTCCCTGTTCCTTTTCTGGGGTGCAGATTTGCGGGTCTCTCCACCCATGGAATGAGGCCAAACCAGCCTGTAAACCCATTGACACAAGGTCAAAAAAAATCCTGAAATATTAATAGCTTTAATTTTACTGAGAAACAGCCCGAAGCAACGTAGGCAACATCACTGTTGATTAAATAAAATAAAATAATAATAATAATAATAAAACATATAAAATGTACATTTCTTCACATGGGATAGGGATACATGCTTCATCTCCACCATTTTATGGTGTAATTGATAAACCCTTGGCTTAGCCAAAATAAGTAAAAGTCAGTTATCTAAAGAAATATCTCAGGCTTTTTAATTTGAAAGGTTCACCCAGTGTTTCTGGAATAGAAATTTCTACAGCTTCTGCTGGTTCTGGATTTTTTTGTTTGTTTGTTTGTTTGTTTGTTTTTACAGCTACATTAAAATTTGGTTGAACTTTGCATTTTGCTGTTGTTGTTATTTTTGTGTTCCATATTTTCACTTGGACATGAATGTCCAATTGTTTGTGAATGAGATTGATTACTGCTTGCAGACACTTCCTGGAAACAGCCTTTTCTGTCTGATTTATAGTACTAACTTTTTCTGAGCACATGGACTTTTTTTCCCCACTTAGTGATCTAAGAAAACAGACCTCTAAAAAAAATAATTTAACATCAAGTCAAAAAACAACATCTTTAGAACTACTGAAAAAGCAAAATAATTTACTGCATTGAACAGTGTTTTCAATGTTTTTCCTTAAACCTAAACAAGATATTTAGTTTATTTAGGGACAATGTAATACCAACAGTAAGCTGAAGTCTCAAGATAAAGACTGTGAGGATCATGGAACTGGTTGAATTCTTACATTTTTGACAGAAACCATTAATAACTTTCTCCCATTAGCTGATGTAATGCAACAGAAAGCGCGGCAGTGACAGCAGAGCGGGAAGGTCCTAGACTACAGCAAGTGAGGATGTGCTCAAATGCAACAGCCTTGGGCACAGAAATAAAGAAAAGAAAGTTCTTATCTGCAGAAGGCCTTAGGAACACAGTGGCCTTAGGAACCTTAAATGAGGTCTGGGAAGGGGTGGATCCTGTTTCCACCCCTTCCGATCACTCAGGTGTACTGCATGCACTGAGCTCCCCTGGGCTGGCCCTGCCTTCCCACCCGTTGCTCAATTGCAGTTTTAGGCCGTGACTTAGCATTTCCATTACAGCTGATGCATTTATTCTAGCTGACTCATTAACTGGTACTAGTAATGCATTTCCAAGTATAATTTTCAGTGGATAGCTATTTCATACCAGTTAACATACTACAAACAACAAAGGTATCTGAAGATAGAGTGATTTCCTAATGGAGATGAGTTATACAGCTCTAAAGGCAGCAAAGCTGTCTGAGTGAACAGTCTTATTTTAACATTTAACATAAAGCTATCTGCCAAGTTCATTGACTGTGCAGAAAAGTCTGGTATGAAAAGAGCAAGATGAAATACGTAGGAAAAGGAAATATTTTATCAGAAACACTGATACCTTTGAAGACATGCTGATGGGATTTCAGGTGCTCTTCTGTTGATCATAAAATACAGTGGCATGTAGTGACAAGCCTGTCTTCTTTTTCCTGCTGGAGAATCTTGATGTCACCCACTGCAACTTCCACACCTAAGAACTGATCAACTTTATCATTTTTCTATAATCTGGTGTGCATTTGTGAGTAGAACTCTCATAAAGTCACTCCGTATTCCCATGCAGCTGTGAATACGTGACTATTAGATATAAGTCTTCAGATATACCTGTGGAGTGTGACTCCACTGCACAGTCATTCATCAAGATGTGCCTTGCAAGCACTAACAAGCGGTACTGTCAGCTGAGCCATGATGTTTAACTGCTTGATCACTTCATCCTACCAGAGTTATATGTGTTTGTAACCTGCAAGTTTGTTAAGCCTCTGTCCTTTGTACAGAATTAGCAACTTCTCCTATAGTCCTGTCTATATCAAGACACATGGGAAGGACTACAGGCAATTCAGTATTCATAATTTCTTCTTGCATGAGTAGCCAAGAATCCTAGTCTAGACCACAGCCCAGGTCTTCTTTGCAGAGCCAGGACAACAAATTGATTGGAAATCGTAGTTTGTCCTATTGCAATTAACATATATGTCAAATTAGACAGAGGCAGGCATCCAACAGTGATAATTTGCACAGTGGCTTTTCATGGTTTACCCCATTACTACATGGATGATCATCAGCAGTTACCAACTATCCGCTGCTTCAATGTGTATGTTACAGTACACTGTCTATTTCATCTACTCACTAAACCTTAGTAAGCATATTCTCAAACAGTTTACAATAAATATCTTGATGTTTAAGTAATGAAGTTATGCCTGAGGACATCACAGCTATGCTTGCCTGAAAGTATAAAGCAGATTGCACTGATAGAGTTCCAGCAGAAGCATTTGATTGTTTCTGTGCAGTGTGTGCATCTATACAGACAGATGTAGGGCACAGCACAGCTCAGCTGTGCATATGTAGTACATTAAACCAAAAACAGCCTCAACAGTACTACAGTGCCTGACTTTTGTCTCAGTACAAAATATTTTTTGGGAGGTATTAAAAGCAAATAGCATATGACTGAGGATCAAGAACCATTCTTTGTCATCCTCAATCATTTTATCATAAACAGATTCCTGCTTTTTCAGCTCTTAAGAAGAGAACTATAGAAGTCAAGTAAAGATCACACACTTCTGAAATATAATGATTGTTCACTATTTGATCTCATAGTTCAAGAACTATTAACATGGTGCCAAAAAAAATTTGACCTAGCATGTGCAGATGCACTGTTCTAAATTATTTAAAGCATGATGTCTGTAATTACTGCATCTTTCATCATTACAAATGGAATCCAAGATGACTGAAGAGAAACGTGATTAGGGAAAGGTGATTAGTTTTTCTTTTTTTGGTTTGTTTACATAGTGTACCAGACCGCAGTTTATGTACAGACTCTTCATGCTGAAAAATATGAGTTTGTACAGATAGGCAATTACTATGATAAAGCTTCAGTCAGTAAGCCTTAGGATCTGTATATAAATTTTGTTCTCTCTTTGACTTCCCAGCCCCTTATAAAGTCATGACAGCAAGCAGCCTGTGCTTAGAGTAACTGGCTCTCACTCTAGTCCTGGGTACTGAGCTGAAAGATTTCCTGCAAAATTGCGATGTGCATGAAGTTAAAACTCGATGGACTGTCCACCAGGTGCTCACCATTGGGCAATATCACTCTCTATCAAAACCATGGCTAAAGAGGCCTCCTCAAGCCAAAAACTTGTAAGTGCTCTAGGACAAGTGTGTGCAAGCAACCAGCTGCCAATAACCACACAAGTGACGTGGTATGAAGCTACTTGACCCGTAGCTTCCCTCAAGCCACTCCACTGCACAGATGGCAACCCAGGCCATTTCCCTCTGCTTCATTCCCTTCCTGTCTGCACATGGAAGTCACAAAGCAAGGTGCTCTGACTCCAGTCCTGCAGCTCTATATTCTGCTCATGCCTGTCACCTTGCCAGCTCATTTTGATTTGCTCAATTTTTTCACCAGATTTAAGAAGTGGCTTTCTGGTAATGAACCTCTGCAGACTACATATTCAGCCTAAATTCAATTCACTACAGCAGTGCAACTCACACTTATTTATCTAATAAAAATTTTATTAACTGTCAAGTCTGACACAGTTAATTATCAATAGAGCTGAGCAGATTTTTCTGAAATCAGTTGTTTGGATTCTTTCCATCCCTCAAAATCATCAACATCTCCTTAATAAAAATATTACGGTTTAGAACTACACAGAGGAAAAAATCCAGAGTTCAAATCATTATTTTTAATACCAAAATGCCAGCAAAAAGCATTTGAGTTTTTAATTAAAATCTAATGAGTTCTAGATGTACTTCTAGAACACATCATCATCAGAATAAGGCCCATGAGCATCTTGGCCTTTAGCTTGGCCTTTTTTTTTTTTTTTTTTCTTTCCCTGAAAATATTCATATATGTTTTATTTAAGGTAACTTTATTTTTATCGAACAATCAAAAGTGTTCAGCTTCTTATCAAAATTTCAGGTATCTTACTGCTGTACCTCACTTTTACGTTCATGCCTATTTCCCACCTCCGTTGTCCATATTTGTAACGTTGACTGTTACATTCTGCCAATAGAGAGAAACACAGTTGTCTTTCTTGTATCTTTAATCCCAGGTTTTGCCTATTTAAGGTTCTCAAGAATTTCTGTTGTTCTTAAGTAATAAATTGCTAATGACTCCTATTGGAGTGCTTAACAGCAGGGATCCCAGATGCTCCTCTTAAATATCAGAAAGAACAGGAAGAAGCTTGTGGGTTTTTGTTTTTGGTTTTGTTTTGTTTGTTTTTTAAAGCTACACATATACTGGGAAGAAAAAAAATTCTTCTGTTAATTATCAAAGCACAGCCCACACACTCGTCAGTTTTGACTTGACCCTGGAAGACACTTAAAGCCAGAACAGCTAATTGTACATTGGTAGTAGCTCTGAAAGATAGCATGGTCAGATCATAATAACCTTTGCAACTCCAGATCTGCCATACTGCCAATATTTCAACTGCTCATGCATTTTGATTTTGAAATTCAGTGATGTTCCGTAGTATGAAAGAATAAATTGGGTTAAGAAAGGATCTTAAGGATTAAAAGTTCCAACCCCCCTGCCACTGACAGGGTTGCCAGCCCTGTCCCAGTACTAGATCAGATTGCCAGGGCTCCATTCAACCTGCCCTTAAGCACCTCCAGGGACAGGGTATCCACAACCTCTCTGGACAATCTGTTCCAGCACTTCAGCACTCTCTCAGTAACAAACTTCCCCTTGACATCTAATCTAAACCTCCCTTACTTTAGTTTAAAATCATTTTCCCTTGTCCTATCACTATCTACCCTGGTAAAAAAGTTGGTTTCCCTCCTGTTTATGAACTCCCTTTAAATACTGGAGGGCTGCAATGAGGTCTCCTGGCAGCCTTCTCTTTTCCACGCTGAGCAAGTCCAGTTCCTTCAGCCTATCTTCATAGGAGAGATGCTCCATCCCCTGAGTCATCCTCGTAGCACTCCGCTGAACCCTCTCCAAAAGGTCCACGTTCTTCCTATGTCACGGATCCCAGACCTGGGCACAGTACTCCACATTACTGGAGCCTCACAAAGGCAGAATGGAGGAGGACAACCACCTCTCTCAGCCTGCTAGCCACCCCTCTTCTGATGGAGCCCAAGATACCATTGGCCTTCTGGGCTGCAAGTGCATACTGCTGGCTCATGTTCAGTTTTTCATCATGGATCCGTAAGTCCTTCTTAGTAGGCTGCTCTCAAGGATTTCTTCTCCCATCTTGTATACATACCTGGAATCACCTCAACCCAAGTGCAAAACCCATATAGTATAAGTCCATTACTCTGCTTTGGTATAGTAAAAAGTGTTTGAATCATCACCAAATACTGAAGTTGTGAACTCATGAGCAAGAACTTGGAATCTGACACCGGAACTTTTTAGGAATGTACTTAGGTTTTAAAACTGTAATCTTCAAACATAGTTAAGCATGAAATAACACTTAGGTATCTCAGCTAGGAACCTGGCCAACTCTAGTCGGAACTACTCTTTTAGTTACAGTAGTTATGCCACAATGACCAGCCTGCATTGTAACATAACATTTGGCATTTTTTATTCTTAAAAAGGAAGAATATCTGACCAGCCACTGGGACTTCTGCAAGATGAGTTCTGCTATCATTAACTGCTGGTGCTTTCATCAAGAAAGAAAATTCCACAGAAACAGATTTTCAGTGCTATCTACCTTTTTGGTCCAATGCTGGAAGCTCAGATTTTCATCAGATTTCAGAGTGAAATGTCTTATTTCTATCAAACCTTGCTCATGATTTTATTGATGATTTTATATGATTTGATTTTATTTATTTTTACAGTGAATCCAGTACAAATGCATGGGACAGGATTACAAATAAACCTGGATATCAAAACCCACATTCAAAAAGCAGGATTAGACAAACCTTTGACTGTTCACGTCCATATAACACAGTAAGAAAAAATAGAGTCAGTAACATCTCCAAAGGGTCAGGTAGCTGCACATCTTTTACTGTGTATGTGCATTTAACTAGTGCTTACTTTGAGATTACACAAGATCCAGTACGCTTCAGATTGGTAGAAGAGAGGCTGCTACCAATTTTGTTCTATTTACTCATGTATGACAAACTCATGCTAGATGATCACCTTGCTTTTTTACATGGCACTTTGTTTTGGTCTTTACAGCTATTGTTTTTTCAATCCAAATTCACATGAAAGGATTGTTTACGGGAAAGGTAAGAAAAATCAACACTGTACTGAACAAATATATACATCCGAAAGACTTCAAAGTAATGTTTATTCACAGAAATCTGATCAAAGATACCTTTCTCTATCCTTTCTTGATTGTGTTAAGTTTGTGAAATGTATCAGTGTTCTTAAGATCTAGAAATTATATCCATAACGTTCTACTTATTTTCTTTATTATCAATCTCCTTAACAATTAGTCAGTCACTAAGCAAATATTTATCTTGTCACTGGACTGCTCACCTATATCACTAGAGCAAGTAGAAATCTTCCCATTGTTTTGGGCTGTATGAATCCGGTCTTCTTTCATGTCTTAGAAATATTTTTGGTTCCCCTGAATTAAAGAAATCATAACCACAGTGATAATGTTAATAAATCACCAACTACTTAACTGTCTCTCTTCAGGACAGTCCTTCGCAACATGTTTGACCAACTGACACTTTATTACTAGAAAAAACAAGCCATTATTTCACTGCCACCTATGCTGGCCAAAGGGTAAGGGTACAAAAATCTGTGGATGGGAAGTATTTAGTAACCTAGAGAGATTTCTTCAGTTTTGCAGAATGACCTAGTTTTTCCTACAGAAATAGAGCATGCAGATAAAGTATTAGTGAGCAATACATATCACCTTAATCAAGCTATTTGATCTTGATACAATATGTGCATATTTAGGAAAAAAAGGTTGGTTAAATATTCATAATGATACACACCTAGCTGCCACAGTTTAAACCATCAACAAGGTGGTGAGCTGATGCTCTTCCAGCATTGCCTTCCCTTTGGCATTTGGCTTTTGCAACATTTCTCCTGCTTTTACGTCCAGTTTTTTCAATTTACTTCTGCTTTCTTTCCCTTTTATCAGCAGCCTAGGAAACGAGTTAGTGGAGCTAGTACACAGGTTGCCCACATTATTAGATAATATTTTCACCCATCTTACCACAGAAAAGTCCTCACAGGAACAAAAATTTTAAGAGCAGAAATGGACATCGCAGTATCAGCTAGCTTATCAGCTGGCTCAGAGGGAGAACTGCAATCCCTAGTATTTCTTGAATCTGCTTTTAAGCCAGCCTCCAAGGATGGAAACACTGTAATCTCATCAGTACCCAGACAATACTGGAGCTAAACTACTTTTCCTAGTGACTTACCTAAGCCTGCTTGCTATCATTTAAGTCTATAACTACTTGTTCCATCTGCAGCACGTGGAGGGGAATTTAATTCATTGCACCCTTCAAGGTAACCGAAGGCTTAGGGCTTCTTAGCTTTCTCATTTAAATTTAAAGTTAGTGTTTCATCTCATTCTATACTTATAGGATGTTTTTAGACCACTGACTGGCTTCAACACTTTCAACTCTGACATTTGACTTATGACCTTTCTGATCTGCAGAAGTCAGTGCTGAACAAGAAAGATACTCCTATCTCAAGAGCTTGTTTCAGGTGTGCCTTTCTCCAACAGCGTGGCACTGTAGAGTCACATCTAGATTGCAGTCCTCTATAGAGCTTAAATCATAGAACCATCAAGGTTGGAAAAGACCTCCAAGATCATCTCTTGGAGTTCTGCAGTCCAGGTAGTCTTGTCTCTCTGATCTACACTTTCTTCTCAAGTGATTTTTTAGTGCTTCATCCAAATCACTGATGGAAACACTGTATGTATATTTGAAAGAAAATAGACTCAGAAAAAATCATTGAAGAATCCTACTTGAGATAGCCTTTGATTTTGAAAAACTGAATTCCTGCTCTAGAGTAAACTTTTCTCATCATTTTCTAATAGCCTCACCTACTGCATATGGTTTATACTAGTTAGACAATGAGGGAGCATCAAGGTTTGTAGAAGTCAAATGATTTGTTTCCTACTGCTTTTCCCTTATTCACACTGCCACGGAAGAAAATTAAATTGACTTCATATGCCTTGTTACTATTACATTCGTGATAGTTTTTACCTATCTCTTGATCATTTTCTAGGTGCTTAACAATCACTTGTTTGAGCATATGCTGATTTTTTTCCAGTTGCATTGATAGCTATATAACTCTTTGGTTGTTTTTTTTCCATGGTCTTTTCCAAGTTGAGCTCAGGAGAGAGATTTTGAAGTTTCCTAGACTCCGGAAGCACCACTAGCAGTTACGATTGACTAAAGCAATTTGTCTATTACGTCAAGCTTACATTTCATCAAGTCCAGCCAAATTGAGACTATCCAGTGTAAACCATCACTAACCTACTCATTCAATATAAAAAAAATCGCAACTCTTGCCCTTCTGTGTATTTTAAAGTGCAAAGTATTTCTACCTTTAGTTAATGAAATTTGCAACCTCCTCTTTTTCCTCATGGTGCATACATTATACTAGATCCATATGCGTAATCTAAGAACCAGTCTAGCAGGTACACTGAATAACTTTCCCGTGATAAGTGTTTCTCCTTGTTCTAGTCTCATCGATGTTCCCACCTCTGTTAAGCTTGCCACTCATTTGCATGGACTAAACAGATGAGATCTGTACAGGAAAGTATTCCAGTCTGGTCTGGAGTAATAGTTACAGTGACTTCAATGTCTTCAGTGCCTACAACACATATAGATAGATAGATAGATTTAAATAATATTTTTTTAAAAAAGCACTGTTAGCTCTGACTACTAGAATTATTTGAAACTAAAGAGTTAATTGTTTTGGTGCACATATTCCTGTCTAAGAAAACTGCAAAGATTGAACAAGTTAAATATAGAGTTGTCATACATAGGAATACATGCACATCCCTGAATATCTTAGCATTTTCTTCAGGCTGAGAACAGAGGGCTACATGTCAGTATAGCATCTGTGCTAATTCTATTCTATGTTTTCTGCATATAACTCTGATGCCTTAATCATTCTTTTACTTGGAAACTCATTAATTAGACCGCACGGTTAGTTAAAGATATAGCTATGACTGCTGTTTGTCAATATTTATTCTCAAAAGGCTTCTGGTCTCATTACATGAAAGGATAAGATCATCAGAACCTGCTGCATTGCATCCCTCTTCGTGAGTGAACAGACAGCTTCTCAGACAAATAGCACTGTGGTACCATAAGCAGAAATTAAACAGATGAAGGAGAAGTTCTGAAGAAAAATAATTCAATTCTCTATTTCTCCTTCCTTTGGGGCAAATGTGCTTCTGCAGTAAGAGAGTAATAAGTACACAAGTAATTACATTCCAAATGTCATCTTAGATGGATTTTGCTAACAATTTCTCAGTGGTCAGCTTCACCATTTTTGTATCTATTAGTGTTGTCAACAACTGACTTACCTGCATTTTTTTAATGTATGAAAATACTGACATAAGATGCATATAAGAATATAGCTGAGACGGGTTGCAGCAGAAGGTTCTGTCGTACATACCAGAGTCATTTTACAGCTAACAAACATCTGTTTTCACAAACCTTTTCAACTTCCCTATTTCAATAGCTTCTCTTCTGAAATACCAGATCCAAATTATGGAACACTGCAGTCTAACTCTACAGAAAAGAGATCAACTTTCATTTAATATCAGCTACAAATATGTTGTCACACTCAGCCTTGAGGAAACTAGCCTCAAAAACAGTGAAGTGCCTTGTTTTGCATAAACTTCAATTTATGGATTGCACATATCCTGTGACATCATTTGCAGAAATGAAGCAAAAACATATATCACATCTGTCTTATTTGCCTAACTCTGTTTGAGTGATGGACAAAGCATATGGACTGTTCCAAACATCTGATGGTTCCTCTGAAGCTCCATTTGACGGATCAGTCACTGTACGTCTCTAGAAATGAATGTAAAATTGGAATTCTAAATGTTTCTTTCATATATCAAAAGACAACATTATGTTATCTGCTCTGTGCAAAGCTCTAAAAATTCTGTTGGAGAAGTCAACAAATGCATTCTATTTAATTTCATACCTCCTGTGATCACACAGCTGTGTGATACGATAACACTGAAATCACTTTTCGAGAAATGGAAACACTCCACATGTTAAAAGTTAGAAAGCAGTAATAAATCTTAAGGATTTGATTTATTACAGGTGCTAGATATTACAGCAACATAGAGCACAGCTCTGAACACCGCAAGAAAAACAGAACATGAGAAAAATGTGTCTAAACAGTTTCTGATTATCTTTTTTTTTTTTTTTTTTTATTTAAGAAAAGAACAAGCTACATGTATCAGCTAAAGACCTGTGTTTTACTTCAATTTTCTCCATAGTATCTTTCAACTTTTTTTCCTCCATTCTTCAGTCTTACTGCTATCATAAATCTAGCAAGTAATTCAGAAGGTACATTATTCTCCAATCATATTACATTATTAGTTTCTCTGGCACATCATGTACTAGCTGGTACACGACACTGGATTCAATCTACCCTGATAGTTTCTAGTCTTGTTTAAGTATTCTATGGCAATCCCTCAAAACCTACTTGAGCAACCAAGCAGTGTAACTGCACTCTTATCATAGAGCATATGCTTACCTTCATTGACTGTCGTTAGCAGCAGCCAGAAATGCCTCCCACTCATTATTCTTTTGCATTTCAGAAGGATGGTGTTAATTTTGTGTTTAAATAAAAATGCTAGACAACTACAAAGAATTGGTGCAAACAAAAAAAGGCATAATACTTCAGAGCCAAACTATCAACTGAAGGAGAATGTTTTCCCTATATTAAGGTAACTACTTGTTTATAAACAATTATCAGAGCATGAGCAAGCCCAATTTGCTTTCTTGAAAGAACATGGCTGTGTCTACTTATGCAAAAAAAACCAAACCAAAACAAAACAACAAAAAAAAAACCAACCAACCACAACCAACAACGATGTAGCATTTCCTAAAATCATTTTGTTCATTATTTACTCAGGAGGGAGAGTTGATGTCAAAAGTGGCCAAATTACAAAAATCTTGGCCAAAGAGTTAATGAAAAGATGCCAGAAAAAGAAGAATTTAGGAGTCCAGATAGCTAACTCAAGATCCTTCTCAGGTACAAGATAGCTAAACTCAAGATATTCCTCAGATAAAGCACTACACAGGATAGGAATTTTGGCTAAATACCTAATCTATATCAATATATCTGCAGAGATCATGGTAAATAGAAATAGAGATTTCTTGCAAAAATACAAAGTATAAACAGAGATATACGTTTATCTTCCTGTATGCCTAGAAACTGCACTGCTCTGCAAGGCTTGTTGAAGAAGTCATTATTTTTACGTTCATCAGCTAACATAAAGGTCATTTTCAGAAGCAGGAGAACAGTGAGGGCTTCCATTCTTGTGACCATTGTAACACTTAAGCATGAGGGGCTCAAGTGGTCACATGGTATTCAGGACCCAAAACACCTCCTCAGATGCCTAAGAAAGGGAGCACTTGAGATACATACGAAACCTGCAGCTTGGAATTTGGTATGATAAGAGGTCAGGATGGAGGTCGCTATGTTATGTACGGAGGTGTCGAGTCTGAAACCCACCATGCCCCTCAGCAAATATGTACCTTCCATTCACGTGTGCTCAGAAACATTATAGCTGCTATCTGTGAAGAGTCCAGAATTGCAGGACTGAGAAATGAGAAGAAATTATCCTCTGATTGGTCTCTTATTCTGTTTCATACTTTTGCCTCAGACTTTCTGTGCACTCTACTTTGTCTCTGTAAGAGATAATGACTGGAAGGCTAGATGACCATACAACATTAGATTCAGTTAAGTTTCCAAAACTGTCCTTATCATACGTACAATTTGGATGTGCAGATATAATAGAGAAATCAGGCAAACTTGTTATATGACAAATTATTTTTACACTGAAAAAAAAAAAAAAAAAAAAGGTGTGTATTTGAAATTACTACTCCTGTTCACTCTGGTCTGTATCGAGATAATAAACACAGCTTTACGTTTCCCATGATCACTGAGCTAAGCAAACCATACTTCCCAATGGTATCACAGAAAATAATTTATCAGGATGGAGAAAGTTCAGTGTTTGCACAGACTGTGAGTCACTAGTGTCTAATGTCACTAATATCAAATGTTCAGCCTCACAATTAACAAAATGGGATTTGAAATCGGTATTAGATATACGATATCTGAAGGTAAGCTAGCATCTCACATTGGGATTCTCCTCACATATCATGCTGAGCTAATTATCACCTAAAGATGAGGAAATGCTGAGGATCATAGAATCATAGAATTGCTCAGCTTGGAGAAGACCTTAAAGATCATCAAGTCCAACCACAACCTAACCATAC
>JAOWBP010002392.1:628028-643497 GCA_028571105.1 Tragopan temminckii
GTCATCTGCAAACTTACTGAGGGTGCACTCAATCCCCTCATCAAGATCATTAATGAAGATGTTAAATAGAAGCAGCCCCAGTACTGAGCCCTGGAGGACACCACTCGTGACTAGCCGGAGGATATGATCATACCCCAAAACACGTCTCTCTTTCAAAGGCTTGTGTCATGGTTTTATGATTTTTGGTTATTGGTATTCCACATCAAAACATCATGTGGTGCATTGGGAGTTAAAGAGTTAATGCTCCAGCTCTGAGTACCTGTCCCAGAAGAGAAGAACAACTATATACCCCAGGGGACTTTGTGTTCAGAGTGGAGATAAAATCTCTGGCAAAGGTACGGGATCAGGTTCTCTTCCCTTCTGCTCACCCTGACTGCACGTCTCACCTCAGCACTGGAATAAGGCCTTCAGTTTTTGGACACTCTCATTTAATTTGATTTATTAGCTGCAGTTCTAATAATATTGTATTATACTGTGTTATCTTGCATTCCGATATCTTATTAAGTAAATTAGTTTGTTTCTCCTCAGATCATCCCTGCTGTTTTGTTTTGTTTTGTTTTGTTTTTTAAGCCCATCTCTCTACCCTTTTTGCCCTTTTTTTCCTGCTTCCCTCTCCCAGGGCGTGGATCCACAGGTCCCTCTATCCCACTGGTCACAGATCCGAATCAACTCAGCCCGTAAACCATTGACAGCTTGGGAGAACAGTTAATCACATCCATCCATTTGGGATCCATAGCCCAGAAGATTCAAGTTTTAAAAAAACTGCAATGATGCAATCATATACTTATTTCTGTGTAAGAGATTTAGGCAATAGGAAATACAGATTTAAAATACCTAGAATCTCTCTCTAGACTGTCAGTGTGAGATGCTGTTAGAGAAAGCAAATGAGGCTGGCCTACCGCTGAAACGTAATGTAGCCTCATTATCAGTGCACGGAACAATTTACTTACTCCCACACAAGTCAGATGCACGGCAAATCATTTTGCAGAGATCATTTAAATACTGATAAGGGAACTATGCCTAGAATTAGTGTACCCTAATTCTCACAAATGACCTATAGTTTCAAGTGTTTATTCAAAAGAGAAGCATCTCGGTAGGTCAAAAGGGATCATTCAATCACAGGCTTGGAAATTGCTCCTCTGTGAGTTTCACATGCAGTAAAAGCATACAGAGTGATTTCCAAAGACTCACATCAGATTTCATTATTTTTCTGATGAAGAGGTTTTTTTTATTCCACAGAAAGAAGCATTTATTCTTTAAAGGATTTCTTAACTATTATACTCTTTTATAATTAATCTGCTATTCAACATAATTTTACACAATCGTCGTAGGACTGTGAATAAGGATAATTGTTTATTTATCCTGATATTTGGAATTTGTACTCCTTTTGTACTGCTACATTTTATCACAAAGCACAAAAAATTCTCCCTCCCCCATCAAAAAGAAGGTGGTTAAACTCCATTAAGTTTTGAACACCCATGAAGCATCACATTATCATTCTGAGCATGAAGGTGGGTTTGTTTGTTTTTTTTCATAGAGAATTTAGACTTATTCTATTCAGAAGGAAAGAGATATTTCCTTGAAAATAACAAAGAGGAGCTAGAACACTTTCCCTTGCCTGTGCCATGTACATCATATGAGATGGCAAGGCATGTTCTCACAGGATATGTTGGGGAAAATCATTGAAACCTACAACAGCCACACCACATGGGGCTCAATGACACATAACAACAGGTCCTTTAAAGAAAGAGGTGAGGGGCAGCACCACTACAGCAGAAACACCTTCAGGTCCTCACCTTGCATTCCTTCTCCCACATCTCCATCAGGGCTCTGCAAAGCCCCAAGGAGCATGTGAAATTGTTGCTCTGCTGCAGAGGGGCAGGAAGAAGGCACACAAAGAGAGAAGGCAAGCACCACAGATCCCCACACCCCTTCACCGTTTGCAGCAGAAACTTAGATTCTACTACAACTTAGCAGAGGGCAAACTTTGCCCTTCCTTCGTGTAACTGATGGCATTGATTTTAACTTCATGATTCATTTTCTGTGGCTCTCCTTGTAACTGAAAGATGCATTGAAAATGACTGCAGTTTGCTCAGCGGCCAACTGCAGAGATGATGTATCCTGGAAGGCTGCTATGAACAAAGGCTTCTTGGATTGGAGCAGATGTTTTTAGATCATCCCTTCACCCCAGGAAATGTCTATGACTTGCTTAACTAAGACAAGTGCAATTGAAAACCTTTGTAAAACAAAATTCCAGATATGGCTCAGTTATAACATATTATACCTCTACTTTCCTACAAACCTTGAAAAATGACTGGAGGAGGAGGGGGCTGAAATCTTCCTTGCTCATTAAAAAAAATGTTCTTAAGCCCAAGAAAAGCATTAGTGTAAGCATTAACTGTCCAGACACCCACAGCTTTAGTTGCTGATAACTGGGGAAAAATAATAATTTGAACTGCTGACAGTAAAAAACTCCAGAAGAGATGCAATGAAAGGAAAGAAAAAACCACAGACAAGCAAACAGGTGTAGCAGAACCAGAACAAAAGCAACTGGGGTTCTTTACTGAAGTCATTGTCATACTGCACAGTCTAAGTTGTGACAAAGATGTGAAGAATAACAGTAATGCAGAACAAGGCTCTGCTCTGGGAGATATCACCTGTAGGTAACTCACTGCTCTCAGTCAAAATCTAGCTATGAACAGAGCAGCATACACTGGCAAAACCCCCTGGCTGAGAGCCAGAGTATAAATTATTTACAGTGTGTCATCTCTGCCAAAATAACTCTGCACAACGAAGGTCTGAGACAGAAGGTGCTCCAAAAAAATTGAAGCAGAGAATTGATAGGATACTCCATCATTAGCAACTGAGTGGAGTCTATCTGTGTAGTACCCATTGTGCTGTGTCATACAGCCCTGCAGATGCTCTCAGATGCAGCTGATCACTTGTCAACGCGATCAGCACTGCAGTACATATCTGCAAGTGCCAGGAATGCAAATGACCTGACCTGGAGAGCAATGAACTTTAATCCTCAGGTAAATTTAAAGAACCCAGTTCCCTGCTGATTGAAAACAGGATTCAAGAATCTCTCCAGCTTCAGACACTGCCTAATGAGAAAAAGCAAGGCAAAAAACATGGAGAATGTGCCTTGCAGTCAGCACAGGCTCATTATTACCATCTATCAGTCTGAGGATCCTCAGCAGCTTTTCACTCCCTACAGCAATTAGAAAGACAGCTTTGTGATAAAATAGGTATTAGCAGTTGAATGAAATATTCTTCATCAGTGAGGCTCCAGCACCTCCCATTCTGCCTTTTTCTTCCCCTCTTCAAAGAATTTTAATAATGTAGATGCTAATCTCAAGGCTAAACTGTAGAAAGAGCATCCCCACTTTATTTCCCCACATTCTTACTTCCTCCTCACAATGCAGCTTCTTCACTATTGCTACTATTGCAGCTTGAACAGTGTTATTCAAAACAGCATTCCATAAAACTTATCATTTTACTGCCCTTTAAATCTTGTTTTGTTTGACTGATTAGGAGCAAATAGAGCATGAGCTGCAAAGCAAGAACTTCTGTTTTTTGTCAGCTGACAACAGCCAAGCTCAAGCACAGACCTGCTGGTTTATAAATACATCCCAGACAGCCCATCACATCTGAGCATTCCTAACAGAGAACCGAGGAGAAGAGACATGTTTGGACAAAAGACTTGTTCTGGATCATTTAACCATCAAATTCAATGAGGAACTGAATTATTTGGTTACACTGCATAGAAATATGTGGGCAGCTCTTTGCTGTCAGAAAATTGGACACAATTATTCCTCTTCTATTTTTGCTTCATTTGCTGTGTGCTGGCAGGAGCTTCTTGTAGGAATGATCACACAAATGAATGAGACACCTGGATGCATCTGGGAACTCCAGATTGCAAGATCCCTGTTTTCTTCCTATAAGGTCATCCAGATGAAAACTAATGATTACCTTAGCTGGAAATGTTTACAGACAGGTATGTCTTGAAGTTTCTTGTGGCACTTAGTGGAATAAAGTACCATTGTTATTTTATGGACTACAACATCTACAACAACTACAATAAGACATCTAACAGTTCTAAACATGACAAGCTCACACACTGATCCAGCTAACCAAAGCACCCATTTGCCTGCACTTCTACATGAACAGGAGTTGTGCTTTTGTAGGTGCCTCCATTTTTTGATGTTTGCTTTAAAAGTTCAAATTATGTTCATTTTGCCCTCCTAGGGAATCATAACAAAACATTCTGAACAGCGTTGTAACTGTTTTGTGCTTTGTTTTAGTAAGTGCTATACTTTTGGAACCTAGCTGTTTGAAGTTTACTCTTGATGCCAGTATTATCCCAGAATAGCTCATGGAAAAACAGCCACCAACTCCCTGGGCAGCCCGTTCCTGCACTTAACTACCCTTTTGGAGGAGAATTTTTTCCTAACACCCAATCTGAATCTCCCCTGGCACAACTTGAGGCCATTCTCTCTCATATCGAACAGATGAATTTGAAACAGGTAAATCAGGTGCCCTGGGCTCTGCTCCAAACTTGTACATTCAGTGCCCCTAATTCCCCCATTTGAAATATTTTTAATAGTTTACTTACATGTTACTTATACCTTTGATTTTAATACAATAACAAGTAGGGAGGGTGCCAGAAACATAGCGCTGTGCCATTGGGTAACGACATCACTTATCCACCTGTGCTGTGTTGGTAATGGTTAGTTATATTCACTTAGTTTCCTACTGCTTTAACTTAAATAACCTGAGTACTAAGAAGCTGATGTATGGCCATATCCACATTTCTTATTTTACACCTAGCAGCAGGACCAGCAACCAGCTTGTAAATACGTGCAGCTGGAGGTTGTAGGGTGACAAAGCTGAGAAGAAACATTCAAATTTGTCTGACTTGAGGTCACTGGCAGAGATTTGTAGATAATTCATTTTGCTCATCTAACTGAAAATCATCACCTAAATTGAAATTTTAACATCAGTACAGGACACAATAACATATACTGAGTCTTGTTCCTTTCCACCTGCAGTCAGGTATCATACCTCTGTTGCTCCTGAACCAAAACAACTTTACGTGGCAACACCTGGCAAAGGATCTGCATGGAGAAATTTTCCTGTGCCATTAGGATCAACTTAGGTTAACATCTAAAGATCAGTGTGTGGCTGGTCATGTAACTGGACTCATTCTCAGTCTTCCTATTATTCAAATGCAGGCAGCAGTGGCTGGGCTAGGTGTGCATCACTTACTAGCAATGAAGTGTTGCACATCAACCTAGAACAACATCCAGATGTTGCCAAGAGACTGCTAGTGCCTGGGCTAGAGAACGTAACACATCCAAAAGGACAGGGCCCAGCAGCTGTTAATGATTCAGGTACATTGACTCAGATGTATTGATTCAGAGCGTTCATCCAGATACAAAGCTCTATTGTACAAAAGATTAAATGGTAACCAATTGTAACGCTGTAACACAATGGAAAGCACAGCAATGACACCAGAGTACCGAAGTTCTAGGCTGCAGCAAGTGAAGACTTGCTCAAATGCAAAAATCATAAGCAGAGAAACAAAGGAAAGAAGCTGCTTACTTTCAGAGGGCCTCAGGTAGGAAGGGATCTCCAGTGAGATCCCCTTACCTTCACTGCCAGCCCTTCAATGAGGTCTGGATGAGTGGATCAATGAGTGGATCCTGGCTCCACCCCTCCAAACACTCAGGTGCACTGCATGAGCTCCCCTGGGTTGGCCCTGCCTTCGTACTAGGTGTGCAAATCACTGCTTCATTTGCATTCATTTGCATTTTCCTATACACCAATATTCAGATTCACTTGGATATTCTGCCCCTGAAGAAAGAAATAAACTGTTGTTCCATCCAGGGGATTGCTGCAGTAGCTGTGGGAGTTACATCTGTTCCTCTATGTCAGTGGGGTTCTGCTAAGGGCGCATCTTCATAAGAAATAAATTAACCTCACAGTGACCTCACAGTTACGCTATGCAAAGAGTAGGACAGTACAGCCAAAGAAATAAAACAAAAACCATTGATAGCAAGGAGGAAAAAAACAGCACATTTCTTAACATCTTTTAACACTCCTCCATAGCTAGGTGTGTTGTGAAACTGAGATCACATGTCTGAAGGAGGTCCTGACAATTCCCTTCTCCTCGCATTAGGATGCCCCTGCCTTTGAAGTTACCCACTGGAATAAAAAGCAGCCTCAAAAGAGAACACTTGTCTCTTTGTGTTTACTTGACACTGACACACAAATCTTCTCTGGTCTCTGAAGATTTTCCTAACCTTCTGGTTTTAAAGCTTTCTATTCAACAACACTTCAGCAAGTGAGAATCCTACTTTCAAGTGGTAGTGCAGCTTCCAGGATGCTGTGCTCTAATTTAGTTGTTCCAAGTAGTAGCCTGAATTTTAATGCTTGCTTTTAGCAGTTTCAACAGCTTTTTCCAAGTGACTTCATTACAGTTAATCTATGCTTGCTGTTACACACTCAAACAACCACACTTGAGAGAACATTTAAAGATCACAATCAAGTCATGACTGCCTGACATCCTCATAGTTGCTGTGCCATGTCTATCAAGCAACAGATGATCTGATGTTATATGATTAGCAGAAACACCCTTACAATAGTGCCATTTTTGGAGAGCAGGCATTAATACTCAGGGCCAATATGTACAGCTTCTCCAGCAATCATAGACACATTGTGTCTTCCCTGTGGCTTTTTGTTGTGCAGACAACTCCAGCTTAACCATGTTTAATCCTTTTTCTGTCATCAAGCATTTTAATTATATCAAACATTTTTCTGTTTTAATGCTTTCTTCATTTTTTTTTTTTAAGATATTTCCTATTCCTGTACTTTCATTTAATTAAAACATCCTTTTTGCTTTTCCTGTTATATTCTGTGCTCTCATGGCAAGTGCACCCTAAGCAAGGCTGGGAGATTTATTCCATCACATTTCCTGCCCAGCACTGCCTAGCTTTTACCCACGCCTGTCTCCCCTGTTTATCTGCTTCCTTTTCAAAGCACAGAAATCACACTGGAAATACATTGACTGCACGGTGTATCTGCAGGGGAACAACTCAGGAACTCCATACTCTCTGCCCCTCTGAACTAATATATGAACATGTATTTCCCATAAGGGAAACCTATACAGAAAAGCAAGGCTGCTGTTAGTTACAGGGACAAATATACAGGTGTAGGAGGGGCTGAAGCAGAAAAGAAACTGGATGGGACTGAACAGTAAGGACTTGTAGCCTCTACTCAGCCCTCTTCACTGATGTCACTGACCTCACTCCTCCATTGCCCCTTTCTGCTGATGCCCATTTCTCATCCTCTGTATAAAGTATTAGCTTCAACTACATTCCCGGGCATTGCCCATACACTTCCTTCTGTTCCCAGCCTCCCACAGCACTCACATCAGGCAGTACACCAATGTCCTGAGCCAGCAAGGAAAGCCTGAGTGAAGACAGCCCAAGAGAATCTGGATCCACACCACAAAACTTCCACCATGAAGAGCAAAATTCAGATACACCTGAATACATAGCTGGAAAACTCTTCTCCTGGTGCTGCCTCAGTTCACGCGGCTGAGATGCTGCTAGTTCTGCTGCTTCCTCCTAATATCTAACCTAAATCTCCCCTATCTGAGTTTAAGACCATTCCCCCTTGTCCTATTGCTATCAACCCATGGAAACAGCCATTCCCCGTCCTGTTTATATCCTCCCTTCAAGTACTGGAAGGCCACAGTAAGGTCTCCCCCAAGACATGGGATCTGGCTCCTGGGAGAGAGTAAAAGTCTGAAGACCACATCAGGGATGAAATAAAGCATACTAGTTGTTTATTTGTTATTTTTCACAATTGCATTCAGCTGCTCCAATTGCTCCCACTGTTTTTGCTCCAACCCTGCTGTGCTGCTCTACCGTGGCTGCAAGCTGACGGCTTTTTGAGGCAGTGGGAGGTAGTTATAAATATCTATAAATGCTTTTAAGGTTCTTGGCAGGCAGATGCGTGCTATGTGGGGCTGGCACAGTGGTGCCATGCTGGCAGAGGGTGCGGCCTAGCTCAGGGAGATGCTGCGTACTGACACCAATTCTACAAGTCAGGGCTCACAGCATCTTTCAGGTTTCCTCAGTTTGCCTGCTGAGCTCCGTTCAGTATATCTGTACAACTCTTCAACACACAGTAGTATAAACACCTGAAAGGCCAGATACCATTCTCCTTGCTAAGCACAGACTGCTGTGGGGAGCAGAAAGTTAAGGTGGTGGAACCTGAAGCCTTGGCGATGATCTCTGCACAATTAAAACCCTGTAAAAATAAAAGCAATGCTATCACAGTGCATATTTGGGAACTGAAAGTGTTTTCTAACTTCTGATTTGACTGAAAACCACATCTGTCTGACGTGGAGGATAATAATTCTTATGTAGGAGGATCAAATGTGTCACACTGTATGTGAATATCCATTGCTCTGATTATTTCTTGTATGGCTGGACATACATACAAGTGAAACCTCTGCAAAGTTCAGGTGCCTAGCAGCTGAAATATTTGCTTTACAGAGATGGAGTTCAGTATTCAGTAGTCATGGTGGATCTGTCCTTGGGTCGTGGAAATTTCAAGTGTGGCCATAACAACAATCTTTGCTTTTTTGCTAAAGTATTTTCAATACCTTTCAGGGGCAATCTAGGCCTCTTGCAGGAGCAGTGAAGATGTGTGCACTAATTCCTGGCTGCATGCTTTGCTGAAGATGAGCAATACTCAGTTACTGCATTGGAGCATTGTACTGTAGTAAAAGATCACCCACTTTCTAAAGAGCAAATGTTTAAAGCAATGGCAAAAGAACAGCACCAGCTGTGACTGCAGCAGGTCCTGCTCACAGCAAATCCTGATCCAGCATGTGCAAAGGGATTTGCCAAACTTGTGGCAGATTGGGAAAGTTGCATTCAGCCTATAGCGAAGAGAGAAACCTCTACAAACCCCACTGGCCTGTCTTGTCCTTGCATCGTGCTCTGTTTTACCCCGCCATGGAGAGGCAGAAGAACAAGGACTCTCATACACAGAGTTAAATTCTCCCCAGTCTTTCTCTTATGACTGCTTTAAGAAATAGAATTGATTATTTAAAGCAACTATCTGCATAAGAAAAGGTGAAAGGAACCATGAAGAGCATATAGTAAAGGATATTTAATTTGCAAATCGCCAGACAGGCTTTGCAAAGCATGGTTGGTCGGTACATGAAGCCCTGAGCTATTTATTATTCCTGCTGTTATCACCTACCATTGCTCTCATGCCATTTGCACATAACCTCTCTCAAGAGATAATCAGTAAGCCAGAAAAGCGTTTGCCCTTGAAAACCAGGTGTCATTATCATGTGCCCTTGCACTGTATAAGCTACTAATACAGAGAGCCATTTGCAAAAAGCATTTCTCTAACACAATCTTCCTACATTTTATTGATTCACATGAGGAATAGAAACTTTAGGCAGAATGACATCTTTGCTGTGGTGAAAGTTAGCAGCTTGATGCTGTACCATCTGTTCAAGGGAAAAAAATAAGTGTCATGTTGATGTTAGGGCATAATTCTATAATGGTACTTTACACTGTATGCCAGTACTGAAGACAGTTGTTCTTCGAGCAGATTGATCTCTTCTGGAGGTGCTGTAAGGCAGCAAAAATGGACAGAATTATTTAGTATCTTAAGCAGGAAAGACAGGAAATCATGTTATGTTGGAGAAAGGAAGCCAAAGGATGCTTGACAACACAGTCAGCAGAAAAGTGAACGGAAAAAATGAGCACATTGCCTTCGGCTGCTGGAAGGAAGACAGTGATAAAGGGCAGTAACTGACAAAGTGTGAAACCAGACTGCCAGGAGCTGTGGATGCCACTGCACCACAGCTGCTGGTCTGGAAGCCCCACTGTCTGCCCATCGCCATCCTCTTCCTGCTCGAGCTTTTGCCTAAATGACTCTTACCTGCTTTCTGGGATGAGGAGTGTTGTGTGACAAGTCCACTTTCCATTTGGCTTGTGCAGTACTCAGTACCATGTTAAAAACAACCAGTGTTTCTACAAACGATAAGTTTAATGACGACGGCACTGGTTGCTTTTATTTTCTCATTGGTATCCTCTCTTTGACCCTGACAGCTAAAAATAAGTTTAAATAAAAGCCGGAGTGTCTTCATTTATCTCTCAACCTTTCACAATGTAAGTTTTACCCACTCCCATCTCAGTCAAGGATGATATTCTCACCTTCAGCTGTAGGTGATCCAAACAATAACAATTGTATCAACAAGGCTCTACTTAGAAAAAAGCCAAACCTGGGAAGCTGAGAAAGCTATCTGCAATGGTTTAACCTTGGCTGAGGTAACTGCAGCTCACATTTTGCCTACAGCTGTCAGTGGAAAGATGTTTCTGGCACAGGAGGGAAGAGTGGATGCCATCCTGCACATGTCAGGGAGCAGAACTGGCAATGCCCAGAGTACACAAGAGCTCCTCATGGGGGCAGTTCTGCCTACCTGCAGGGCTGTGTGACCAGGGTGGTAGACTGGGTGCTAAATCACCTCCCTACATCCTCAGAACAATTCAGTATAAGAAGCACGAAAAAGCTCATAGGAATTCAGAGGAGATAAAAAAGACTTTTTTCCCCCCAAATGTCATTTATCCTCCCAAATCGTTCAGATGTTTATTCTAGAACGTGAAATACATTGAGAACAGTTTGAATAATTTTCCATCCTCTAGATTTCTTTTCCCCACTGTTCCTTAATTCATTTGCTGTAAAACAGCATATATGGGGAGGGTTGTTCAGCTGGTTAAAATGTGCAAAGGAAAATTTAAACCAACCGGGGTATTACTGACGTATGCACTGGGCACTGAAACAGTTAAACAGTGGAACGTCCTACTTCACTTCTTGAGAGTTAATGATGCCTGAAAACAATGTTAGCCTTGTATCATTTTTTATCATCAAGGACTGGGCATCCCAGTTTATGAAAATGGATATATACTCATTTTATATTTCTCTTAATGAGAAAATGATTAACCTACAAAGGGAGCATTTGCTTGTTCTTTAAATGAAGAATTGATGGAAAAACTTTCCACTGTTTTAGTCAGAATTTACTTAGAAATAAAACAATCACTAAAAAGGGCTATTCACAATCTAATGAGTAGTAGAAAAGCAAAATACTTTGCAATACTAAGGGTTTTTATTGGCACTTTTCATCTGTTATGAGTGTAGGTGCTAAAATTACGTGTTACGTTGAAAGCACAGCTTAACTGAGTACAGTCTGATAATACGAAGAGACTTGTTCACAGCTCAGGCTGAAACTGAGGTAAGAATTTTGTAATTACTTATTATCCACTGAAGTCTAACCAATAAATCTTATTAGTATTTTAGAAATTGTTTTTTATGACCAGCAGTTCAGTAGGAATCGGATGGTAGTGCTTGAAAGTGTTGGTCACCTAAAGGTGCTTACAACTAGAGCTGAGCTTTTGCACAGTTACAGAGATGAAGAAGCTCAGGTCATGGGATCCGATGGCAGCCTTGGTTGCAATGAGATTGCAAAGTTTTCAGTCTTACAGGAAGTGAACAAGACAAACAGTAGAACTGTAGCTTTGGTCTTCAGTGCAAGAGTTGTCCTCCAAAATCATGGTATACTAGAAGGGCTGAAGTTCCTCTTTAATAAGGCAGTGAAAAAGACAGTGTTTTAGACTCAAGTGAGTCAGTTCAACACAGAAATAACTGCGCGGAATGTACCAGTTCTGGATACATAAACAAGATAAGAGGATCTAACGGTTTTCTATTCTGTGAATATGAAACAAAAAGTATCACAGAGATCAGTACACAGCCTTTCTAATCCAGAACAAGGATCTTTTATGTAATCCTATTTCTTAGTTCAGCTGATTTATATAAATGTCCTCCTGCAGAGATAGTTTCTGAGAAAGGGGTAAGGCATTTCATCACGTGTCTACATTTTGTCTGGACTGCTCTTGGTGAATAAATGTTTCAGGTTGTGACAGGTCTGCACCACATAAAACCTTTTTTTTTTTTTTGTTTAATTAGGCCAGTATCTGTCCCTTTAGCGTACCAGTGCAACAATTTAATGCCTGAATAAAACACTTGGGGAAAAACAAGAAAATGAGAGTCACAAATGTCATGATTTCGAAATACTGGCATCCCCTAAGTGTATTTTTTTGCACTGTGGCAGCACACAGTGAGGATCAGTGAGCCGGAGGAGAGGGTGCTGTGTTAGAAGCTGTCACCTGCATAGAATACAGGTCCAAGGCCATCTGTTGTATTAACAGTGATAAAAGCATAGGCTGTGCTTAGGGATATTGCCTAGTTCACTCATATGTAGAAAAAGTTTAAGTAAGCTGTTACAACCACAAACCAGATGAATACATTGACCTCATTATACTAAAATATATTTTATTAATAAATAACAAAATAATTTTCCCGTTATCAATTAACAAGTTAAATAGGATTTGCACAGAAACATTTTTTATAAGTTACTGTATACACCTGTTTCCTAAATCCACACATTTTCCTAAATCATGCTATAACGTCTGAAAATTAGACCAAGATTGCAACATCTTATTATAAAGGACAAACATGGAATTCTATCAACTTCTTTTGTGCGTCTACAAATCTTGAGCATTTTTTCCTCACTGAGAAGCTGTGAATTTCTGTGGGTTTGGAGTACATCACTGTTATGAAGCATGTCACCTACATCTTCCCACTTATACCTTCTGACAAAATTTTTCCATCCAATCAGCAAAAGGCTTAAAAACAGTAAAGCACAGTATTCAGCTTAGCAACAGGCATATGAGAAACCCTATTCCAGATCTGCCATTACCTCTAATATTTTTTCATTTGCATCTCTCAACTGCAAGCCTGTGAGCACAGAGACCTATCTTACTTGCTCTGGCTAGACATTAGAAATATAAAGATCTAGGTGATTGTGCAACCCAAGTTTCACATAGGCTGCACACTTTGCCTCAGTCTCTCCTGAGGGCAGCTGTACAACAAACTCCGCTGTCTGCTATACATTTTTATCTTCCCATTAAATTATACAGCTATATAGCTTCCTGACGCACTAAACCTGAACTTCAGGCTTCTAGTAGTGCTAGAAGCCTAGCAGACAATGATGCACACCACTGCTGTAGCCTAAAGGCATGAATTCATCCTTTATCTTTTTCCCCATAAAATTCGTGTGGGTTAATTCTGAGCTGGCATTTTGGTTGGATTTTGCGTGTGCTGTAGTTCTGTTACTCTTCTGCTGGTATATGTAATTTTATCCTGCTTCTTGGGTTGCCCACTGAAGCTGCTCTCAACTTCTCCAAAGTTTCTGTATGCAGTAAACTTCTGCTTTCTCTCTGGATATCAATACTGTCACTGTCATATCACTACTGCTGGAAAAAATACCTGACCTGCTGCAGGGTAACAGGTAGTCCATGCAGAGCCATGGCCAGAGTTCATGAAAGTCCTGTATTCACTTGTCTGTGCTATCAGACAAGTGAAGTCAGGAAGTGAATATCATTTCTACCTGTGCTACAGCCAGCAAAAATCCGGATTGCCTGCAGACAGCATATAACCAAAGGATGGTGTCATAAAGTCTCCTATTTCCGCTATAAATTCCTTAGCAGAACAAAAACTGTTCCAGCCACGATACATTAGAGTGAGCAGTCTGATAACAGGAGGTGAGGAACAAATAAAAGCATAAAAGCCAAGTCAAGTACAATTATTCTTTGAGGAAGAAGCAGACCTGGAAGCAAGAGACAGGACCAGCAGAGACCTGACGAAATGTTCCAGCAGGGACATCCCAGAGCAGGGATACATACATGAGTCTACTGTTCTAACATCTTACCTGTTTGTGTCAAACTTTGACAAAGCCTGAAATATGAATTCAAGGAATGATGAACAGAAGCACATTCAACAATAAAGAAATGAAATCCCAATGATAATGATCACCTGTACAGCATGATGGCAATAGAAACTGTTATGGCCAAAACAAATGCATTTAAATCCTCGGTGCATCTCACTAAAACATAACAAACAAGCAAGAAATATCTGGAACTAAAGAGATTCCTCTGTTTGACAGTCTTGTGCATTTTTGTCAGGGGATGCTGCAGCATTACATGAAATACACACTTAAGGAGCAGATCTAGCGTGATTATTAAAACTCATGCAAAAAAAATACCTAGATAACAGCTTGCGTTTGGATAGCAGTAAAGAAGTGATTTGAAGAGCTCTAACGATCCTTAGTCTTCCAATTGTTTCCAGAATAGTGAGGCAAGCAGCAATAAAAAAACCAAACAAACAAACAAGCAACAAAAAAACAAACAAAAAAAGAATTTTAACAACTTACTACAGCAACTGGCTCATTAGCAATGATTAAAATGTGTTTGGGAGGGATTTATTTGACTGTGAAAAAACAACTACTAAAGTCTTAATTCAGTTCCAGATAAGTCATTTTCAGTGCCTAACACTGCCTCATAAGACTACCACTGCTCTGCACTGAACTTTCTATGTAAGATTTTGCATGAATTGCAAAACATGGTATTAAAAAAGCATTTCCAGTAGGAAACGGGAAATTCTCGGAATATACGCAAATACCTGAAATATAATCAACAGCTACAGTCTTAAGCCACATTGCATCAGTTCCAGTTAGTTCTTTTCTTCTATACCACAGCTACCTGCTTTCGGTCCCATGAAAAGCAGTTACTACGCAATGTAGCTTTAATTCAAAAGTTTTTTTTTTTAATTTCACAGTGTAACAGGACCCTGAATCTCTAGCTGTGGGTGAGAGGAGCAGATTCCATCCCACTGTAACAGTAGATCAAGTCTGAGCCCTCCTCATGAAACAGAATGTATGTAAGTCCATGGGGCCAGATGATATCCATCCCAAGATTCTGAAAGAGATTGCTGATGTGGTTGCTGAGCTGCTCTCCATCATATTTGAAAAATCATAGCTATCTGGTAAAGACCGCGGTGACTGGAAAAAGGGAAACATTACTCCCAGTTTTAAGAAAGGGAGAAAGGAAGACCCAGGGAACTACAGACCGGTAAGCCTCACCTTTGTGCCTGGGAAGATCATGGAGCAGATCCTCCTAGAACCTATCTTAAGGCACATATGAGATAAAGAGGTGATGTGAGACAGCCAGCATGGCTGCACCAAGGGCAGATCTTGCCTGACCGATCTGGTGGCCTTCTACGATGGAGCAATGGCTTCAGTATACAGAGGAAGGGCAACGGATGTCATCTACTTGGACTTCTGCAAAGCCTTTGACATGGTCCCTCACCACATGCTTCTCTCTGAATTGGAGAGGTGTGAATTTGAAGGATGGACTGTTTGATGGATTAGGAATTGGTTGGTTGGACACAGCCAAAGGGTTGTGATGGTTCTGTGTCAGGGTGCAGGCCGGTCACAAGCGGTGTCCCTCAGGGGTCAGTCTTGGGACCAGTGCTCTTCAAC
>JAOWBP010002392.1:644177-658806 GCA_028571105.1 Tragopan temminckii
GACCCTGCACATAGCAGGGGGGTTGAAACTAGATGATCATTGTGGTCCTTTTCAACCCAGGCCATTCTTTGATTCTACAATAACCTAAAAATTGTGCTCTCTGTAGTTTGTTTCTTCATGCATAAAAACATTCTCACACCATACTCATGGTTTAACCTCATGCCTCTGTTCTACTGCAAGACACCCAACATCTCCTCCCCATCCTCCCTGTTTCACACAGCAGCTCTTCCAGACTTAATCCCCCAGTCTCGTCTTCCTCATGGCAGAACCATTCCTGATCACAAACACTATTCTCACCTACCACGTATGGACCATCTCTCAACTACTCACTCAAAACGGGTTTTGCGGGTGAAAGAAGAGAAGCAATTCAAACACGCCATCAGGCGCGAACATCCTTCCATCTTGCACACATAGGTAGGCTCCCTAGCCTGTACTTTCCCTTTTCTTGAATACTGTGTTCATCACTTGTTTATCATCATTTAATTGTTTATAAGTAGATTGAGACTAAAATTTTCTGAATGGACATGAAAGTGTTTTCATTTTTTCCTGATTCTGAACACATCTACTTGCAACTGACCGCTCATTTTGAGTAATGATTGTCATTACTAATGCTGAATAGTAATAGAGTCTAGTAACATAAGCATAATCATTCTGCTAAGTAAGCTGCCACTTACTGGAGGAAAAAAAAACCCCAAAACAGACTCCAGCCTTACATCTGTTGATTATACACTTTCACCAAGAAGGTATGGAGTAACACAACATTTAACAAAATTAAGTTAAATGCAGAATTACAAAAATTAGTGCATTTGTAAATATCATGGAATAGGACAACTAACCCATTTCAACTCCAGAGATCAAATAAACTAAAAAAAGGATACAACATCTATCATGGATTCAGTGAAAAAGAGCTGTTACTGAAATAACAAGACTAGCCTTGAGAGCATAAGCAGATCATCTTTTCGTACAGAGGGCAATAGGCTGCTCAGTAATTCTTTGCATAGGTGACTTTGCCAGGTGGGATCCAAGGAAAAGGCACTTCATTCCTACACACAGCATGGAGGCTCTTCTGCTTCTTCTGAAGTTGCTCTCTCCTCAAAATATTTCCCTGAAAACAAAACATTATGTCAAATAAAAGAACTCTAGCAATTGAAAAGTCAGAATTATTGCTACGTCTTTCATGTGAAGTTAAAACATGATAGGGATTTGCCATTTGGAGCTTAGCACATCCCTCTAAGGATTCAGCCATGCGCACCGCACAATGAAACAGAGGCACTGTAACATGTGATGTTATTTGCAGGTGAAGTGACAGTCTCAGGGATGAGATGGCTTTGTGTGCCTTCTAAACAAAAAACACAAGAGAAGGCCTGGTGGATTAGGTACTATGTCTGCCTTGAATTGTGGCAATTGGACAGATCAATACGATAGGAAAGGCATTACAACAAAGGTGTGATAACAAAAGAACTAGAACAACAGAGAGGTGCTATAAAGGAAGAAGACTAATCAATCATATCAGAAGATTCTAGGCTTACAAGAAAAAGCTTAACTAAAGAAAGATCCCCAGAAAAAGATCCTTCCCCAGTGGCAGTCAGCCCTTAAATGGGGTCTAAGAGAGGTGGAGCCAGGCTCCCCCACCTTCCAGTCACACAGCTGAATTGCCTTCACCTGTGCTCCCAGGGCTGACCCAGTCCTTTCCCAGGTGATCAATCAGTGGTTCAGGCTGTGACTCAGCAGTTCCTATACACTCCACCCCTTCACAGCATGAACAAATGATTGAGCCAGCTGGAGGGTGAGCCTTTCCTAATACAGGGATCCAACACACCATAACACTTATACAATTGCCCATCATGATGCAGGTTGACACAATGTAAGACAATTGATGATTGGTTTGTGGCTGAGGTTCATGTTCTCTCATGGGCCAGTGTTATTGGAGGCATGCAGTTGTTTGGTGCAGGTCCATCCTATGTTCCATCAGTCCCACATAGGCCATCACCGGGTGTCGTGCTTGATGTCAAGCGATTCTGGAGCACTTCAATGGCATTTCATCCTTCTGGTGATCCTAGAGACTCAAAGGCTCACAGAGAGTAGTACAGATGTTTCAGAGGTACCAGGAGGGGAAGGTCTGCCCTCCAGGGCAAAATATAGGCTGTATTCCTATCCTGGGTCAACACTTCAGCTTACACTGGGGCATGTCCCAGCCACCTGTACCACATTCTTTGGCCAGATATCTGTGGCTGCATAACTATATCAGGTACCAAAGAGGTGTCCTGATCTGCCATAGGGACATGATAAGGGTCCCCTTAGCAATGAAGACCAGGGTATTGACCACAACAACTGCAGGCCATGTACCTATTACCAGGCAAATAACTGATTTCCCAACCTCCAATAATCTCCCCCAAGGCACAAGTGGGCCACACCATTTTGGTCCTACTTGCACCTTCCAAGGCCATTCTATTGGTGCCATTCTATGGGTACCTGGTTCTAGATTCTCAGTGGCAGGGGGCAGAAGATTATTTTCATTACCAATTTGGGGTCTTACCCGATTATCAGTGCCTGTAATTTGGATCCTAAGCAGGGAAGACCATGTTGTCTGTAGCATTTTCAGGGCACTGAGTCTGCCATCTCTAGTCCTTTCATTCAATCATACTGTATCTTTCTTCTGCTCCATGCCAGACCTGAAACCAGAACCCAATGGGGGTCCAAAGAGAACTCTGGCATTGCCACAGGCCCCAGCCAAACCCATCCTGAGTTACATGGACTTCTAGTTTGGCTGGAAGGGTGGGATCGAATATACCCAACGCCAGGACTTGTTTAACTGCCAGTCTGGCCTGTTGGAAAGCCTCGTGTTTCATTCTCCCCCAGTCCCACAGTTGTCCCTTTTTCATGAATCTGTTTAACGGTCTCAGCAGCTGTGCTAAATGAGGTATAAAGGAACACCAATATCCCAACATACCTAAGAGCTCCTGCAGCTGCTTTGGTGTTGTAGGGACTGGAAATGCCTGAACCTTATCTATTACAGCACTGGGTAGTACTTTGGTCTTTCCTGACCAAACTGCCCCCAGGAATTTCACAGACAGGCCCAAACCTTGCACCTTCTGAGGATTTATAGCCCATCCTCTTTCTTCCAGTCAACGAATCTGCCACCTGTCCTACTGCCTCCAGTAAGTCAACAAGAGATCATCAATATAATGATATAAGCTAACATTATTAGGTTTTTCCCAATTAGCCAGGTCACACACCACTAGATTATGACAATACGTTAGCGAATGCACGTACCCCTGTGGCAGGACCTGAAAGGTCCACTGCCTGCTGCCCCATGTAAACGCAAACTGGTCTTGGAATTCTTCAGCAATTGGAATACTGAAGAATGCATTTGCCAAGTCTAGGACACAGTGAGTGGTTTTTATCTCAATTTGTCCACTAAGGAGGCAATATTAGGTATGGCCACACAAACAGGCGGCATGACCTTATTTAATTCTCTATAATCTACTGTCATTCTCCATGTTCCATCTGACTTTCGCACTGGCCATATGGGGGAATTATACGGGCTATGAGCAGGTCTTTTAATCCCAACTTCCTGCTGCAAGGGTACGTGCATTCACCAACCTATTGTCATAACTTAGTGGCACAGGACCTAGCAGAGTGGAATAATCAAAACAACATAAAACTGTACCACTATATTGCTGATCTCCTGTTGACATCTGACTCACTAAAGGCATTAGAAAAGGTGACAGAGTCACTGACTACTCCTTTGCAAAAGGAATGGTGGGCTATAAATCCACAAAAAGTGCAAGGACCAGGCTTGTCATTGAAATTTCTGGTTGTAGTTTGGTCAGGAAAGACCAGAGTACTACCTAGTGAAATAACAGACAAGGTTCTAGCATTCCAAGTCCCCAGCGTGCCAAGGCAGTTGCATGAATTTTGGGGTATATTAAGATACTGGCGTTCCTTTATACCCCATCCAGTGCAGCTGTTGAAGCCTTTGTATTGACTCATAAAGAAAGGACAAAAATAGGACCGGGGGAGAACAGAAGAAGCATTTCAGCAAGCAAAACTAGCTGTTAAACAGGCCCAGGCACTGGGTATATTTGATCTCACCCTTCCAGCCAAACTAGATGTTCATGTAACTCAGGATGGGTTCAGCTGGGGCCTACAACAGTATCAAAATTCCATTTGAACTCCACTTGGGTTCTGGTCTCAGGTGTGGCATGGAGCAGAAGAAAGGTACAGTATGACTGAAAAACAGTTATCAGCTGCCTACTCTGCATTACAGGTGGTAGAGCCAATCACCCAAACAGCTGAGGTCATAGTTAAGACCACCTTGACAGTTCAGGGGTGGGTGAAAGATCTGACCCACCTTCCTAAGACGGGGGTGGCCCAAGCACAAATGGTGGCATGATGGGTCGCCTATCTTAGCCAGAGGAATAGTCTATGTTCATCAACACTGAAAGAAGAACTCCAGAAGATCCTAGACCCAGTGACGTATCACAGTGATGCACCAAAAGAAACATTGGTCACTCCACCAGAGAAGAGTCCTGTTCAGGATGGGAAATATCTCATTCCTGAAGATGCCTGGTACATGGATGCGTCCAGCAAAGGCAACCCGAGCAAGTGGAGAGCAGTAACATACCATCCCTCCACTGAAACAATCTGGTGTGAAGAGGGGGATGATCAGAGTAGCCAGAGTAGGGCAGAACTGCGAGCCGTGTGGATGGTTATAACCAAGGAACCTGGTGATGGTATCCTGAATATTTGCACAGATAGTTGGGCTGTGTACCGGGAGCTCAGTCTTTGGATTGCACAGTGGGCCACCCAGGAATGGACTATCCATACCCAACCAATCTGGAGCAGAGATATGTGGTTAGACATATGGCATGTGATTAGACACAGGACTGCATGTGTCTACCACGCTTCTGGTCACCAACCCCTTCAGTCACGGGGAAATGATGAAGCTGACACACTGGCCCAAATTTGATGGGTTGAGAATTCACCATCTGAGAACATCGCATGCTGGTTACATGGCCTGCAGATATCATGGTCAACACTCCAGTTTTCATTGCTAAGAGAACCTTAATCATGTCCTGCGGCAAATCTCTGGACTTCCCCTTTGGTACCTGATATAGGTATGCATCCTCAGATATCAAACCAAAGGGTATGGTACAGATGGCTGGGACACGCCCCAGCGCAAGCCAAAGTGTTGACCCAGGACAAGAATGGGAACTGTATCTTGCTGTGGAGGGCGGACCTACCCTTCTGGTATCTCTGAAACATCTATGCTACTCCCCATGAGTCTCTTTGTGTCCACAGGATCACCAGGAAGAGCAACATGACATCAAGATGCTCCAGTATCACTATAAGATCAGTGTGACACCTGGTGGTGGACTGACGGAATGTGAGTTGAACTTTCTGTGGTCCAACCAACAACGTATCACCAGAGTACTAGCCCTCAAAGGAACATGAACTTCAACCAAGAATCAATCATCAATCACCTTATATTTTGTCAATCCACACCGTGACAGGCAAATTGTACAAAGCACTGTGGTATATTGGATCACCATAATGGAAAGGGCTTACCTTCAACCTGCTCAATCATTGGTTCATGCCATGAAGGGGTGGAGTGTAGCGGAAATGCTAAGTCACAGCCTGAAACAGTGATTGAGCACCTGGTGGGAAGGCAGGGCCAACCCAGGGGAGCTCAGGTGCATGCAGTGCATCTGAGCGACTGGAAGGGATGGAGACAGAATCCACCCCTTCCCAGACCTCATTTGAGGGTTGGCAGTGGAAGTGAGGGCATTTCTTGCTGGAGATCCCAGATCTTGCTGGGATATTTGATTTTTTATAGATTCCTATGGACAGCAAAGAAATCAAACACAGAATGAGAGGCCACATTCATGCATTCCTACAGCTATACTAATGGAGAATAGTTTATGTTTACAGAGCATACCTTGACAAAGTGTTAGCTTCTACTGAAAACAAAATACTTCTTTCCTTTAGAACCAGAAATACTGGCTAACTAAGAAAGAATCTAGCACTGGACATTAATCACTGGACAAAAATGAGCTGGAAAGCATAATACAAATGGGACCAGAGAAAACATTTCTAACCAATGATTACAGATATCAAGAGGTAAACCAACAGGGGATGAGGACAAGTATAATCTTAAAATACTCAAGACTTAGACTAAAAAGATCTGAAAATAAACAGGAAAGCATGTAGTCTGCTTTTGCTTATTTATGTAGCTGAGAATTTATGAGTTAGCTAAATAAAGATGATTACCCTTTAAAAGGTATCCCACACCTATACAACTGCTGTCTGTCTCAGTTGTTAAATAAGCCCAGTTAAAAAAAGAAAAAGCACAGAAAACCTACTTGAGACTCTGGAAAAGAATTCCTTTTTAGGCTACTGATGGCGTAAGTGAGCTGCTGCAAGGATCTTACACCAGCTGAGCTGCAAGATCCCATTCTTATGAATGAGAACAGTGCCCTTACATATAGACTGTATGCCACAAATCACAGGGAAGAAAGACAACACAAGAAATGCTTTCAAAAAAAAAAAAAAAAAAAAAAACCCAACATCCTTAGAAGTCAACACGCTGAATGTCTGTGTCATAGAACAAGCATGGAAAAAGTAGGTATTTGTTTAACCAGCAAGTCATACAACTGCCAAGAAAACAATTTATGCTAAGAATATCAGCAAACTCTCCTGGTTTGCGTAAGGAAAACCATATTTTCTTAATGTGGGGACGAGACCTCTAGATTAATTTAAAGCTTAATAACTTGGACTAAAGTTCCCTGTTGTAGGGAAAATACAAATGGCAGCATTAGAGTTCCATGCTTTCTAGTCAATGAAAATCTCAAACTTTAGTAAAATGGCTTTTATCAATCTTGTGGCACAGAATTCTCCACTTTAAATGTTTTCTCAAATGTAAATGTATACACTGTTGCAACTGGTACTGCTGCTAGGTTTTGCTGGTTTTGTGGTGTAGTGATCTAGCCCTTCAGAGATGGCTGTTCCTGACAAAGAATACAAGAAAATACTATGGAATGTGAAACTCCAAGTCACGTAAGCAGGGAAAATTTATTTTTCATACATGCTAAAGTTTCAGCACACCATACTTGATTATTTTGTTCAAGAAGTTTTGGGGACTAGCTATGTAATACTGCCATCATCTGGTCTCTCCTTGTAACACCACAAAAAAGCCCAGGAATACTAAAATGCAAAGTATTCACACTCATTACTACATTCATTTCTTTGATTTTTATACTGTGTAAAACATATATATATATATTACCAGCCATCTTTCATATTCTTCTCTGGCCATTTTATCTTTTTCATCCTTCTCTGCCTGTTGTATTTCTTTTTTTCTTCTCTCTATGATTTTTTCTGCCTTCTTTTGTTTCATATATTCTTTCTTTTTATCATTCCTGTGAAAAGGATGAACAGGAAATCATTTTTCAACAATCTAAATGCCGTATCTGTGACTGATTAACTAAACTGATTTTAAAGAGCTATTTTATGCATTTAATAACAGATTAACAATAAACATATGTGAAATCTTTGATGTCTATCTTCATGTATGATATCACCAAGGTACATGTAAGCTTGCTCTGAAAACAATGCCTCCTATTTATTTCCATGGAATCAGCAGTTACTGTTGAGTTGTGGCCTGAACCACTGATTGAGCACCTGGGGAAAGGACCCAGTCAGCCCTGGGAGCTCAGGTGAAGGCAATTCAGCTGTGTAACCAGATGGGGCAGAACCTGGCTGCACCTCTCTTAGACCCCATTTAAGGGCAGACTGCCACTGGGGAAGGATCTCTGCTTGGAGGTCCCTCCCTTGTGGAGTCTTTCCTGTGAGCCTAGATCTTGGGAGGTGGGTGAGCACCTTTATTTTTCCTTTGTAACACTATTCCATCTGCACTAGTCCCTCTGCTGTTACACTCCCGTATCAACCTTCTACTGCATTAATCTTTCCAATTAACAGATACAGATACAAAAAAGCACAATCACTATTTGATACAGCAAGTTCTCAGCTACAGAATGCTATTTAGTAACACAGTCAACATCATTAGCCAACTGGCGCAGATGATCTGACTGAGAGGCTATTTGCTCTGTGGTGAGACAGCTGTGCACCATTGTCCAGAATGTGGCTTGTCTTTTACAGTGCTGTTGCCATGGCTGAAACACACCACCTGCCACTCACTGTGCCCACATCCACTGTTTGGTCACTGGGTGCCATTTTTTCCTCATGGAAGAATTCAGCTATATATGTTTGCTTCATATATACTTTCACGTCAGATGCCATTTTGTCAGACTGCCCCTCTGCTACCATCTGTCACACAGCAACAACATGTAACAATATATTGGTGGGAACATTTAAACTCTACTGCCATACCACCAACATCAACTTCTGACTTTGCTGGCCAACACACTAAAATAGGAGGCATTACTTTCGGAGCAGTCCTCATACATGAACTTAATCTTCTACCTATTATGATATCATCTTATCTGTACTACTGTCTTTCTTATGTTATCATATAAAAATAGATTTAAAAGTTGTGCAGGTAATAGTAAGTTGCCTGTGTAAGTCTCTGAAGACTCTTGGCTTGTAAAACTAACAAAGAATTCCTCCTGCAAACGCATCTTTTTTGCTTTTGAATACACCTACATTCATATATTGTACTACAAAAGCTTGAAGAAAGATCTATCTCCCTTCCCATTGCTTAGTAATGAAGCACGATACTAGTCATATAAGACTTAATACTAAGTGAATCCTCCTTATCAGATGCTGTATCTCTGCCAGGGCTGAGACAGCTGTCTTTTGGGGAAGAAAGAGTCTGAATTACTAAAATGAAAGAAGCTGCAGGCTGTTCTCACAGCTGTGCTTATTAGCTCTGAGTGAAAAGCTTGTTCCCAACCATGCCACTGTTCCTCAGCCAACAGCGTATCAAACATTCACAGACAACCTGTTAAGCAAAATTTTGGACATTGATACTTCAAAACCCAAAAGGAAGTACCATTTTTCAACTGCTGATACGCTGTCTCTCTTCTTTTCTGCAGCTAATTCCTCTTCTTTTTTCTTCCTGATTCTTTCAGACTGTTCTTCCTGTCTGCCTTTCTCTCTCAAGTATTCTATTTTTTTCTCCTTCCATTTTTCAAATGCCTAAAGAAAATAACAGATTAATTAGCAATCTTATCCCTCATCTCTGTGTCAATACTTTCTTCATTTATTCAGAATTATTTTTTATATTTCTATACTTTCAAATTTTGGAATATTTACTTGCTGCGTTGCTCAAAAGGGGATCTCACTCTATATAAAATAAGTAAATTATTTTCCCCAGTAAGCCTTAACTCTTTGCCTACGTATTTATATGGAGTTCATTTTATGTTCAGCTGACAGAATCTAAACACAAAAAAAAACCTGTTTGCATACTAATGTTATACAGCAAAAAAGAAAAAAGATAGAACTGCTTAGGGAAGGGATCTTAGAAACAGTCTAGTTCCAACACCAAAATGAAGCTGTTTCTACTCCAGCACCCATCTCAGATCTCTAAGAGGACACATTGCCTCTGAATCCTCATTGTATGGAAACCACCACCTCAGGGCTGCAGGGACCTTCTGAAGTAGCTGCATGTTTTCAACAGAACAGAATCTCACAGCACTCTATTCAAAGACTAACCACATTCAGATTTTGGAATCCACTTCATTTCCATCTCTTGCTGGATTAACTGAGTTATCCTCAACAATTCCCTAAACCACATCTGATATACATTTATCTACATACTTCACGTTACCTTCTGTGCTGCTTCTGCTCTCTCTGCATTCTGTTCTGCGGCTTCCTTTTCCTTAAGTTTCTCAAGCTTCTTTTTTTCATTCAGCTTCTTTGCTTCTCTTGCTTTCATTGCTTTCCAGGATTTAAAAGATGCATTTGCTTCCTCTCTTTTAACAGCTTCTTTCTAGATCAAAAAATACCATTCTCAATTTAAGTACATTTGAATATAAAATAAAACTATAATTGAAAACACTTGCTTTGAATTAATTCCCATATACAGACTAATATAATAAACAAAGAAATGGAAATAGATTTGTAGAAAACACTTTGAATGAAGTATGAATTCATTCACTTCTATGCCCATTTTTAACTTAATTTACTCAAATTTATATAAACTTATATAAACTACTCCTACAAAGTGTGTGGAAGAATATGAAATATATATTAAATGCTCAAAAGGAAAGCCTGTTTGATACTGAAAAAACAGATCCAAGAACTACATATTCAAAATGGAGAGAAGTATCCCTGGAGATATTGAGCAAACTAATTTTCCAACAGAAGATGTTAGAACTTAACACTAGAATGGATGAGCATCCTGAGGTCTTTGTGAACAAACTTGAAAATTAATCCAAGAACACTTCTAATATAACTGCTGTAAAGCACGTATGTTTCTGCAGGAAATCACTAGCCTTGTACTCTTCAGAACAATCATAATAACTAGGACATGCCACTTTGTTTCAACTCACTCTATTCTAGAGAAAACCAGTAACCTTATAATTGGAGAGTGATGTAATTTGCAGAAAGCACAGGTCAACACACTTTAAAAAAATGATAGTTTGTCCACTTCACTTCAATCAAGAGTGCAAACAAACCTTTTCAGTATCGTTTCTCAGCTCCTCAGCTTTTTTCTTTTCAGTTCTCTTTAATTCCAGTAGAAAGGCTCTTTTCTTTTCCACCCAGTTCTGTAAGAATCATTGGAAGACATATATTTTGAAGTGTTTTTAAGCTGTAACTAAATAAGTTCCATATGCAACAATTGAATATTATTAGAGCAGTACCAGTATAATGATCACCAAAATGACTCCCAGTTCTTCCGCTCACTGCTGCAGTAATTACCCCATGCGGGAAAAGTAAGCTGTGGTTCAAATCACACTGATCTAAGCACCTTTGGCACATTTTTTTTTTCCATGTTCAAAAATATCTAAGAATCTACAGTAATAGCTACAAATACGGAAAAACCTTATGAACCTTTAAAATCTTTTAAAAACATAAAATGAAATTCTACACAGAATACATAGATTATCATTCCAGAGAGAATGCCAGATGTGTTTTACTTTTAAAGGAATCTTAAACTACTTACTTTTGCTCAAGAAAAAGTAAAAATAAAGGAAATCATCTTATGTATCTGAGAATAATCTGACATAACAATAAATTATAAAACACTGCATACCTCTCATTTATTTTATTAGTTCATAATTTGATGAGAAAACATGACCAACAGAAGAAAAGGATTATTATATGTAAGCATATGCAAGTAACATCATTAGAAAGATTGACTTAATGAAAGTAAGCGTTGCTGGATCCTTTAACTAGACCTTTATATACATAGGGGTTTTTGTTGTTGTGGTTTTTTGTTTTTTTTTTTTAAGATCTACCTGGAAAACAGCTGCTCGCAAACTATCTGCTCTGTCAAATTCTGTACTGTTCTTCTGCAAGTGCTTATCCTCTAATATCTTTAATGTTCCCAAATAGTGAGGTGGAACAGTTGTAGCTGATGGAACAGCTTTCACTTTTTCCTTTAAGTGTGCAGAAGGCAGAAACCTATGAAGACAGAGACATTATTAAAGATCCTTCTATTTATTGTAACTGATAGCAAGTAATGTTCCTTCTTTTCCACCAGAAGTTACTGTGGCTGCAGCTGCACTTGTGTGGGGACAGGAAAAGAAGGAAGCCTGTTTTCTTTGGACAGCTTATTACTGACAAAACAATCTGTTACTCAGCATACTCAGACCAACAGCATTTACAAGCTTCTTATTCTTTCACCTATTAAATTAAAAAATCCTTAAAACCTGTCAAGATACCATGGGCTGGATTCACTGGTGAAGACATTAGCACAAACTCATTATAGACACTGGCAAAAGACTTCGAGTCTAATTTTAGCAAGAATTACAAAAACATGCCTCATCTTCTCTCCACAGATAGCCAGAGGTTGTTAGCAATTAAGAAACTGTTGGTAGAAGATGAGTGCAAAGTGATACTGTCACAGTACTTACATATACCCTATGCCCTGTAAACTGTGATATGTAGTATAATCCTCTTACTTGCAAGATGAGGATTTTGAGCTCTGTAGAACTGCTTTCATTGTTCCACTTTGTTTCTAAGAAACAAAAAGGAAAGGGAAAATTGTAGTCTCTCAGGTAACAGAACTAGATTATGATGACATGGATTTTGAAGGCTAACATGTTAAATATGTTAATATGCCAAATACATACACAAGAAAGCCACTCAAATATAGCACAGGTACAGTACAGGCTACAAAAGTTACAAAAAAAAAAAAAAGAAACTAAAACAAACACCTTTTGGAATGTTTGGAACAGTAGTTAGTATGTAGAAGTCTATAGTTTAGAGACGTGAGGGAATAAAAACAACCAGGCTGAGCAGTGGGTTTCCCTGCTACAACAGTAACTGTTCACAGTTCATATTTAGCTTTAGCAGTTACATACATCCACACATTTTCTTTCTTACAATAAGGCCTAACGTGCTTTCTATTTTATTTGTTAATCAAGACATGCAATGGATTCCATTCTCTGCCAACATATGCTGCTCATTTCAACTCAGAATAGAATTTGACATTTTTACTTCAATAAGGTTATTAAACTCAGACTTGAAAACACATATTTCATTAACTTTATCACTTTTAAACTAATAGTGCAAAAAGTGTTCCCTGCCTCTTCAGAAAGGTATTCCCTACATCTTCCTTAAAGACAAACATAATTTATGTGAGCCTTGGGTCCAGAAGTTTTACAAGCAGAATTTTAAACACTAAAGGAACCAACAGTAAATTCATTTACAGAACCTTTCACTGCATTTCTAGGACGTTCTTCTGAACAATGGTAAAAATACAGGCAAAAAATACCTGCCCAGAATCCTTTGAAGTGTTCTTCACCTCCCCACTTTCAGAATGACCATCCACTGATAACTCTTGTATTGTAGCAGTTACTACTGGCTCTTGCACAACTCTCTCCTTATATGAACTGTCATCTGTTGACCTCTCTAACTTTGTTTTCTCGTGTACTGTGGTGGTCACTGCTTCTATCACAGCAGCGGGTTTGCTACTATTATCCTCCATTGACAGTTTCACGTCGCTGATGTTGGTATCTTCCTTCTCATCTAGCAGAAGTAAGCAGATTAAGCAGACACATTCACTTAGACAACATATGAACAAGAATTCTATAGCACGGAAATAACAATACTGAGAAACTAAAAACATTTGTCTATGAAACTTATTACTAAATTTGATATTGGACAATTTATTTTCTGTAAACGTCCTCATAAGAACAATATGGACTAATGAGAAGAGTACTTATTTACACTGAAACATATGATTGGACTGGCAAGATAAAAGCTTTAGCAAATGTTATAGAACATAAGAGAGTACAAGAACAGCCAAATCTCCTAATTTTCTCTCCACTCAAATACAGTGCAGCAATCAAAAAATAAGAGCTGTTTCAATCACATAAGAACTCTTCCAACATCCAATCAACTACCACTTTCTAGGACACAGTTCTACCACAGTTTGAAAACACAGTTTCTAAATGCCTGGGACCATACTGGACTTAGATATAACTGCAAGAATAAGGCCAGGCCCTTGACAGAAGCAGAATACAAGGAGACACAAGGGCAAGAGAGTAGAAAGGTAATTAAGAAAACTGCCAATTTTAAGACTTGTATTGGAATCTTAGATGCTACTAAGGCATAAGTACGTAAAACCAGATGAGTGTCATTGCTTAAGTCCTACCTTTTTCAGGTGGTACTTCTCCACACAGTAATGAATTGGAGTCTCCAGATCTCTCATTGCGGGGAGCAGAGGAAAATGATGGTGAAGTACTTTCAAGACATGGACCCTTAGATCAGAAAGTGGCAAATAAATGAGTAGGCAATTCATAACAATTGAGAACTATTTATCTTGAGTTCAAAATACACTGATAGAATGTTTCTTCAGAACTGTCTACGTACTGGTACTGTCATATTCAGAGAAATCAAACCAATCAATAGATTTCTTGAAGGCTGCAAAACATCACAAAATCCTGTTTCTTGTTAGAAAGAAGAAGAACGATGTTCTCTTATCTGCCCTCACCATAAGAATACTACTGGCAAAGATTTTTCCCCACTCCTATTTTTCTTACAGAAAATGTTGATAGCTAAATAAAAGTTACTATCAAAAGCTTCCAACGTAAACTGTAAAAATAAAATAAAACACATACATTCTCCATTTGCACTCTTACTTCAGGACCAGAGCTTCTGGCAAGCACTGTTTTCTTGGGTGAGGCTCTGGCATTCAGAGTAGCTACAGACAACGGCATCCAAAACGAAGACAACACATTTCTAGGAGTTATTTTTCTTTCTGACCTACTAAGCTCAATGTCTTTCATGTGACCAACTTTTCCCAATACACTTCTTTGGTTGAGCTGATGTTTTATAACAGCCACCTAGCAAAGGAACGTTGACATTCTCAGATGAAAATGAGTATTACAGTATAACTGGCGTCTAACTAAATACATGTTAGTTTGGATTGTTTTGTGAAGATAGATTCAACCATTTTCAGTTAATAAGCTATTTAAATAATAGTACATTCTATCTT
>JAOWBP010002392.1:660532-675290 GCA_028571105.1 Tragopan temminckii
TCACCTTCTAGTGTACATCTTTTTGATAACTTCATATTTGTACACTAGAAGGTGAAGATGCTCTTTTTCTCCCACATACACGAGGAGCATGGAGAACAACACTTTGAGTAAATCTGGTGATTACACTGATTCAGCTAAAATAAACGTAGAAGGACTATTTAATTCTGTTGCCCAAATGTAGGTTAGTCTGCCTGCCCAGAAACTTACAAATATAATATATAATATAATTATATATATATAATATAATATAATATACAAATATAATAAATACAAATAAAATAGCAAGATGATACAGCGACAAGCACTGCAATGTTTCCTCTTGCTTCATATGACATTACAATGTGCCATATTTTGAAAAGCTATGCCTGTCTTGCCAAAGTACACCATCTTTTTTCTGATTGTCTGAAAATAAAATTGGAAATACAATCAATCGTATCTTAAACCTGCAGGGCTAAGTCTGCTGGAGAAGATCTGCAAGTCATCCAGATCAGACATGGCTGAGCTGGGTTTGACCACTCTGCCTCAGGTGGTGAGAGCAGAGTCATCGTGTTGGGAAAACATTCCGCACTGGCAGAGTACAGGAAAGCCTCTAAAGGTTCATAGGTGAGTTGTAAACTGCAACGCATGTTATCTCAGGAACTCTGCCCAGAGCTACCAAAACCAGCTTTAAACAGCTCTGAAGTAACTGCAAAAGCAGCCAGCGCAGCAGGGAAATGAACAACAGCACTTCAGCCTTTTGTTCTCCTCATCATAATTATTTTAAGTTTCTCATTGCTGATCCAACAGGAGAGTATTTGACAACTCACCTTAATTAACTTAACTCCTATTGGCAGTTGTCTACAAGTATCCCTAAACTATTCCACAGCTACTTCTGCAAGAGTGAAGAACTTGGGTTCCTTATAGAAATGCCTTTTTGTACCTCTTGTCACTTCTGCAAAGAGAGACTCCAGTATATTTCATAACAGATTCTTTTTTTCTTTTTTTTTTTTTTAATTTTTAAGAAGAGGTTAAACTAGTGCTCAGTCTGAAGAGCTAAAGCAGAGGAAAGTGAGAAACTTTTGTCTTTTACCCAAACTGTCAATGCTAATGTATTTTTCCCCATCTTTTCTTTTGCATTTGTACAAATATACTATTTAATTATGCAATGGAAATGAAACATTCATTACTTTATGGTAAAACCTTATTTCAGTGTAAAAGTATACTTTTCTTTTTCTTAAAACAAACTGTCATTTTTCACAGATTTGCACAGCAGCTTGGTCCCCACTACATAGATAAAAGCAATTGTATTCCAGTAGATTACAAAATTCTTCATTTTTAATCACATCTGGGACCAACTGAAAGAAGAGCTGTCACACTGAAACTTTAGCTTAAAATTTGGCTTGGCCTTTTCTTCATTATTCATTCCCATAGAAAGTTCAATGATATGAAAACAAAATATTTCCTTTTTTTTACTGGAACTACATTCAATGTCTTCCCACCTTCTTTCGAAAAGAGAAAAGCTAAGTTCGTAATGCATTGTTAATACATAGAACATAGTAACATCCATAAAATGTGCTGTAGGTAGAAAATCCAGATTGTCATTTGTATAAATTCATCCTCTCACTTTTACATCTTGATCCTGAATTGCAAGTAGCTTAAGAAGATCCAGTCAGGATAAGAAAGTATGGCAGCATCACTTGGCTGTCCTCAGGAATATTACCTTCAAACTTGAATTTGATAAATTGTATGTGTCTGCAAAACTGGAGCAAAAGAGGAGTGGTTAAAAAAATAAATAGAAGTGATAAAAAGTTAATGTAGATAGTAGTATATAGAGGAAGATATACTCTTGACTGGTTAATTTAGGTCTGAGCACTTGACTTAGAAGCAGCAGGTGGAGGTAGATATCAAGGGAAAAAGAATGCTATTTTAAGCTTAATTTTTTGGCTTGTCTTTTGTGTGTGTGTATGATAGTACTTGATGTGATTTTAAAGAAATGCAAATGGAGCTCAGAGAAATGAAGAAGTGAGACACAGCTGTTTTATTGTTGGGCTTGGTCATGGTAACAGACAGTGAACTTTTCAAACAGACAGAGCTCAGATGACGGCAGATTACACTTCCTGTTAAGGGGAGTAAGAAAATGTGAATCTTTTCATGTCAAGTGGAGTCATTTTGTGTGCAAATGACTCAAGCTACTGGTATCTGCTGTAAATTCTTCATTTAAAATCTCGCAGATGTGCTCTGGTTAAATAAACATCTTTGATAGAAAGCTCACAGACTTGCAGTTTCACTAAACATCTCTCACTTGAAGCATCTCTACGTATTAATGCTGACAGGAAAACCCAACAGCTGTTAAGTGCTGAGGAGCAATTCAGGTCTTTTCTGTTATGGCACATTTCACTGCAACAGGAAGAAGACCTGTCATATTATCACCTGCACATTTGAGAAGTGTCAGGACTTCAGCTGTTTCCACCCTCAGGCTCACTGAAGATGGGTACACAGGACCTTGGATTAAAGACTTGGACAATGTCCTGCAGCCTTGCAGCCCCAAGGAATAAGAAGTCTGATGTCATTAAAATTAATCAGAGATAAGAGATGCAGTAAAAGGCCAAATTAAATTGCTTTGTGGTCAGAAGGATTGACTGACTAATTCCCACTGACAATGATAATGTCTGCTCATGCTTTTTATGTCTATCATCCTCTCCTGTTGCCTTTTAGCTTTCAGTGCTAATATGGTTCAGTAGGACAGGAAGATTTAAAGAAAAATAATGCTGCCAGATCTGACTCTGCAACTATTCCTTGCATACTGCACAAGTAGCTTGAGAAAGTAAGGTTATATAATCACTTTAGTTGAGTAAGTGTAGCAAAACTAAGAGCCCATATGACACTGCTTACTCTTTAAATTTGTAATTGATGCAAGGGAACAACTTTTTATCTTTGGAATGTCGTGAGCTGTCTGTCACTATACTTATATAAGCCTCACTGGTTTTCAAGTGAGTTATATGCCCTGTCCCTTGAGACTTTCAAGGTGAGGCTGGATAAGGCCCAGGGCAACATGATGTGGTGCCCCTGTTCACTGCAGGGGAGTTAGATTAGATGGTCCTCAGAGGTCCTTCCAACTCTAAAAATTCAATGATTCTATGATTAGATCTCTCTGCTACACTGCTGAGAGAAGGAATTATTTTCATTTTAAAGATGTAAGATAAGACCAAGGAGCTACACCAGCAACACAGGGGCATGCAAAAATTCTAAAGTGTTGTAATTTTGGAAGCTTTCTAAGACTTCTATTTTTCACTCACTTATGCCCTTGATCAGTGAAGAAAATTCAGACATCGTAGGTGATGTCTTGTACCTACCAGAGGCAGAGCTGCACAAGAAGCAGAAGGATCTAAGGATCTAAATATGTTTCAGTGCTTGATATAAGGCTTCAGCACTTGCAAACAGCCTCCTTTTGTGTGGGCTTTTTTTTAAAAATTATTTGTTTGTTTCATATGTTCATTTAGTTTTATTACTAGTAGTAAAGGAAATGCTGAATGGCACCTTTTCTGCACATGCTACTGACATCTGTACCTTTAAAAGAGAGCTGTTTGAAGAAGGGCTCTCCCACAGCCTTTCCCCTTTGTAGGCCAGCCAGTGCACACATGCTGGTCACATCTGGGACTGCAGGCTGAGCCCTGCGGTGGTAATGCCAGAGACCTGCAAAATATAAGCTCCCAATTTTGTGTCGTTCCTATGGAGATCATGGTACTTTATGATATTTTTCTCGCAGATTAAGGATTATATTGACTTCCCCTATATTAATATTGTTGTGTACTTTTATGTCATTTCTACAAGGGTTATGGAAAGAACATTTCATTTAGACATGTTGAAGGAAGGCGTTGATTATCCCTAGCAGTTGAAGTCAAATAGTCCAAGTTAGTAATCTGGAACATTAAATTAAACTCTGTATTTGCAAAAGAAGCTTAACAGTTCATCTTTTCTTGTTCTCCATGTTTCCTTCCTTCCGTCTGGTGAGTTTATAGCCCCTGTAACAGACTTGAAATTGTGCAGCTGCTAAGATTATTTAGCTTCAGTTTAACATCAGATGTCCTCAGTACAAATCTGCACTTCAAGTGAGCTTTCTTTCTATTCCCTATTTCTTTTTCAATTTGGTCTGTCCTCAGTTTGGGGGATTATCGAAAGACTGGTTGAGTCTCTCTGCCAGGCCTTTCCAGCTGCTCTGCCAGAGCGGAAAGCAGGGATCAGGAAGATTGTGTCAGGGGCATGTGGCAGGGAGCTCTGAGGGCCAGGCCTCTCACCGCAGCCTGGAGAGCACAAGGGAATAGGGCAGAGATAGGCTTGGGGGAGCTGGGCCACTGGTGGCAGGCAGGGCACAGCAAAGGGCTGTGGAAGAGATAAAGGATCTGTTTGTGCTGGAGTATTTCTGACTGTGAACTCCTCAAGAAAGGGGTGATGCCTCCTCTGAGTACAATTTCATGCATGCCTAGATGCATTTTGGCTGGTGCAAATTGTGTTTTCAGACACATAGGCTGGCCAAAACTGTTCAGCGAAGTGGGAAGGAGAGCTGTTCAGCTCTAGTGCTCCAGGCTCTTGCTGACAGCTGTGCTATTTCCCTTTCTGAAGTAAATTCGTTCAGTAGTAACACTGCTCATCCTTCCCAGTGGTGCCTTATGCCATGAAGATCTGCTCAAAATGTCTGAGCTACATGAAAACATCTCTGGGTGCAAATCCAACACACTGAAGCATTATAGACAAAGATTGATACTCTGAAATGGTATTCTAAAACTGAAGCCTGTAGCTGGAAGACCATTTGCAACATAAGTTTAATCACCATTTTTTATTTCTTAGTTTCAGTACTTCCACTTTTAAAGTGACAGTGGCTGATGCTGAAGCTACGTTTTCCTGAGGTTAAAACTTACTATTTAAAACAAGTTGCTTTAAGACTACTTGCAACCTGGAAGTAAGCCCATCTTACACATTCATATATAGCCCATACTTGCACATTCATATCATATTATCCAGCTGCCTGATTGCCCACCTATCTGCTTAATTGCTGGGCTCTCTGTGTTGAAAGCAGACCCCGAGATATTTCAAGAGAGAAACCAGCGTGATTCTTTTCATCTTTTACCCATGAATTATCCATAGGATAGCAACTGCACTTCACACTAATGGTATTTTCTGAAGCTTTATAGCTCTATGACATTGACAAGCTTTAGATGCAATATTAACAAGGAGCATCAACAAAACAGAAATTATTCACCCAGCTGCTGAGAATCTATTCCTGTTAGTAGATCTGTTAACTGTGAGAGCCATTTAATGACAAAATACAGCTGGGAACTGCATTTTGGATTGTATCAAAACATTGTTTTTCCTGTAGAAGAAGAATAATGAAAAGCAGATCAAGATGAGGTGGTAATCGCATGTTGATCTTTTATGTGCAGTGTTTCATTAAAAAGTTTTTTTTGCTAATGATGTAAGAGACCTATTTGCTCTGCAGTCAAGTGCTAAAGGGTTTTTCTTAGGCAAGATTGTTGCCTTTCTCTTTGGGTTCTGTACTTTTTTCAAATACAGTTATTTACCTCATAATTCAAATGAAACATGCTAGCTGTATCTCCAAATCATCTGGGGAAATGCTGTGCCACTCAGGCAATGCCAGGAGGAAGCACAGTTCAGTTCACACTATCTTTTGAGCAGTGGCAGCGGTGACAGATGCAGATGGCTTACTGCACCCCAGTAGCTATTACAGAATTAAATGGGATTTTCTCTCATGCTATGTACTTACTTTTTGTGTCTCATTTTCACTCCAAAATCACCAAGGGATCTTCAGAAAAAAGTGGGGATATACCAAAAATATTTTTTCTCCTGATTTGGTTTTCTATTTTGTGCAGCCAGACACTAGAAGGCGGCCCTTTTTCATCTATCATCACCTATCTCATTCAAAAAAGAGGAAAAATCTCCACTAATATTATGTCCATTATACATGCTTAAGCAAACTGTATTCAATGCAGTAAGATCTAGTGGCTTTCATATATGCTAATGCATGCATTTGTGATATTTAAAGTGTTGAGTGGTGGCCTAATTCTACACTATTGGTTTTAGCAGCAGGACTATAATGATCTGTAGGGGCAGAGCTTGGGCAGTGCTGAGGATTTTTCTAATTCTTTTCCTCTGTATCAGTTTCAGTGGGGATACACTCTTCAGGAATTGAGTCCCAGACTTTTATTTGTGGTTTAGTCCAGTGTAATGAGGTGGTTTATCCAGGTCTGGATGTAGCACAGCAAAGCTGCTAAGTGAGCTCAGCCAGGTGCTCCCGAGTCAAATGGCACAGTTACACAATTCAAGTGCCTCCTCTGCTATCTTTGCTAGCTTTAATCTTGCCTAATACAGATAAAAAGACTGATGAAATCAGGACTGCAGAGACTTCTCTATGAATTGTTGATAACTGCATATGTATTTAGCAGCTGACCTCTGCTATATTGGAACCTAAGCTGGATAGAGAAAGCTATCCTGTGTTGCAGTAAAATGCAACATGTAGGAAAAAAATCCAACTCCAGAAAGGTACTCAGGTGTCTGATTTACTTGTAAATCAATGAAATAAAGCTCCTGAGTATGAATGTAAATAGGGCCAGTGGGGTGGTTGTTTTCTGTTCTGTCTTTTTTTTTTGGCTTGGAGCTAAATGCATTTGTTTGTAATCCTTCAATGTCTTGTAGTAAGAATCAGCCCTCAAGGCTAGTATGCCACCCTGCTTACTCCTCAGAGATAACAATTCAAGTAGACAGAAGCAAAGATGAAGAACAAAGTAGGAAGAGTTAGGATTGAGCTCCAGTTCTTCAAACTGGGGAGAGGGAAAGTAACTGTACTCCATTTCTTTTTCAAATTGTGCCTTTAATAATAATTAATAATTAATTACTAATGTGTCCCTGTAATAACTGCTTGTGACATATAGAAATTAATGTACTCAAAATGATTGATGAATGATATTTACAATTAACTGATTTATTATTTATTGTTACAACAACAATAAGTAAATACGATCTTCATTTTAAAACAGAGAAAATGAGCGTTAAGGCAGAGTCCTGCATTAAACATTGAAATTTATATTGTGCAGCATAGTATTTGGCCCCAAAAACAGTCTCCATAGAGATGTGGATGTTTTTGGAACTTGGAGTGGTTTCCATTTCTTCCTGAAAGTACTAACTGTTGGCAAAAAGAAAAAAAAAAAATAATAATAGTTTTACGCCATTTTTTTCCTGGTGGATTAACCATGCAAGCTGGTGGCCAGTATGATCGCTTCAACCAATCCTTCAATTTGAGTGTCCAGATAGTTTGCTGATCAACCTGGGATATAAAGGTGACTGCTCCATTTCTAGCTTTTTGGGTGTGCAATGGGAATATAGATTTTTTCTATATGTTTCTCTCTATGTTTTTCTATATGTTGTTTCTATATGTTTCAGTCACAAGGAAACTTTAGGGTTATCTTCTGGCAAAGTTGTTGTCTATACACATGCTTTTTTCTCTGTCTTTGTTACTTTCTCGCTCACACACACATTATTGTGTATTTATGTATATATCACAGAATCACGGAACTGTAGGGGTTGGGAGGGACCTCTAGAGATCATCATGTTATTTTTATCTGTGACCCTTACCGGCCTCCACCTGGACTTAGAACCATTGATGACCATCCTCTGTCTGCGGCCTTTCAACCAAGTTCTTATCCATTGAGTGGTCCACCCCTCAAATCCACATCCCTCCAACTTGGAGATAAGGATGTGATGGAGGGACCAATTCAAAGGCCTTGCTCAAGTCTGGGTAAATGACATCAGTTGCCTTCCCTTTGCCTACCAATGCTGTCATTCCATCACAGAAGGCCACCAGATTGGTTAGGCATTTTTGAATTACATCTCATTATCCTAAAAATAAACAACTATACTTTCATTCAGTACCATTTCTTTCTAACAGAAGAAACTGAACTAACAGATGTATAGTTGTTAATTTGCAGATGTGAGAATTCAGAAGTGAAAAGCTTGATTTCTTTGCTTGCTCAGTGCTCTGTTCTATATTTAGCTTTGGCATGCTTTCACATGGGACAAAAAATACGTCATGGTCCACAGGGAATCATCCAAGCATGTCAAACCTGGCTATAGTACTTAAATCACTTTAAATTTCTTTGTTTTTCTTCCTATACTCTTTATTACTTTGTAACTCTCACTTGCTTACAAAGATTTGCAATGATAGAATGTATTTTTGAAAGGTAGAAATTTGCATAGAAACCAGGTTTTAGATATCTGTATTCTTCCTCTTGTCTTTTAATGGAGTGAGAAAAGATATAATGATGTACTAAAGGCTCTTGTGATGTCTGCAGTGTCTAAAGTTATACTGAGGCCATGATGAAATCCACTGCATATTAAGTGGGGCAGATGGAATATATACACTTTTAAGGGCTGAGATTTTGGCAGACATAAACACTGTCATATGCTGAGGAGAATCAAATTAAAAATACATGGATTCTGCTATCCTTAATTTTATGGCAAATGCCTAAGTTAAACGTTCTGCCAGAATCTAGGATGAAGTCTTTGACTAAAGTATAATACCTTTCTTTTCTAGACTAGAGACAGTAATCCAGGTTAAGAAAGGAATCAAATTGTAAAACCTTTGTCCTGACATGAAAGAGACAATGCAGTGTTACTCAATTGCTATAGAATATATCCAGGGCCTCAAGAAACATTCATTTGTTCATTAACCATACCAACAGTATGTTTCCAAAGTTACCCCCAGAAAACAGAGATCTCAATTAGAGGAATAACCTCTAAGCACTGACCAGTGTTCTGTCATTTTTCTGTGAGATTTAGCAAAGGCTTTGGAAGTGGTAAGCACTAAAAACACAACAGGGTTCTTTTCATCAGTTTTCCAAATAACCCATAATAAAGGAAGATACTGACAAGTACATCCTCTCTGCTGACCATCACATTACTGCTAATTGGCTGTGGTCCACAGAGAAACCATGTTTATTCAAGTTGTAATTGCTTCAGTGTTTTCTGTTTTAAATAGGGGCTGTGGATCAGAACTGCATTCCTTTGAGAAGGAGCAGCTGATGCACAGGAACTGCACCTCTGTTAAATAATAGAACCTTCTTACTAATTTGTAAAGTTCAGAAATGTGCTGTCTCAGTGGCTTTTGACAAATTTGGACATCTGCTCCTACAAATCCCTCAACACTACAGCCTCTCTATTAATGAAACACGCACACAAAAACATCTTCGTATCTTAAAGGCAAACACTTTTTTCGGTAATTGGCTTTCCATCCAGTTGCTACATGAGTTAATCACTATACAGTACATTTCTAAGCTGTATCTGTCCCAAAGTGCCCTTTTTGAGAAATTCATGCTGGGCTTGTAAAGAATAAATGTGTCAGTCTCTAAAAACACACTTGCAGGCAAAACAAACCTGGATATCGAGTGTGAGAAATTGAACCACTTGTTCTATCACTTTAGCAATATGAGTTTAATTCCAATCTATTCATATTGGCAAAATTGAATACTGGATCTTGGCCTGGTTTTCAGTTTTAGTCCTTATAGTGAGATCCTGTGTATGTTAAGGGACAATGGGCTTCAGCTGTGATTTAAATACTCATATAAATTCTAGTATTTCACTAGCTGCACACTGTTCATCACTGTCCATGTCATTTAATGTAGTTGAGGCAATTAAATTTTGTGAATAGCTATCAAATTATGTCAAAGGTCCATCTACTTCAACATCCCATCTCATGCAGTCACCAACAGCACTTTCTTAGGGAAAAGAACATGGCAACCATATGATGATATTTCCGCAGAATGCTTTCTCACCCCATAGTTATTTGTAGCTCAGAAGATTCCTGAGATATGGGCAATGGCTTTCTATTTATATTTAATAGCCCCCAGTGGATTTTCTTTCTACTAATCTGTAAAGTTCCTTTTGCTGTTTTTGTGGAGTCCATTTTTCCTAGCCATGGAAGAACCCACAATGTAAGGTTTAGGAAAGGAGCACTTGCTGACCACCCATAGAAATTAAAGGGAAGTTAGACTTTAAGATTATTGTTAAAACCTCCGTGATCCAGACGCACTTCCCAATAATTTTCTTCTACCTCAGAAAGAAATTCATTGTTGCATAGTTGAATTTCAATAGCTCTCCAGCAAACTGATTGCTAACAGAAGATAGAGACCCCTGACAGGACTGAAAACTGAGGACACAAAAATCAGCATCATTGTTTTTCAGATGTATTTTAAACTTTTCTCATGAAGAAATGCTATATTGATGTGAGCATGAACAGAACTGCAGTATAAAATTACACATGAACATGGAAAACAGAGTTTTTTTCTCTTACTAGATATAAATTCTATTTACTTTGGATAAAAGAAATTACGTATATTTCTCTTCCTCAGTTGTGAACTATCCTAGCTTACTTGCTTTAATCCAAGAATAATAGCATCCAAACCATTTCACATGGAATGCAAGGAGGTGAAGCACTAAGGAAATCACTAAATTACAGTAGAGACAAATGTGGTTATTTTATTTTTATCCTTTGGAAACACACTGTTAGCTTTTTTTTCTTTTTTTACTGCTGTGAGCAGCTATTTTATGTAGTCTGAACACCAGATGCACAACTAAGCTTTGATCTCTCACTTATATTTCTGAAACAACATTTGAAACTTCATGTGAACAACTTGTAATCTGGCCACAAATTCTCTTCTAAGGGCTAAATGCTACCCCTTATCAACACTGTCGTGTAGATTGCTATTGATCAACTTGCAATTAAGCAGTAACAGTTAATAATGTGTTGCTCTGCTATCCTCAGAGCAGCCTGGAAATATATTCCTGAAAGCCTCCCTGCTGGACTGTACCTGTCCTGAGTTATCACCCTACACCAGGGGGAACAGCTGGGAGGAAATAGGTGCTGCCAGGAGTTTGGATTATGACCTCCATTGCATTTTTGCAATGCAGCATAGTGTGAGATCAAAGTCAGAGCCAGAAAACCAATTATTACCCTAAAAAAGGATGGCTCCTTTTTCTCCACTACCTCTTCTGCACTACTAAAAATTAATGCTTTTTCTGTTAACTGTTCACTTTGAAGGTGATCCAGCAGATAAGCAGAAAATTTGTGGAAGAAATGAACACTGACGTAAGTAAGAATGATAGTGGAATCTGTCCTCTTAGGTTTTTGAAATAGTAGTATTTATTTTTCATATATAAATAGATGCAAGCTAATTCTATTTTCTATATGTGTATTCAATATTTGTAAGTACTTGCTGAATAATTTTTTTTTTCAGAAAAATTCAGACTGTAGATGGCTTAGCAAACTAAACATATCAGTTGCTTGTTATTTATAGCATGAGTGGTCACTGAAATAAGGAACAGGTTCTTCTTCCCAGAAGAGAGTATTTATATTTTCTCTGATATTAAACCTGATGACAGGTAATTGCATACTTCAAGAATTACTAGCACGACAATATATATATATAAATCTGAGAGAGTGTGTAACATTTTCAGAAATATTTCACCAGAAACAAATATTGCCATCCTCTGAAATAATGGCCAATTAATTCCCTTGACTGTATAACAAAGTACGTCTTGAATAGTTTTTGATTTATTTAACCAAGCATTTCCAGTGCCAATTCACAGAAAATAAGATCAACATTTATTTGTGCATTTAGACACTGCCCCATAAGCTCAACATCTGGAACTCTTTGTAATAAAACTATTTAATACTGTTGTCCTCCCAAGAGACACATAATTTATGTCATGGCTGCCATGGGTGTCATTACTATAATCTTCTTATAGGGCTTACGGATCACACAGAGTAAGTGGTGGCCAAATCCAAGCGTGTCAGCTTCTTCAGACAGCAACTTTATGAGAAACTCAAAACAATTAAGGACATGGTAATCTCTTGGGAGAACACTGGAAAAAAAGCAGTCAATAGAATACTGTTAATATAATTGCAAACAGAGTTAGATGTTTAAAGCCCATTTAAATGCCAGTTTCCAAGATATGTTTATATCAGCAGTATCTATGTTACTCTGACTGTTGTTTTTTTTTTTTTTTACTGGTATCATGGATTGTTTCTGCCTTATGCATTTTGCTATTTGCTGTAGAGTACACTATGGAGACAGTGAGGGCCAAATTTTAAAACCTCTCTCATCTGTTTTTCACTTCTAACATTTTCACATGTAATATGGTCATGACAACTGATATTGCCTGAATACTTGAACCAAGAGCTTCATGTTTTTCTCCCAAAGCTTTCATTATCAGAGTCCTGATATAGCTTTTTCTCGCCTTCTTTTCTTCCTTCCTTCCATTTCTTTCTTTATTTCATTCTCTATTTGTTTCTCTATTTCTGTCTCTATTTTTTTTCTTCAGGTTACTGTTCATAATTTTCCCTGTAAACACAGAAAATGTAGGAGTAGAGAGTATTTTCTGAGTATAAAATGATGTGGAAGTGAATAGTTTCCCTTCTCCTGAGGTTGATGGTGAATGAGATTCTCCAACTGTGAGTGAGGCAAGCATGTATTTTGTGGAGGGAGAGAGGAATTTCAGGAAGGGGATCAGGGTTGAAGATGGATTTTTTTTTTCCTCCTGATAAATCAAGAATGCAAGCATGGAAGTGGTCTTTGCTCTCACACTGTACATATACCTGCTGAGAATAAAACCCATTAAAGGTTCAGTTTTGTTCCTCACTGGGCAAATAACATGCTGCGATGTTTCATTTTTGGATTCTCAGCTGCTGATGAACATGCTTGTTAATAATCTTGAGAGTAAGTCCAAGACCTGCATGTATACAGATCATAGCCCTTGGAATCACAGAACCATTTTTGCAGAGCTGATGGAAGTATAGAAATATTTCTTCAGCCTTTCGGATGTACAAGATATTAAATCTACTTAGTTGCTTTAATAAATAAAAAAGTGTGCTTGGCTTTTAATAGTTCCACAATAAATTAAGTAGTGTTATCTCATTTGGAATAGCTCCTGGTCTGTGACAGGCAACATTAGTGTACAGGTGCTTGGACTTTTTATTGGTATAGTTTTTTTTTTTTTTTTTTTTTTTTTTTTTGACAAAAGGTTATTACTGACATGTTGGGAAGAAAGCAGAGAAGAAAATCTATTTATTTCCAATAAAAAAAATCCGAGAGCACAGGTGTGTAATGGCTGGTTTCATTGCAAAAGTATCAGTTTCATTGCATTTCTATCAGCTTAAATGAAAGTGTACCAGCTGGAAAAAATTAAATCAGCATGAATCATACATTCAAAAGGTCACTGATCTAAAAATATGTATGCCAAGAAAAAGAGAAAAATGATGTATGAAAACAAAAATGAACAAATAAAAATTAAAATCCTTCTAAACATTCTAAACTGAAGACATTAATTAATCTGAAAGTAATGTGGAAAGAGGCGAAAAGCTACCATAATGCCATTTTCATTATACGGAACACAGCTAAGGAGATAAAAGAAGATCATGCAGAGCCCAGGAGAAGATTAAGCTTCTTTATCTCTCTGTGGGAGGGAAATATAGGTAGTATTTTGTATATGGAGAAGACGGAAGAACTCCAAACGACTGGATTTTAATGTGCACTTCTGTCACTTAAGCATGCTGACGCAAAACAGAAGACATGCATGTGGGTGCTAAGGATGTTAAAGTCCCCTGTTGTCAGCCTAAATCACAAAGCAAACAAGTAAAACTAAGTTCCTCTTCTCAAAAAATTTCCAAATATATATTTTGAAAGGAAATAAAAGCAAACTCTGCTGGATATGTTGTACCTTCTTGTCACAGCCTGATGCGAAACAAGAATGAAAAATAAAGCGTAACTATGTGATGAGAATGAAAATAGAGTGCAGGTTATTTTGAAGTCAGAGCTCTGTTAGTACAGCCTAGAACTGTTTGATCCAAAAATAGAAATTGGTTTGTACGTGTGATCATGCCACAAGTTTGAAAGGAGACTAATTGGACTTTCTTTGTCCTATGGTAGAATCACACTACAACGTAACGCACCGTTAGAAGCACCTTTCACAAAGACTGACATGCCGCTTACTGGCCAGAGAAAAGTTCTGTGTAGCCACACAGAAGAGTGATGTGTATTATCCCATTTAAATTTTCCTAGAAATATGGCTCATGCTTAATTTTACCAGCAAACAACCTCTTCACTCTTTTCTTAGCTGTCTAATTACAACAAAAAGGCCAGATGGGCTCATGGGAAGCTGTTGTAAATAAAAGGTCCAAAGAAGGGCAACAAGGCTGGTGAAGGGCTTGGAGAATATGCCCTACGAGGAGTGACTGAAGGAACTGGGGCTGTTTAGTCTGGGGAAAAGAAGGCTGAGGGGAGACCATATTGCTCTCTTCCAATACCTGAAAGGAGCTTACAGTGAAAGCAGGGCTGGTCTTTTCTCACTGGTGACAGGTGACAGGATGAGGGGAAATGGCCTCACGTTGCGCCAGGGGAGGTTTAGGTTGGATATCAGGAAACGCTTCTTTACAGAAAGGGTTGTTAAGCACTGGAATGGGCTGCCCAGGGAGGTGGTTGAGTCACCATCCCAGGATGTGTTTAAGAACCGTGTGGATGTGGTGCTCAGGGACATGATTTAGCAGTTGTTAGAGCAGTTGTTAGAGTTAGGGTAGTATGCTTAGGTTGCGGTTGGACTTGATGATCTTTAAGGACTTTTCCAACCTGAGTGATTCTATAGTTCTATATAATTCCAGTAAATTCAAGGGAACAAGAGCTATTTGCACTCATACAGGATCTGGCACAGAATATTTAAA
>JAOWBP010002392.1:675390-692639 GCA_028571105.1 Tragopan temminckii
GTTCTATATAATTCCAGTAAATTCAAGGGAACAAGAGCTATTTGCACTCATACAGGATCTGGCACAGAATATTTAAAGAAAGCTTTGATATTTTCTATTCTGTCTGCCAAACATCTTGGTTCTGCTTTCAGATCTTATGTACATGCATCATGTACCTATCCCCTCTTGGGAGTTTATAACTCAATCATGTGGATTTTCATAAAACCACATTTTAATTGAGAAGTTCCTAATGGGCTTCTGTTTCTCTTCCTTTCTAGAATGCCCATTTCTGCTTTAAGTCTGGTGGTATCCTTTTTTTCTGCTAGTTTTATTCACTTCATTATTTTACGTGTGTTTATTTTTACATGTTTTCCAAAGAGAGGAAGGAAGGCAAATAGAAGAAGGAGCCATTGCCATAAATGCCCTTTGAGGTGATAGAGATGAGGAAACTTTTCCCAGATTTCTAAAGATGGATACAATCCAAGTTTATTTAATTTCCCTGGGCATTTTTTTTCACTGCCTCATTTCCCTGACTGTGGGCTATTTAAAACACTTGTAAATCAAGATTAGATTGGGTGATGAATCACTGCATCAGCAAATAAGAAGCAAAATAGGAGCAGAAGGCCAAGCAGTGGATGAATGCATTAAAAAGAGGCAGACAAGTGTTGGAATACACCAGGAAATGGAGAGGAGAAACTATAGCAGAGCAGAAGCTGAATAAGGTAGTATTGTAAGATTACCAAGGCATAGTGCAGCATACACTGCAGCGGGGTTGTGGTAGGCATTTACATATTTGGTAAAGACTGAGAAGATACATTCAGATTAACAAGGGTTGTGTAGTTTAGCATGAATGTTTACCCTGTCAATTAATCCATAATAATAGTTCAAACTGCGTTTTAAGAAATAAAGACTATTATCCTAATCATGTAAAAACATATTTGTTATTGTTGCTGTTTGTTGATAGAGCTATCCTTGGCAGGATTCCTCCCTCAAGTGTTTTTCTGAACATTCCCAAAAAGACACATTTTTTTTTGTGGGCACTATCATGTAAAACAAATAGAAATGTTGATTTGCTAAGTGTTTCTTGTACTTACTGCACTGTTTCTAAACCATGGGAGACCAGTGTTGGTGTGTTTTACTTTTTGTTAATTTAGTTTTTGCAAAAGAAAAGTAAAGAAGTGCTTGAAATATTCATGTTTTTATTACACAAATTTTCTTCCTAATACAAAGCACAGTATTAGAAGGTCAGTTATGATCTACAGCATGGTAAGCAAATACATTTGATGTTTGTACTTTTGTGGCTTTTGGTTTCTGACTTCTGGCAATATTTTTTCTAACAATGTCTCGAACTTAGATTCCACAGAAAAGTTTTTAACTAAAGTTCTTACTAGTTAAATAGCAAAATAAAATCACCTTCACAAACAAGATAATTCCTCAGCCAGCAAGGACAAGAAACAACATTCTCAGTTGCAATTTTGAATGAAGAAGATGCTGCAAGTGAAAGGGGACGTCCTTGCTGATGGGAGGGAGAGTTCCCTCAGCAGCACTCAGTAATGATGAACTCATCTAGGAGCGGGAAAAGGGTGTCAGCCCTTCAGAAAGCCAGGAAGACTTCAGAACTTGTAGATCTGGGCTAGGCAACTCTGTATAGAATACATGATAAGAGCCTACACTCAAGGCATGAAAAGAGTAAGCATAATCAGCATTCAGTGCTCATCTCCACCTAATTGGCATAACAGCAAGGTGCCAGTGTTTCTCCAGTGATCCCAGGAGTTCCTCCCTTCTGTCTCAAACAGTCCTCACAAAGACTCTGAGGAGTGCCTTCAGGTTTGTTACAACCTGAACTGTGAAACAGCCCTGAAGAAAATTTGACTTCTTCCAAATTTTCAACATAGTGTTGTTCCACCCCCCCCCACACACACACACACACTCCCGCTCAGATGACAATTTATTCAATGTGCATATTCGCTTTTTTCCAAGGCAGAGCCCCCTACTAACCAACTTCGCTAAGGAGAAGAAAATCAGAACAAGAAGGCAGCTTACATCCCCAGTGTTTGTAAAACGTAATAATCAGAGTCCATGAGAGTGCACGATACTCAAGCTGAGCATACTTGAGTTCAGGGAGATGCATGATGGGTTAATGCACAGTATGATTGAAGAAACACAAAAAGTACAAAAGAAACATTAGAAAAATGCTGAAAACTGCAGGAGGTCCGGGAAGGGTATAACACAACTTCCACAAATAAGAAAAACTGCTGGAATGAAACGTATACTGGCCTGTGAGCAAAAAAAGTAGGATGTGCCAAAAACCACACACATTTTAGTGTAGTTAAAATTAAGAAAAAAAAGTGCTAGAGTCCAAGTTTGTAAGCTCTGAAGTGTCCAGCTGTTTGCACACTGCTTATCACAATTTGATACAACTTTGTTTTCAAATCATCATCTAGCTAAGGAGTATGAAGATCATATTTATGAATATTTCCAAGTTATAACATACCCTCTACTGTATTCTGTTACGTCAAATCAAATAAAAGCCAATTATACAAACAGCTACATAAAAGCAGCATGTTGTGTAATTCTAATTTAGTGTGGAAAGGACCTTTTACAGCTTCGCTGAGCCCTTCTGGTTGTGCTAGGTTGTTCAAAATTAGCAACTGTTGAACTTCACTCCTCCATGCAGACAGTTTTCACTTCACAAATATGGAAACTATAACATACAATAGCAACAATAAGAATACTTATTACATCTCAGCCTAGCCATGAGTCGCTACCAGGATTCTTCCACCTGTTTGGCACCTACTAAGCAGCTTTGTTGCCCTGTTCCTAAAAAAGGCAAACAGTTCTCTACTGCTATTCACGGTATAACTTATTTAACCAAGGAACCACAAAGCCATCGAGGACCAGAACTGGTTCTTTAAATCCAAAAATGCAGTCCAGGATCTGTATTCTTATTGATTTTGTTGGAAAAGATTTTATATTTGTAAATGATGCTGCAGCATCACGCCTCTTCTCCAACTACTGAATACTGTTCGCGATGCATTTGCATTGCGTGAGAGTGGGTGCTGTGGTAGAAAACTGTGATGTCCAAAATGGACAAGAAACAGTGAGTAGTAGTGAGCAATTTTTTTGCTGTCTCCTTCAGCAAATTCAACTAATTTCCTTCAGAAATTAGTTACCTGCTCTAAGCAAACTCAGTAACGTAGTTCCATAGTCAGTTTCCCTAAAAGCTGTAGAACTTATTACTGCTGCTTGTCTTGGATACTAAAATTGCAGAGAGTTTCAAAAAACAACAGGGCAAATTGCTGGAAAATGAATTAATCAAATCCTGTGAAACACAATGTGAAAATTTTGCACCTAGAAAGTCCTGAGGCTTTGGAGAGGTGTAGCCATAGATCTAGTCTGCTCTTTTCTCTCAGCATTTGTTGCTGTTTACTGTCACAGAAAAAAACTCAAAGCTAGTTAGACCTCTTGCTTGAGCCTGAGCCAATGTGGCTGTTGCTGTATTCCTGTGTGCTTAGAGTCACTATGTCACAACCCAGACTGAATTAGACACCACACTTTTGTGCTTTTCCAAATTCAGCTGTCCCATTTTTTCAAATCCACTTGTTGCTGTTTGTTGCAACTGTTCAGCACACTTGACTGACACTCTCTTCCCAGGTTGAGCTATCCAGCCTCAAACCCATTAATCTTTGTCAATAATTTTGGCCAGGCAGAGTCCAATTTTGGATATAAAAAAAGAAGGCAGCTGTGCATCTATATGACTGTGAGCATACTGTGCCATGTCTGGCACCTGAGGTGTCCCTGCTTAGCAACCTCGCAGGGGTCAACAGAAAGTGTTCTGTGGTTAGAATCATTATATGATTCTATGGTTTGCCAAAATGGGCTGACAAGGAGAGGACACTTGGCACTAACAAAAGCAGCTCAGCAAGTATGTATCTGTCCTTCCAACGCAGTATGTACAAGCTGTAATCAGGGCAAAGTCCTGCCAGAATAACTTTCTGGTGTAGACATGACCTCAGTCCTGTACAGCAAGAATCCCAGGCTAATGTTTATGCAGCAAAATTATGTGTGCCCGTATTTATTGTCTCTCCTGTCAGCCATGATTGCTGTGAGGCTGAAAAACCAGTTAGACGTCGACTTGACTTTTCATACAGTCCTAAGAACTGTGCATGCAAGTAAGTTATAATTAAGCTACACAGGCTGCAGTCATGCTTTCTTGCATATAACATTAGGATATTTTGGAGGAAGTTACCTTGATCTTTTTGTTACTGTCTTCATTTGCCTCCTCAAGAAAGGAGTAGTTTGTGTCTGATCTCTGCAACACTCTTGTCATTTAATAAAAAGTTATCATATGTTCCTATTACTTTTATAATGCATGATAAAAATGTATGATACTATTTCATTGCGCAGTTTATAATAAACCTTGTCATTTTTCAAGGATCAGTATAGTTATAAACGTAATTTCCTCTTTCTTGTTTGAGAAGAACTGCAATTGTCTCAGCCAAATGCATCACTGTGTTGCTGTTTTCAAAGTAAATTCCTCCACTGAATATATACTGAAAAGCAGCTTCAAATTAGGAATGTAGTTTCAGCTCTATATTAGGATGAGCATCTCATCATAATTATTTTGGTGTAGCTTTGGAATGTGCAATACTGTAACATACATGGAAATGGCACACTGAAAATCAATTTTTGAAAACAGAGAGTGATATAAGTACATACCAGACAAACGATTTCATTTTTGTTAAACAAGGCTGTGGATGATCTCTAAATAATAAAGACACGCATTTGAAAAATTGAGGGAGTGGTTAAAGAAAACAGTGGGAGGTCTTCAGTCTACTGACGTATGATCAAATGAATTTAATCAGCAGCCCATCTCCTTTGGCATGTAAATCTGAAATTCCATTTAAACAAAAAAGAAAAGAAAAAAATCTCATCAGCAAGGCTATTTAGGGCATTCGATTTTCCCACTAAATGGGATATGTTGGGTCTTATGATAATATAAGATCTGACTTCCTTATGGGAGTTGGTCTTCCCGATTGGAAAAAGACATTTCTACTGAAAATCAGAAGCCTCTGCATCCTTTAGGCTTTCAGTCTCTCTGCTTGATACCCATAAATGATGTGGCTGTGTTGGCTAGCTAAAAGACAAATTGGTAGAACACTTTCCTCTAATATGAGCTATAGCAATAGATAATATGGTAGCATATACTGTTGCCTTGTGGCTAGGAAGTGTACATATCTGAACAAAAATATAAAAAAAAATCAGAGTATTTCAATAGAAAGAAAGTTGTAGCTTTTTTTAACACGTTAACTTTATATTTTTTTTCCCCGCAAAGCTAGAAATACTGCACAATAAAATAGCCTGTCTTTATCCAGCTACTACTTTTACTAAAATTGCTGTTATTTTTCACAGTTGCTGCACAGTTGTACTTTAAAGGGTTTCTTTTGCTGTCCTGTACCACAACATATGGAATTACAGCCTCACAGAAAGCATTTAGTAAAGTAAGGTACCATGACTAAATCTCAGCAATCAAACTTCTGCACAGATGGATATCTAACTTTGCATATCAGCTTCAGACCGAAGATCAGCTGTACTCTGAGACTCTCTTTGTGACATGAATAATAGATTCCAAAGGGTAGCCTGAGTAAAAGTCATAAAAACTAACCCAAAATCTTGCAGCAATATGCTTGATTAAAATTAGTTTCTAATTTCAGTTATTTGCCAGATATGCTTTTCTCTAAAAAGCTGTGTGAGGTTACAATTGAACCACTGCAACCACATGCAAAAAAAAAAAAAAAAAAAAAAAGAGACTTCTTTTTTCTTCTTTTCACTTGCTTATCGTGGTTCATGGAATTCTACAGAAAGACAGAGAAAAATGACAGTAGGAAATCCATATTGGACACCTCTAATCCCAACAACAGAGGAATGTCCTTTTGCTCCCTGCTATACTTGTACATGTTTTCAGTCTCTGTTAAATATTTTTACAGTGGTGAAACATTAAGCTGGCAGCTTACTCATGCTACTTAAGCCCATGACTTATAGGAGCAGTGGGGTTGATTGGAAAATAACAATTTGATTAGGAGGTTTTGAAATTTTGAAGGTTCTCCATTTTAGAGGTCATGGAGGAAGAAGGTTGATTCCCAACTCAATATCACCAAGAAACAGATATGCCAGTCAGCTGAGAAATGGGACAGTTTCAAACCATTCCTCTGCCTTACACAGAGAAATGATTTGAGCTATGTAGGAAGGACTAAGGACTGGCACATAGTCTGATCAAAATCTGACCACGATAATGAGAAGGTGAAACCTTCATCGGACCAATAGGTTTTCATAAAACACTCTGATGCTATTGAAAGGGCAATTCTGACTTTTTTGTTTGTTTATAAAATAAAATTATTTTCAGATTAGCCATACTATGGAAAATTTGAACTACCTGATGTAGACTGTAGGAGTCTTTGATACTCTTCCAAAAACATAGAACTTTTAGCTTCAGAAAGCCTTTAGCTTATTTAAAGTCTGACTAATATCTCTTGGCTTGACTTTTCTCTTTGATGCTTTTAGGTTTATAGGATTAGACAAAATGAATCAGATTATTTCTCACAGCTCTGTACCTCTTTATAAAGGTCAGTGTTTTGTTATTGAAAATTCTGGAAAAAAGATACGTGTGACATTTTATTCTATTGATCTGTTTGTAATGGTGTTGTACTATATTGGCCTCCAGTGCTTTAATTTCCTTAGCAGCCAGTTTTTAGTGCTCTGTCAAAGTGGGAAAGAATGCTTTTTTATGTCCTTCCGAGTTTCTCTGTTTTCACATTCTGTCTGTGTTTCTTCTACCTATGCGCTTGGGCATTTTGCATGTAGGACAGAACATCAGGTATGCAGTTGGTTGGTTGATAGCTCTTTTTACTTTGTCTCTTGTGCATTAAACAATTTAGCACCATATCAACTATGTTATTATCTGGCACACACTTACTGTGGAGAGATAAGATGCTGAAAATAATGTTGAAATTAAATATTCATTGACTTGAAGGTTAATTTGACTAGGAGTGCATGTGTGTAGGAGTAGTTAGCTTGCAAGCTCTATAGTAAGTAAGTTTTCAAGTTATATAAGTGACAGGCTGATTTCAGAGTTATAACATTTTGTCTTGGTGACCAACAATGGAAATGGAAATGAATACATGAAAAAACTGTTCACGTTAATATATTATTCTGTCTTTCTTCTACTAGTGACAATGGAGTTAATCCATATGGTTACATAATTGGGATCAGGGTGAGGCTTCTACTGACTTGGTCCTTAGCACCTTAGCACCTTAAGGTGTTCCTAACCATGTGGGACAGAAGGCGGAATTTTGAGACCTTTGACTTGCATAGTAAAGCTGAAATCCCTAGCAGTAAGAAAGCAGGATGGTATGTTCACAAATTCACTGCAGGATAGAAAGCTGCTTTTGTGGGAAATCTAGAACAATATTCTGGATGTGAAATAGGAATGAAAACCTTCTTGGAGTCTTACAGTACATGAAGACTCTAGACATGGGAATGGGAATGAAAAGAAAAAGGAAATCACAATAGGCCAGTACTGTGTTTTTCTGGATGAATAAAAATAGAAAAACTTACATGAGGAATAGCTAAAAAGCCAGAGTTCCAAAAGCACTAAGTAAACCTCTAGATTTTGGTTTCAACCTTGCTGGATACCCTTGTGAGTTAGACTGTGGTACGGTTAGTTTTCTCAGCCTCCTTTTGGGCTTGGAGACCATTCAGAATTTTTTTTTTATTAGATTACTACTGCTGGTCTAAGGGTGTGGGAATTTTTTCCTATTCCTCTACATATTCTTTGAGCATATTTACAAAAGTTGGACAGAAGGGAAAATAAGGATAGATCTAACACTGAAATATGTTGGTTGCTTTCAGTTTGCAGCTCTCTCCTGTTTATCATTTTGCTTAGGATAGAATTTGATTGTTTAAAAGGCCATTTCGTTTTATAGGCTTTGCAATCTTCTGTTCATCTTTCAAACTCATGTTTACACATTTATACCACCGTGCACAGGAGTTGATGCACAGCACCCTCCTCTTTAGAAGTCATTGCTTGATTTAAAATACTGTTCTTACTAGTTAGTATTTAAGGTGTCAGCTCCATTTCTCAGAGATTAGCTAAGGTTGCTGAATCCATGCTCTGTACACAGCCCAGTTAAATATCTTAAGTTTCTGCACAGGTGTTAACAGTGAAGTCTGACTTCCCCACAGCCACAGAGTGACTGAATCTGTTTTACTGTATATAGATATGCATAAGCCTTTATACATATGTATAAACTAAACACACAAGGAATCCTTTCTTTTTTACAAGTGATTCTTTCTCAAGAGTTCAGAAGGTATAAAGAAATTAAAATTAAAATTCTCTGAAGAATGTAAATTAAAGTAAAAACTAACAGGATGAGCAAATGAGCTGCATTTACACTGCCTTGGTTGCGTGGCTCTCTAAATTAAGTATGACAGTATGACTTTTTCTCATTTTTCTTAACTCTGGTTTTACAACTAACTGCAGGATTGTGCCCAGTGAGAATTTCAGGACCTCACCTTTCTAGTCCTGAAAAAAGAGCAAACAAAGCTTGGGAAAACAAAAAAAAAAAAAAAAAAAAAAGAAAAATATTAACAAAGGAAAAAGAGAATAATCATTGTTTTAAGAAAATAAAATGAACAAAAGTGGAGATAGAATCTGTTTAAAATGCAAAGATACAAGGTTTCATGCAAGAAGGTGAATAGAAAGCAACCAGTTTATGCTCCCATTAAGGAATTTAAAAAAAAAAAGGAATTTTCTGAGGGAGTGAGCACCAATCAGCAGAACCTGCATCTCAGACAAAAAGGTCACTGTGCTAAGTAATTCTGTAGAAAAAGGGTCAAGAATGAGAGAACTTAGAATATACTAAAGTATGTGTAAATGGTTTATTTCTACAGGCAGAAGTGAATATTCCCTATACACTAATCAGTTACTCATCTGCCCCCATCTGAAAGAGAAATAATAACAATGAAGATCTCGATGACCACATGAGAGCATACGATTGTTGTTCTGGGTAGAGTGGAGTGGGAGGTCTGGACATGCCATTGCATTGAAACTGTTACAATGCTTCCCGTTGCAGATACGCTGAGCCCCACTACAAGAATTGCATGAGCACCAAGTGGCACAGCCAGGAGAAGGCTGTTCTAACACCACAGGAAGTTCTGTCTAAAATTAATACACAAAGCTGATAGAATGCTGCCACAATTATTCCTTGCACTTTAGAATCATACTCAACCAAAGTACAGAACACAGAGATTTTTCTAAAAGAGCAGCTCTAGTACTTGAAATGTGGTTAAAGCTAACCTGAATGTGGACAACATAAATGGGAGTTTGTGCATAGTGCCGTTCTTGCTTTTCTTGGAATGAGAATAATAAGTGAAACAGAGATTAAATGGTGCCCAAACAAATGAAAGAACACTAGATCATGCTTTTATGCATTATATTTTTAGTATCTGGCCCTTTATGTTCTGCGTATTTTTTTCCTTGCTCCAGCATCGTTTGAAAACACAATGTGTTTCTCTCTTTGCTGCTTACTTTGCATCCCTGGGACACGCTATTTGAAAGGGTCGATTAGTTTCCTTCTATCATTGTTGTTTACAGTGAAAGGATTGGACAGTGAAAGATCTCCAGCCAGAATTTTCTACTGTCTGTGTTTCACTGAATGAAAAAGAAAAAATTTAGCACTGTCTCTTCCTTAGCAAGTTATGTCGCTATCAATTTCCAACAGATTCTTTATCTCCACTATGATCCCTTATTTTAGAGAAGATCATTGGTGTTGCACTGAAAGCAAATTCCTCTCGAATTCCTTGTGAGAGGGAAAGTGGTCCACTCAAACTCAGGCATTTAAATGTGAACTTTCTCTCACTAGACTACCCCGATGAAAGTAGAACCTTCTAAAGCTTTAATGAAAACACACTTCCAACCTGTGAGTTTCAAAAATTCTTTTCCATGTCTGAAGTGAACACTCTTTAGAAGTGAAAGGACACTTTCAGGTTAAGATTCCAAACTACGCGCAGAAAATACTGTAACGTGAAGCTGAATAATCCTTTAAAAAAAAAAAAATCACAATTTTTCTCCTCCTAACTATCTTAAAGAAAAACAAAAACAAGTTTGCCAAGTTCTTAAGCTTCTGTGTTTGTGTGTGGCACTGAAAAAATGGATTGAGCCATGATTTCCCAGACACAACCTACGAAAGGATACCTAAATCTGAAGAGTTCTTCCTGAACAATGAACAATTAATGCTGTGCAAAAACTTTGACAGGCATTCAGCAATTGTACTCAGTATTTTTTAATTATGTGCACTTTTCTACTAAAATTTAAGTTCAAATTGCAGTGTTAATTAGCCAAGAATATGAAACTTTACAAGAAAGTATTTCCTTCATGTTCAGAAAGCATAGAATACAGTCTGCATTCTCCATTTGCTTTGAAGAGACCTCTGTGTAAATTTTCAAAGCTTAGGGAGATGAGTTTTCAAAGTAAATGCATACTTAATGACATTAAAGAAAGGGAAGGCACCAGTGGTAGTGAGGATATGGAAGAACTAAATGGAAAAGTTTTCAATGTCAGTGAGAGTAAAGGGCATTTTTGGATGAGTCTGAGTGAGAGAAATTCTATGTGTCAGAGGAGAGAGAACTGAAACAGAGCAAGTTGTTTTTTTTTTTTTTTTGAAAATCTCTTTATAGTTTTGCAGCCTGGTTAAATAAATTTGCCTTCTAAGAAGTAATTAATATCTTTTATTAACATCATGTCTCAGAGCGAGACAGTAATTCTCTTTGAAACTCTCTGCCAGAAGATAAATTAGCATGATTGAACTGGGAAGCATGAAAGCCATAATTCACATGCTTTATTCAGGTAATTATTTAAATTACAGAAAAGCCAAAAAGGAGGGACTAACATTTTAATATACCACAGAACAATCATGTGTCAGAAAAGTATGCAAAACTCAAAAAGAAGTGTCTGACAATTAACAATTTGGAATTCTTCTTTCCCTGAAAATAAAAAGAACTTTATCTATAGGCTACTAGTGACGCAAATTGATAAATGCTGGAAATAAAGGGCTGCAAAATTTCAGCCCTTCTGATCTTTTTTATTTTCTTGTCAGTTTAAAGCAATTTTTAATAGAGATGATTAAAAGGCATCATTGAAATTAATTTAAAAATCCATTTTGATTTAGATTGAAAAGAAACTTTCGAAGTAGCTAAAAGGGCTATCTACAAAAAACACATTTCTTCAGAAATTTTGAGGTTGTACTTCAAAAAAGTAGAAATCAATTTCAGCATGGAATGTCAGAGTTTTTGGCTTGCTATGATTGATTGATTTTGAACTTTTAATTTTTTGAAATGTTCTTTTAAAGATCTTGCTGGAGGGCTTGGAAAAAGAAAACTCAAATGAAAACTCACATGGCGATGGAAAATGGAAATATGGAGGGACAGAAAAGGCAGAGTATTGTATTGCTGGAGTTTTACTGAGTTAAGTAAGTAAAGCTGTTTCAGACACAGATTTTTTCTACACAACTTTGTATCATATATAATGCTCATGGCTTCACCTAAAGCCTTAATCTTTTGAAGATATTTACTTCCACTGTTTTTGTTGTTGATTTTTTTAAACATCAATATTTTATTGCATTTTCCCACTACCGTAATCATAAAAATTAATCAAACTTTTAGAGTAAACGAGGGTTAGATTCCCTGTGTGCAACTACTTTCCTAATTTTGGTAGCATCATGAATTCAAGTTCTTCAGGGCTGTGGCCAATTTTAAGTAGGTTGAACAGCATGGTGAATTCCTCTCAAGTCCATTTACTCCACATGGACAGTGTTACAATTCTACACGTGCCACTGCACAGGAGGAATCAGGTCCAGGCCCAGATAAGAGAGGGAGGAGGCTTTTATGAAAGCTTTCTGAATCCCTACAAATGTATGGCATGACGAGATTATCATTACCCTTATTTTTTTTTACATATCTAATCATTTCACAGTTGTCAGAGCAGCATTCAGTTGATTTAAAAAGTCAATTTGCAATGGATATTTTTCAATAGTAATAGCAATTTTTTTATAATTGCAACCTGTGTTAAGGTCTGCCTAATAAGTTACAAATTTAGTGCTATCATACGTACAGCAATTTTGAAAATACTGTAGAAATATAATGCTCAGAGTTTGTCCTCAGCTACAGTTTTCAGTTGTAGTACAGGAATGAACTGTGGGAAGGCTGGGAAATCATTCCTATTCATTCATTCTAAAGTGGCACCATGGCCAAAGCAAGGTCTGTGACACACGAGCCTCAGGCAGCACCTGGAGCCTCACAGGAGCCCCATCCTGGGCAAGGCACCAAAGACAGATGAAGCGAAGCATCTCTAAACAAATCTATGCAGTGCTGCTGATGTACTTTTTTTTGGCAGACATCTCAAACATGCATAAACTTAACTGCAGTAAATTCTTTGATAAGCTTATCATCTTCAGAAGCTATTTGATCTTTGAACGCGTAAATGAGCACAATGAGCGTGGCCATCACAAGAAGGCTGGGGGAGCACAGCCCACCAAATTGATAGCAAGCACATCCAGGAATGAGGTTGTTTATAGTCAGAGACCCCCTACTTAGAACAACAGTCTCCAGTGCTGAAATCCTATTATATTAATTATCTCTTTTGAAACACACAGCTCTCTACTGTTTGGTGTGACTGTGTGCCATGGCAGCTGGTCTGCTCACTAGATTTCAAGTAAGCTCTCTGCTTTAAAAAAGCTCAAAATTTACAGCAAAGCAAATTTACATAACAATGTCACGGAATATTTGCATTTTCAGTAATGTCTAGAATGTCTGCTGCTTTGCCAGTTAGAGTGAAAACTGACAATGTGTGTGTGTGAAAGTAAAAAGGAAGAGATTATTGGATTACATGCAGAAATTTCCTTATCTACATATGATTCTGTATTGAGTCAAACAGCATTATTATTATTGATTATTATTATTACTACCATCATTATTAATTTTACCCTCAGGCCTATTTTGCCAAAAATCTGTGAAGTGTCACAGGTCTCAAACTTCAAATACGTGTTCAGAAGTTTCTTTATTATTTCCTAGGCTTTGCCCCAGTGAATACCATCGATATTTTCACAACAGCTGCCTAGGTGCCAGATTAAAATGGGGAAGAGCATTCAGAAAAACCAATTCAAACACTGAGCTGATGTTTCTGGATTACTTGACTTTAAATTCAATGTTTTATAATTATTTTAAAATGTTACATCGAATAATCACAGACAGAAAACTCATTTGCATTCTCCTGTATTTTTAATGCACACAGCTTTCTTTATTGCAAACTATCATGCTGATTCAATAGCTGAGTAACCTAAATACTGATGTTAGGTGCTAAAAGAAAATGAACCTCATCTTTCCTTCCATTGGATATTTGGCAATACACTTAAGAATCCAAACAAGATGTATCTGGCAAAGGTTACAGTTCAGGCATGTTTCCCAATTTGAAAATATGATTTAAGTATTCATATGGTGTCAACAGGAAAAATTTGCTGATTTATATCAGGCTGAAATTTTATGCTAAGGATGTGTCTTCACTGTGCCAGGCAGTGTTATGCAGAATTGCTTAGGTTGGCAACCAGGGCAGTCACATTACTGGGGCTTTTTGTTCCAGCTGACACATCTTGCATTGGAGCATGGCTGGTTAGCTCAGCCCCCTGACTGATGGTGTTCTGACCTTCCAGCACTGGACCTCTTTGGATGGCACCGCATAATGTCCCATAGAAATAATCAGCATTTTCATAATGTTCTGTCATGGACAATAGAAATATATAGAGAGAGATACAACAAAATCTATGCAAGTACTTTGTATTGCATGGGAAGCGTCAGTTGAAGACACGTAGCCAAAGCTATACTTGAAAAGGTATTTTAGTGCTAGTCAGGCTGTGGAACAGAAGAAATGGAGTAACTATCACTTAGGAATTTTACTCACATAATTGGACAGCATGTAACCTGCCAGAGGGATAGCAGAGGTAATATTTTAGCTTTGAATGAGGGCTTCCATTCCAACTGCCAGAAATGTTTTTCAGGTTATTTACTTTAGCTAGACTCACATGAAATCAACTCACTGCATTCAAACACAGAGATTTTTAATACAGGAGAATATACAATTATTAGGAAAAAAAAAATTTTTTTTTGTTTTTGTTTTTGTTTCCAAAATTCTGGAGCAAACCAAAAGAAAAGAAAGCCACAACTGCCCTCATGACAAATAAATATCTCCAACAATTTGAATACTAGTAAAACTGAAAAGAAGAATTGATACTTATCTAACCCTGGAACATAAAGAGAACAAAAACAATTAAGGAGTTTTCAGTATATTAACATACATGTGTGTGAACTTCTTTTCTTGAGAGAGTTTTTGCATTTCACTGACGAGTGCCACCAAGATGGCTGGTAATTGACAGGGATGAGTGCTGGGCTAGGAAGCGTGACAGCAACTGGGGCACACAGGGCAGAGATGTGCCTGCACATCAGTCCATGGCCTCAGCTCCCTTCAGGAACTCCTGTGCACATGGTCACGCATACTAGTACATCAATTTGCTAAACTGAAGCTGTGTTATACGTGCTTCACCCAACCTTTTTGAATAGGTTGAATAAGGTACAGCCTATTGTATGACCAAGAGACTAGCTGAGACTAAAATAGCGTTCACATAATTGGATCCCAGCTGTAAACACCATAATATCAGTTTTTGCACTTCTCTGTCCTGCTGTGTTTGTTATACAGGAAGGGAAATCTAAATCATTTCTTTGTGTTTATGAATTCCCAATGTGCATTAACATTCACTGCAATAAACTGGAAAATGCCAAATGCTATTTAAAAGCTGCTTTTTCCAGACACACTACACTTCATATTCGCTCCTTTTTCTTGCAGGCTCTGTAGCCACAGAAAGAACCGTGAAGACAACAGGATGAATAATATACTTAATTTAGAAAATTCTGCAAGCTTTTGCAACTAGGTTTCTGACATCTTATTATTTTAAAGAGCAATGTTTCAGATTTTTGAGCTTAGGATAAAAAAATGCATCTTCATGTTATGGGAATGTTTTCTGTTTTTTTTTTTTCTTACGAACTAATGGTAATGTGTAATGTTTCTAGTTTCTCAGAGCTGAAGAAAGAAAAACTTTTCTGTTTATAGAGGTCTATAAAAGGATCTAATTCATTCTCCAAGGATTAATTATTTGATACAAATAATAACCTGTTCTTTACCTGCATCACTGAGAACCATTGCATTGCTTGCATGGGAACAGATTAGAGTTCATACTAAAAATCTCCCAGAACCCTGGGATAAAAAGAGGTCTGCATGTGGTGGCCAGTAACACAACAACACTGGTTGGAGATTAAGTGGGAAGAATGTGAGAAAGAGGGAAGTTGAATGCCACCAATTCTTTGGAGCTGAGAAATTGATAAGGCAAGAGAACCTGGCATTTATCCTCAGGATCTCTTTGACTGCAGGCAGTTACTGCTCCCAGGGACAAATTCCCAGATTCATACACTCCAGTGTTTGCTATGATTAGGAGTGGAAACAGCATGCTCAGAAATATTATCTATTTGGGGAGAGTGGTTACAAATACTGCAGCTAGGATAGGAACTTTACAGGTAAGGGCAGGGACAGTGCTCCAGCTGAACAGAAAGTTGTGTCAAGGAGTAAGGGTGCCAACAGGCTTGTCAGCTTGTATGTGCTCTGTTTTTCTATATATAATGTTAAAACTCCCGTTGGAGAGAATGGACGAACAGTGAAAGCATCAGGATGGAGTGGATTTTCATCTCTCTCCTTCCCATTCTTACCCAAGTTCCACACAATCCTGTTTGCTAGTTCCTTTTCAAAGCCATGCTGCCAAGTTCTGCTATGGTTACACCCACCCAAGCATAGTTAGTGCAGTCAGTGCAGTTTCTCAGGCTTTACAGCAGGGTAACTGACTCAGCCTGAATTATCTCAAAAATAATATGACAGAGTGAAGGAAAAGCAAATGTTCAGAAACCCCACTACTGTTTTCTAGTGGAGGCTTTTGGAAAAGTTGAAGAGGAGAGGCAGAAATAATTAACTCTTCCTTGAATAATGTGGGATAACTTCCTCACCTGTCCTCTACTGCCTTGACTTCTATATCATTCAAATAGCAAAGGTTTGGGGTAGGAACAGAGAGAGAGTTTGGATGCTCGGTCAAAGTGGATTTTGTCTCATCAGTATGGCTCCAGAAAGCAAGTTTTAATTTCTGTGTTACCAAGCACTTTGCAGAAGCAAAACACAAATAGGCATATGCATGTATGAACTGCCACCCAAGGAACTGTGAATTGCAAAGTTTTACTCTTTGGGAAGGATTACATCTGACAGGCAGAAAAAAGATAAGACAACAACAAAGCGTTCCTAAACCATTAGAACAATATTCCATGGTTTTTGTCAATGGCAGAGCCTGATTCCGCTATGATGAGAGAAAAGCACGAGATACCAAGATAATCAGGGTCAAGCCACAGATATGTAAATATCATAGTTTGATTTATACTGTTTAGCAAAAACATTCATTTTGCACATTAGCAGCACTGACTAATCCAGTAGGCAAAACCCATAGAACAATTTCCGCTACAGATAGCACAATTAGTGAAACATTTGGAAATGTACTACAGCACTTTTCCTGCAGTAAGTAAATTGTTGAGAATGGCCGATCCAAATAGTCCACACAAGTGCTCCAGGAGCCAAATACCCTTCAAGGTTTTCATCTTAGAGTGATTTAAACATATCCAATGCAAACACTCTCTAAACCGTACTGAAACTGAAAAACCAACAGTAGTGCCCTGCAGAAAATGAGCTTCTTATGAATAAAGGATATAATTATGTAAAGGAGACAGGTCAATCTACACTTTAAGTTACAGTTAAAATGCTGACTGTTCGCTATAATAGGGAAGTTATACCAAAGAAACAACTGACTACAGGAAGAAAAATTCGGATATGTATGATAGCCTTTATAAGCAACCTAAGAGTGCCTGTGTAATATGAACTGACAAGAATTTACGATTAGCAGCAAAACAATCCTTGTGAAATTTGCAGACTGTCCAAGCATGCTGTGCTCCAAAAGCATATGGACAATGAATAACGTAAAGGACTAAAAATGTATTATCAGTACTCTGAGGCCAAAAATTATTCCTTCCTACTTCTCTTACCACAGAGAGGTATTGAAAATGCTGTCCTTCAAATAAAAAGA
>JAOWBP010002392.1:703968-713974 GCA_028571105.1 Tragopan temminckii
ACTGGAACAGGTTGCCCAAGGAGGTTGTGGATGCCCCACCCCTGGAGGCATTCAAGGCCAGGCTGGATGTGGCTCTGTGCAGCCTTGTCTGGTGGTTGGTGATCCTGCACATAGCAGGGGGTTGAAAGTAGATGATCACTGTAGTCCATTTCAAACCAAGCCATTCTATGACTCTATGACTAGCCTTCCCATATTGTCTCCACATTATAATTTCCATGAGCTTCTTATACATGCACTAAAAAAGAACAGAAGCTGAAGGTTTGGGGATTTAAGAACTTGGACCAGGATAAAGCTTGATATCCTGAGGCTTCCATGTATTCAAAAATAAGGCAAGTGATACAGAAAAAGGAATGGTATTCAGTATTCCCGATGGTCGAGAATAAGTAAAGGGAGAAAATAAATTGGAACATGCTTTTGAACTCACCAATGACAATTCAAGGACTTAGAAAAAGCATATACAGTGTTATATTTGTTGGGGAATCAAGCATCAAGCTGAGTGGGAGGGAAAGAAGAAAGGTCAGAAGGAGGAAGGAACAAGAAGGGTGGAAAAGAGTCAGGCAACCCAGCAAGGATTTTGCTCAGGGGTTGCAAAGGTGCTACAGAGACTTTGCTCAAGCTAGAAATACAGCAATAAATTAGGCTGTAACATGAAGCTGGGTAGCACAGAAATCACTTCATCTGGTTAATGACAACCATCAGAAGATAACCAAGGAGTGCTCATCTGTGGGCTGCAGAAAAGCCCACTGATGCTTCTCACCCTGAACACCAAACTGTCAGTATGATGTGCTCAAGAAGAAAAGTCCTGTATTGAAGGAGATATATGCACTGTGATAGAACAGAATTGAGTAAAAGATTATTGCCAAATAATACCCGAGGCGTGGATGTTTCATCATCCACTTATTTATATCGATACTACCCTTTTTAAACTGGTAACCCTAATTGCCCTTCCCTAAAAATCTTTTTCTAGTTTTACATTCCCAGTGGATGGTTGTGGGTGAGGACTGTACTTCTCTGAGAGCAGCTAATTATTATCATGCACACCTGGCAGAATTTCCATCTCATTTGCTCTATTTTTCTTTTATATTACAAGAACTTGTCTGCAAAGAAAAAGACCTAATTTTAAGCTTAGCCAGATAGACTTCTGAAAAATCAATTTTAAGTAATCCCAGTCTGATTTGCATGCAAGTGGTAGGCTTGGCAGACAGGAGATTTGCATATTTCCTACTTCTAGCAGATATCCCAAGTTAATGCAAAAAAAAAAAAAAAAAAAAAAAAAAAAAAAACCAAAAAAAAAAACAAAAAAAAAAAAAAAAAAAAAAAAAAAAAAAAAAAAAACAAAAAACAAAAAAAAAACCCACAAAAAAACATCCTCAAGTAAAGGAGATGTCCTGTGTTTTTTTGGCTAGATTTTATGATTTTTTGTCTCTCTAATGTCTACAGAAGTTTATGTTCTCAAAAGGAAGATAACCTCAGGATATAGGCAGGAACTAGATTGAAATGGTGGGATCAGGAAATAGAACTACATTTTTAAGACTTTCAATAGATTAAAAATATTTTTCACCACTGCTATTTTGAAGAAGTCGTTTCATACAAATCTCCAGTAACAGAGGATTTGTTGGCTAACACTGCCAAATCTTGATTGGTACAAGAAGAGAACATTTGAGAAAGGCTTTTTAGGCTTCTCCAAGTTTAGCAGTAGTCAGTGATGATTTCTGTCACTCAGAATTTTAATTTGTAGCCTCTAACTGAGTTAATTGAATGTCTTCAAATCTTTTGTAAGATTTAACTGTAAAGATGCTTACATACCTCACACCGTGGATCTTTGGAATATGAAGCTAGCAAGGACTTAAACCAGGCTCTATGTATAAGAAATCAGTTCTACTGATTTCACTGGAACTTGAAAGTCACGAGATTTATCTGAGGGTATATATTGTGGTATTTAGTTCATCCCTTGGGTCCCAATTATGCTGGGGCATATTACACTCAACATAATTCCACCAAGTCAGTGCTCTTAACTCTGCTCCCTATTTCTAGCTACCAGTTACTGCTGTGCTTGTTCTTACAACATATCTCCACCCAAGGCTGTGCAAACCCTGCTGCTAGTCAGAAGAGAGATGGTATGTGATCCTAGTGGGCAAGAGAAATGAAGCAATGAATACAAATCCTGACAGCAAGATCTTACTAACAATTTATGGCTCCATCGTTACACATAGCTGCTGACAGCACATATATATGCTGAAGAGTATATATACATACATACATACATATATATATAAAAATTCTCACTACATAAAAGCTTGGTGTACACCTATTGAGTTTTTCACAGCTATATCCCCTGTGGCCCCTTTGTTTTGAAAGCATGCATATAAGAGATTCAGCTAAGTTTAAAGTGCTTTCATTTAAGATGTTAAAAATCAAATGTTATTTCACCTTCTATCAGAGAAGTGACATACCAGCACTGTGCCATCTAAAAGATGCTACTTGCCCATTTAGTGAAGCTGAAGGTTTGGAATCACAAACAAACCAGTTCTCCTGCTGAATCCTTTTTGCTTTACTTTATCATTATGAGACACAACAGAGAGTGAATGGTGTTTTTTCTGTCTCAGGAGAACCTTGATATTTAAACAAAAGAAAACTGCTTAGTATCTGTGCCAACATGTGACACTAGTTCTTGCTGCAGTCATGAAAAATTCATGCATTATGCATTGGTTAAGAATGTTATCCTTCCCTAAGACCCAAAAGGCAATCCTTCACTTAAACATTGATTCGGAATAAAAATATCACAGAGACTTGTCCCCAGCATGGTATATTACACAAGCACACAGTATCAAGAAAGGAAGAAAGGTCACATTAAAGAGAATGCAAGATGTATGTAATCTGGCTAAACAGACTAGCTCTGCAGGGCAGAAACTGTCTAATATTGTGATTAACCAAAGCCTTACACAGCCAAGTCTTACCCAGTGGAGATTTCAGGCACTTGAACACAACAGTACTCATGATTATGGGAGTTACAAGGAAGTCTGAAGCATTTGATTTTTATTGGCATAGCTTATTCCTTCTGATCTTTGTTCACAGCTTACTAGTACAATTGTTAGCCCTATTCTTTGCATTTTTCTATTGGCATAACTGCAGCTTTATACTTGAGAATTTGCACTTCATTTTTTTCATTATAGGATCAGACCTAATAAAAATTGTGTAGAGCCCATCTGCCAGTTTATCTTTAGACTGTAATATCTTACCCTTTGTCATCCATGATCAGTATGTTAGGGAGACCAAGAAACCCTTTTAAACTAAAGAGATAGTTTGACTATGTTCAGCTTCTTCAAACATGGTGTCCTTATTCTTGCACTCTTCGTACAAAAACTCACTTCAAGTATTTGGGAATAATAACTTTCCACATCTTATATATAGATCTGAGTACAAAGATCTTGTTTAACCTCCAGTAAGCAAAATAGGCCTGAAATATTTCAATTGGAAAATTTGCTAAGCTACGAAGAAAGCTTTCTTACCGACTGTGATGTCTTTTATTGTCTTGTTGGTGGTATGTCTTAAACAATATTACACAGTTAAACTTTTTGCACTGTTCTTCCCAAGGAGGAGACATCTTTGCCTAAGTCCTTTCACTGGAAGTGATGGAATTGTTAAATCAATACTGCTTTATAGTTTATCTTCTTAGGAACCAAATACCAGAACAGGTATACATTTACACTTCCTATGATTTAAACTTAGTGGTGCATATAGCATCCTGTCCTTTCCATTAAAACTTTGGTCCCATGCTATCCAGAAAAGTAATCTCTCTTCTTTTCTTTCTAAAATCTCAATAATGAGACTTTGTGGTATGAGTCAATTTCTCTAAATATGATCAGAGTTTCCTGTCTCTTTGAGGCAGGTGTGCCCTCCTTTCAGACTATGACAAAAGCTTCACAGGTTGATTTACGTGGATGTTCCTGTGATATCATGACCTGCTCCATCAGGCTTCTTTTGGATTGACTCTTATTTGGGCAGATAATTTAACTTTATATATACATATATATATATAATCTGTGTATGGTTTCAAGTGCACTCCTTTCTGACAAATATCAGATAGATTTAATTATAATGGTGGGAACAGTACAGGACTTGTTAGGAGACGGTGTCAGTAAAGAATCAAACATACAAGATATTTTTTTGTGCTTTCTACCAGAATAGCTCAATGCTTTGTAACGTTATTTGGATTCTAGTTTAAAACTAAACAATAAAATTGTTTGTAATTCTAATCAAAAGCCACACAATGCTTTTTTGCCCTTTCACGGTGCTTTTCAGATTAAGAGCATCTGCAAATATTTTATAAGCATTTTTTCCAGCCTCCTTGGAGGCTAAATAAATTGCATGTCTTTGGAGACACGTGTGGAAAAAGACTCCAAGCTTAAGTAATGTGCATCAAATAATGTGTTGTTGAAAGCCTAGCTCAACATCCTTTTACACCATCCCTTGGTGGAATTATTTTGTTACTCTGCTGTCTCCTGGGTGCTGTATCTAACAGTGGTTTTGGAAAAAGCCACCTATTCTTTTAAAAAATATGATCTTTGAGCTGAATTCCTGTGACTAGATTGATTTATAATTGAAGCAGTTCCAATTTTACATCAACTTTACAAATTTGTCACCTTACAGAAATCAGTTTTGCTACACAAGGAGGGATGCACCCAGTATTTTTTTTTGGTGGCAACCAGAACTATTCTAAGCACAGAAGCTGTCAGATTGCAAATATTTAGATGATACACTGCAAGAAATATAATGTGAAAGAATTCTACAGCCTTCTGATCAACACAATCCAACCTTTAGCTTGAGGTCAGGCACCAGTTTGTCATTGTATTAATCATTTGTGTGTCTCAGATCCAGCCACAGAGAAAAGGGAGTTAAACAACTCAGTTTACAACTACTAAAAATAAACTTGCAGACTTGCTGAATTCCTCCACATTAAAATGTAAACAACTGTCAGCTCTTCTGGAAAAGCTAGTTTTGCCCTGCCTCTGACTTCCCCAGGAGAATTTCTATATTTTAAAAATGTTTTATGCTGAAGATTTTTTTCCATAATTGGGACTGGCCAGTTTTCTCAACAGCAAAATGAAAACTAAACTCTTTCCAACTAAAACAATCGCTACTAGAAGCATGGCACATAGGCCATGTAGAGGATGGTGTGAGCCATTTTGGCAGGGATTACAGCCAATCATTTTCAAACATAGGTGCCTCAAGAGAGGGAGATAAATCCATATTTAGACACCTAGTTTAGAAGCGCCTGATCAGGCTTCACCTCCCAGAACTCACAGATCCTAGGGGTGACTGTCTGTCAAACCCAGGGTATTTGAAACGGAAGTATTTTGCATTTTATTTTTGGGGCTAAATTAGGAATGAATTTTGACATTAAAAAAAATCTCAGTCCAAATTTTTAAATGCTTTGTTCAGAATGTTTTTCTTACATTACTTGCTTTCTGAAACTACATCAGACTTGTTGCACAGAATCACAGAATAGCCAGGGTTGGAAGGGACCACAAGGATCATAAATCTCCAACCCCCCTGCCACATGCAGGGCCACCAGCCTCGCCATTTAATTCTAGGCTAGATAATACTAGACCAGGCTGCCCAGGGCCCCATCCAATCTGGCCTTGAACACCACCAAGTTGCCTTAAAACACGCACTCACTGCAGTGAGTACAAGTCTCCTGAAAGCTCTGAGAATGCTTAGTGCAAAGGTAGGTAGTCAAACCACTCATCTGACTAGTGTATACTTCCTCACTATTTAAGATGGCTTGGTGCATCCCTTTCTTAGTGCCCCTTCTCAGCATGACATAGATTGCAGAAATTGCATCTATCAGGCATGGATAATAGTCATCTTAAAGAACGTTCATGGGTCATGCATACTTTCTCAGATCTGGGAACTAACGAGTTACTATGTATTGCACTGCCTCTTATAAATGGGCTGGAAATGTCATAAATAGCCAAAGTGAGAGGAGAAAGAATGTTTCCTCCCTTCCTTTAAGGAGAGAATAAAAACAGTGAATATAATACAAGGTTAGAATATGCCTTAATAAGCAATACAGATGATATCTTAGCGTAGTGTCATCTGAGATGACTGTCAGCTCTGTGAAAACTTAGCAATAGTAGAGGCTTTACTGTTTCTCCAGGTAACTTCTTCTAGTGTTTCCTTATCATTAGAAACATATTATATTAACTAGTGTGCAGACAGAAGTCTTTTTCTGTCTGTCCTAGAAGGATTTGGATGACAGTTCCTCCCTACTTGAAACAGCTTCTCCGTTATTTGAAAAATTATGTCCTCCCTCAACAGTCTCTTTATTTAAAATAACATGACTTCAGTCTTATCCTGTAAGTCATATCTCCTAACCTGTAATCTTTCTCCTTGCTCTCACCTGAGGGCTTTTCAACAGGCAAGTTTGTCCTCAAGCGTCTTCTAGAGTGAATCAAATTATTCCCCTGAGATGAAACTAGGTCTGGCTGATGGGACAGTTCCCTCCTGGAACCACTTCCTAAAGACAGGTTGGGCTGCATCAACTTAAACTCCTCCTACACCTCCTTTACAGCCCCCACCACTACTCTGCTCATCAGACATTAGTACCTTGGTGTAGGCAATGTGTACCTCTAACAGTGTTATAAAAACATGATTCTGGAAGGCTCCAGCACAATCCCCTAGTTATTTCAGGCATTCTGAGCAAAAATGATGCAAACTAACAAAATAATGGCTTCCCACTACAGAAAAATTGAATATATATAAGTTAATCAAGGAAAAAATTTGAGGGAAAAAAGTTATGTCTTCCATTTTCAGGGTCTCCAAAATAGAGGCTGTGGTTCAAACATCATATATTGCCTTTGACTGTTAATTCCCTCAGGTTCCTCAGTGTCCTTGGTATCCATTTTCCTTGATGTCAATCTGTGAGATGAAGATATCAGTTTTTGCACATTCTGCGCTTGTCTTGTTTCGTTCATTATTGTCATCCATCTCACTTGCACTTCTTCTGAGATAACAGGTCTTTAGTACAAAATAATGTTATTCTACTGTGACTGAGAGAAAAGTTAGTTTCCCATAGTTTGGGAATTGCCTCGTGATAATTTCTGATTCTCTCATTTTTTAGTATTTTATCTTCTGGAGTGTTCTTCAGAACATAAAAATGACTGTACAATTCCAGACTTTACTTTAAATCCATCTTGTCCTTTATTCTATATCTGACAACAGTAAGCCAGCACTAGATGGCCTGAATAAGAAAATAAGAACAAGATAAACAGGTAATAAATAAACACAAGTAAGAAATTTTGAATCCGTGGCCAGTGAGGCACTCAAATCAGTGCTATTGTTTAATTTTTGGAGAGATTATGAATACATTCAGCCTTACAACGTACCAAGTAATCTATCAGATGAAGCTTCACAACTTAAATAAATTTTCCTTGAAGAGCCTCTTTTTTCTTTTGTATGTGCCACTGGCTAGCTTTTTTTGTTGTCTCCTCATTCAAACATTAGAAAAGATGTTGAGTGACTTTTAATGCTTCTTTCTGCATAGTGGTATGATAGCTTTCTCTTTTCCCAGGAAGTTAATTCTGATAATCACATGGAAGCTGTTTTAAAGCTCAGATTCTTCTCTCTATTTTTGTTTTATTCAGTGGTCCCTTTTCAAAAAAGTTCTCTCATCCTTTCTATCAGCACCTCATTAAGAGAAAAGTTACCAACCCTGGCTGACAGTTCAGCCATTTTGCATTTCTGCTTCTTCAGATCATGTGCATATGCAGTCACTCCTGGCAGTTGGAGCATCCTGTCGCTTCGTTCCATAATTCTGTCCACTGACACTTCAGCGTGTGACAGATGCTCTAAAATCTCTTCCAACAAAAAGGGTTTGAGTACGGAAACTTCCCTGCTTGTCCATGGCAAATGTTTTTATGCTTTGCTTATCTACTGGCACTAATACTTCTATTGGCTCTAACTTTCAACAGTTAACCTGCCAATACGTGTGGCTTTTTCTGATAATATCAGTGGACAGGACATGGCTTTATGAAGGAAGCCTTGTTGTTCTTAATAACTAAACTTTACCTCCAGTTCAGTTATGTTAATTTTTTCTTTTAGGATATGCAGCATGCATCTTATAAGGGTTGCCAATACGCTGTCTTCAAATAGCCTCTCTGTTACTCAATGCAAATTTCATACTTTGCACCACCTCTTTTACTAAAAGTTAGAAGAATGTTTTTTATTTAAACCTTAGAGGGTCCATCACCCCAAATGGTAGATTCTTTCACGTTCAGTGCTTTTCTTATGCTAGAACTGGGTTTTATATCTAAGATAATTAAGAGATAGCCGTTTCATTAACACAAAAAGCCTTAAATTTTTTTTTAGAAAATAGAAAATGTTTATATCAAATATACTTTTCATATATACCTACAGTTGACATGGATATACAAGCATTTTATTTTTTTATGTGAAATACTTAATTGTAACGTATTAAGGTAAAGCAATATACTGGGGATGGGTATTCCAGAAATTGCTATCAGCTTTGCTTTACTATGCTGTTACTATTTATTCCAGGCAATGTTTTTCATTCTGACCTGCTATTTCATATAAATTTCTTTTGAATTTCCAGTGAGTCAGCTTTATTTAGGCTTCACAGGCTTCAGTGATGAAAACAAAAAAGGAAAAAAAAAGAAAATCTATGCAAATATTTGTATAAAAAAAAGAAAAAAAGGAGAAAAGACATAGTGAGAATCACAAACAGTTACATGCTTTCTGTCAAAATCCTCCTACTAAGCCAAATAATAAAGCCCCTTAGACTCATCTCAGAGTACTATAATTTTGAAATACGCCTTGTTTCCGTTGTTTCATCTAGTCATTCACAAACTAATTTCTTAAAGATGAAGAGTTGCAGAATTTCCAAATTCGTACTGAAAATCCCCTTTGATAATTTTGGTAAAATACAATTCTGTGTTTGGCTCCAAAATACACAGCTGGATCAACTCCTGTCTTCTAGAGACATGAATGGTGATAGAAGGAAGGGAAAAAATCCTTGAAGATATTTCTTTTGCTTTTCTTCTGAGTTCTCCAAGGAGCAGGACACAGATTTGATCCAGTGAAATAATGCACAGCACATATACCCCCAAAACCACAGATTCTGATAAACTTCAGAAGACAGCATCATAAGACCTTCCCCATGAGAACAAGCTAAGAAAGCCAGGGCTGTTCAGTTTGGAAAAGAGAAAGCTCTGGGGAGACCTGAAAGTGGGATGTCAGTATCTAAAGGGAGGCTACTAGAAGGAAGGGGACAGACTCTTTAGCAGACTCTCTTGAGACAGGACAAGAGGAAATGATTTCCAACTAAAAGAGAGGAGATTTAGATTGGGTATTAGCAGGAGGTTTTTTGCAGTAAAGGTGATGAGGCACTGGAACACACTGCCCAGAGAGGTAGCAAATGCACCATTCTTGGAGACTTTCAAGATCAGGCTGGACAGGGCTCTGACCACCTGATTTAGCTGTAGATGTCCCTGTTCGTGGCAGGGGAGTTGGACTAGATGGCTTTTAAGTGTGTCTTCCAACTCAAATGGTTCAACGATTCAAATATTCTACATTCACACATATTGTTCAGAGTCACACCATTTCATTGCTGCTTCCCAGTGTCACAACTGTGATAGAATTTTATCCCAGAGGCACCTCCCAGTTGATGGGAATTTACTGGTGCAGAGGGATCAGTGGGAAAGTATTGTCATTTTTCAAAGTCTAGAAGTCATTTCACATCCTGCTTCTTTGCCCACTACAAAACCTCATGATACTACCCACTGAATCCAAGAAAACAAGCAGTGTTAAATTGAATCACAGAATCACAGAATCACCAAGGTTGGAAAAGACCTTCAAGATCATCCAGTCCAAACATCCACCTATCGCCAATAGTTCTCACTAAACCATGTCCCTCAACACAAAATCCAACCGTTCCTTGAACACCTCCAGGGTTGGTGACTCCACCACCTCCCTGGGCAGCCCATTC
>JAOWBP010002392.1:720427-735775 GCA_028571105.1 Tragopan temminckii
TTTCCTCTGAGTTTTCTTTTCTCGTGGCTGAACAGACCCAGTTTGCTCAGCCTTTCCACACAGGGGAGATGTTACAGGCATTTTATCATCCTTGTGACCCTCCACAGGACTTTCTCCAGGAGATATATGCTTTTTGTACCAGGGAGCCCAGAACTGAATACAGTACTCCAGGTGAGGCCTGTCACTTTATTCCTGACTGTACCAAGATGCAAATGCACATGCAGGGAGGAAGCTGCACTGTAAACATGAACATAGATTTCTGCTTTTCACAGCTGTCTTTCTTCTGAAAGAACTCTTTCCCTGACCTAGATGTTCAACATAATAGTTAAGGAGACTAAATTGCTCTTCAGTTTTAATAACGAATCTGAAAGTGGAGGAAATAGATTTTGTCTGTAGTTTCTGATTTTTTTAAATAGCAAAAATTTTCATATAATTCCTTAATGTAAATATCTCCATGGAGTAAATACACAAAGCTACTTTACTACTTAAAACAGCTATTCTTGTATTACTGTAAAGTATCTTGGGACATTTTTTGGCAGAAATCTAGTAAACAGTCATAACTCAATTACATGAGTTTTAATATAAAACTGAATTATTTTATTAATTACATAAATGTTCTATGTGATTATTAAATGGTCCTGCTTTCTTTCTCTCTAGAGTAAATAGAAGTTAAACTATTAAAAGAATCATTTGAGGATATTATGGAGAATTCTCAGCTGATGCAAACAGGCATAGATCCAGGCTTGGCCCAGTAGTTTCAGTACAATAGCAGAAATCTAACAATCATACCAACTAGCCTAGGTAACTTAGAGTCATTGAGCATGAATCTGAACAACTAATCAGCAGAATGAATAACTCAAGTGTTTGATCTGACTTTCTTATTTAGAATTCTACTGTGTTTTGTTTATTCTGAAACCTAGAAAAGAAATTCTAAGAAAAGGCATGTATAAACAGTTTATTATGATTAAAAATATCCTTTGAATGAAGAAATGTATTTGATCTCTAGCAATAAAGGCACCATCAACAAATAAAAAATATTTTTTTCCTACCACATAGCTTAGAACTGATTGACAGATGCTGCTACACGTCAAAGATGGTGGTGGTGTTTGTGCATTTTATAAAAGCACATATTCCCTTATCCTTTTAAAGTCTGATTTAATTCCTGTGTACTGTGGATATCTCATTAGAAATTATACGCTTCTGCAGGTTCAGATCAGTCTAGAATTTTACTGCAGCAAGAAAGCCTATCCCTGGATAATTTTGAGTAGCCAAGGGAATTTATGAAAGTTTGTAATCGGTAACCAACAGCTCCAGCTTCCAGTAATCTTGTCTCTCTCTAATATAAGAGCCTGATACATCTTAAGCATCTAAAGGAAGACATCACCTTTTATGCTCTGAATAGTCTGCCAGTGCTATTTTTGAATGTGAAATGATCACTCAAACATAGGAACACAGGGAGAAGTGCTGCAACTAAATGCCCAAGAGATTCTTCAGGCCCTATGGGCCAAGCTGACCCAGCAGCTTCTGGCCCCTGTGAGTCAAGGCTCCTAACTACCATCTTGTGAATGCTGCAAAACCATGGCCCTGCTCAAGGATGAGGTTGCTGCTGTGCAGGACTAAGTACAAAATAGGTTTGTTGTAATTTTCCAGGGAACATTTCCAAACTCAGGAACCTGCTTTTGTTGCAGCTCTTGGCAGCTGGTGTTTGTGAAGCTGTTGGCAGCTAAGGCAGTGGCTACAGAAGCTAAGAACCTGTAACAAGCAGATGAGTAGAAATATCCTGTAATTCTGCTGTGGCTTCTGCTAAGCTTTGGGGATTTTTGTTACAATGAAAAGTGAGAATTATGTTAAATTCAGAGTACTCTGGCATTTTCAACATATTATCTATATCATACTAAAGTCTTGTTTTACGTTAGAAAGCTCTTAAAATTTCTCAGATTTTACTGCTTGGTAGGTATGAGGCCAAACAAAACATTTTAAAAGCAAATTTTTTTCATCATAAGCAAATGGAAAGAATTTCCCAAATACGTGTAAGGCAATCTTCTACATTTCTCATCTTATGATTGTATTGTTGCATACAATGGGAAACTGAGGACTAAGCCTTTAAAGCAAGAAGTAGACTGAGACATTTCACACTGTCTGTTACACACATTTCTCTGATACTAAGCAGGAATAAAGAAAATGTCATTTCAGAATATAAGGCTCCTACTCTCCAGGTGGTGAGGAACACTTAAATCCTTAGTACAAGCAGAAAGAAAAGAGCAAGGAATACACTGTGAGAAGAAATTTAACACTTTTAAGCCCTTGCACATGAGGGAGGAAATTGAACCTGTTGGTTCTACAAAGAGGGTTTCTGTACCAAAAGAAAAAGCTAAAGATTGCATAATTCCTAAGACTGAGTAGTTCTAAACTTATGTAGCTACTTTCCACAGTTTGTTAGCTTCAGGAGCGGCTGTGAACATGTTGTTCTGTCTTTTAAACATAAATGAAATATAGATGGACAACGTGTTTCAAAGCATGGCAGGCAAAAGAGGGTGAATCCTGAGAAGAATTTGGCTGACATCAAAGAACCAACCTTGCAGTTTTGCCCCTTCCCTGATGGGTGGTTGTATGGGAACTGCTGAGCCACGGCCTGAACCTCTGATTGATCACCTGGGGCGAGCAGTGAGTCAGCCATGCGAGCACAGGTGAAGGCAATTCACCTGTGCTGCCGGAAGGGATGGAGCCTGACTCCACTTCTCGTAGATCCCATTTAAGAGCTGACTGCCAGTGGGGAAGGATCTCTTCTGGAGATCATCTCTGTTGGAGATTCATAGCGAGCCCAGGATGCAGGTGAACATCCTATCTTTTTTGCTCTGATATAACAACAGCATAGCCTAGCTCTCTAGTATTTATAACATCTGTACATTCATTGATTGTACAGTGGTTTGTACTTATCACAACATGCTCCAAAAGACCTACTGGGAAGGAGAATAATAAACGGCAAGACTAAGTTAAGTTGAAGGTCAGCTCTGCAATGCATTCATGTGTTCCTTACCATTATTTGTCTACATGGGCAGCAGAGTGACTTGCACTGGGACATCCCTCCAATCTGCATAATTCTTTCTCACAGAAAAGCAGAATATACAGGATGGGGAAGAAAAAGATGGGAGTCTTCATGAAGAAGTAGTCCCATCCTGTGCTGAGAGTCTAGAAAAATTAAAAGGTTTTTTTCTTCCTCTGTAACAGCAGGCAAGATTAAGTTGGCTTTTATAATACAGAAGAGAGCCAAACCTCTAGAAGATTAAGGGATTTGCAGATGGGCATAGAACAGATAAAACATCTGTAAAAGAGAAATAAGAAGGGAACACAAACTAAAGTGGGGAGGAAGGTTACATGCTCTTCCTCTTACTGTCTTTTAATGAATCGAAGATCCATTCAGTGAGGAGAGGCAAGTCTGAGAGTGCAGGCGCAACAGGGAAAGCAACAGGTCTAACACTATCACAGATATTTATTAACCTTGAAAGATTTCTTTGTGCAAATAATGGACATGAAAACAAACACAAGTGTTTATGGTTCCAAAACACTATGAATTAAGAAATTATAAAGGATCTCAATGTAAACATACAAACATCACTGAATATATTTATGTTTTGGTGTGCTGAAATGTATTTAGTTGCACTTCATTTTTCCCCCACTGTTATACTCCACTGTGAACACCTGCATGATTCTAAGGTTGTTCCAAAGATGGATTTACTAACAATAAAAAATGGAATTGTCTTTGCAGACTGATGATACAAAACGTTCAATCTAATTTTCAGCAGCAACTCCCAAATCTTCTTTGCACATTACAGTCAAAGATCAGACTAATAGGCATGCTAGCTCTAACACAATTTACTCTGCTGTTGGTTTCATGTTATTCTCAGTATGCTGTTGTACATAGAATACTATATCCTATATTTTTAACATTTTTTTCTCTTTGAAAAACTAGACTGACATGCTTAAAAGATCTAGCCAGAAGAAAAGGACATTATGAAAGTGATGAAGACTCTATCGGTAATCTATTTTCAGTTACCACTACCAGGAATATCAAGGCACCTACACAGTAAACAAACAGCTCCTAGACTAAGACGTGAATACTCTAGATACCACTGTAAACAAGATATGGAACTACAGTGAAGTAGATATAGTCCTGTCCTATAATATAAATAGAAACAATATGATTGTTACTGAATACTTGAAATAGAATGACTATATGATTTGCTTGGAACAAATATTAACTTAGTTGAGCCTCTTATGACTCTTTCATTTCATTCTTCAGTAAGTCATATATTCTCTGCCATCTGGGATTTATGGAGACATTGAACAATGTGTGACACTGACATAATTCTAAATATTTCTCTGATGCTTGCCAAATTATTGATGCTTGTCAACTCAGTGTTTATTTGAAAGAAGAATTTTGACATCACAGATTTAAACTCAAACTCAGATTAGGTTTAAAAACTGTGTCAACAAAACATAAGCAGTAAAAAAACAAAACACAAGTCAAACTTAATTGCTTTAGGGGTGACCAGGAGCACAGCCTGAACAAGGACTGCATAAGACAGAACAATTTAGGATTTAAGAGGAAATAAGTATTTGCTGGATGGTTTGCATTGCTCTCAAAGACAGTGATTTCTACATGTTCCTTAATTTGATTCTTTTGAGATCGTGTCAGAATATGTTTACAATGCTAATAAAATATACTCTCAAGTTTTCCTTAGAAGAAATGGTACTCATTTTACAGGGCAACCTGAGATGGTTCTCTCTTATTTCTCAAGTGCATGTTTATATAGAACAGTTAAAATTAATTTTGCAATAAATCTTCAGTTTCCTACAAATACCTGACTGGGAACCTGTATACAGAGTAGATGCAGTGAACTAATGAAAGATGTAATGTTAAGACAGTTTATTTTAACTGGTGCAAGTTTGTCTGTAAACGTTTATGAGTTTAGTTGCATCTCTCTTTAGAAAAATGCTAACAAACTTCTCTCAACCCAGAAAGAAACAGCATCACACTAAGTACTTACTTACTGTGTACTAACACAGAAGACCCAGATACAGACAGACTGCTCTTCTGGCTGGTTTCTGGCAGTTCACAAAACACAGAACATACTGAGATGCACCACAACTCTCACAAACTACTTAAAAGTCAAGCATTTAACCCTAATGTTTAAATATCTGAGTTTATTTTATTTTAGTTTATTTTGGTGCTTGTAGCTCACTTAGGCACCTAGCTTCTCTCCTGGTGCCTTGAGCTAAGTGAGGCCCTGAGGCTCCTCTATACAGCTCGTGGGGAACTAGGTATGCCAGGAAGATGTAATTAATTACAACTACCTCTAAAAACAGTTTTAACCTGGTGGTTAAAACAAAAGCCCCAGATTTTCCCCCCACCATATCTCAGGGGTTGTGGGGACATTTCATTTGGAGATGGTACTGCAGAGCTCTTGCCTAGATGTTGCCATTCGAAATGCAGTGGTAAAGCTTCAGCTGGTCCTCCCCTACCACAAAAGTGAGGGAACCACCTCAGAACTCCCCAGTCAGGGTTTTACATTATTTAAGGATGAACATCTACTTTCCCTTCTAAATATTACCCTGCTATTCTTAGATATGCAGTTTATAAAGTCACAAGTTTTAGGAAGTGACAACTAGTAGGAAAGATAACAGCCTTTTCCAGCCTTAGGCATTTAGTGGGTAGGTAGTGCCTAAAATTACTGGATGTGGCAGAACAGAGACCTACCCACCTGCCTCTTGTTCACAGCCCTTCAAAGCTCATGTAGAAAAAAAAAAAAAAATCAAGACTTACAGGTCAATCAAGTGTATAAATAACAAGCATTTTGTTGCAGATTTTAAAAGATATACAACTCCTGCATATGCAGTGTGATACCTTGCACTTTCATTAGAGTCACAGTAGTTGTGTAAACCTGGGTGTCCTCACAAGCACCAGATGCAGGGTAAGGTATGCATACCCTGAGATGCATAGTATGTGGGTAAAGCGAGATGGGCTCGTGATCGTACTCTTTTTCTTTACTTGACTCTCCATCGTCTCTGAGTTTCCACATAAAAAAAGACAGCAAGCCATGATCAGTGAAAAATTTTCATTCTACATCAAAAGCTATATAAGTCCAGGAAAGTCTGGTATTCCAGCATGTTTTTGAGAACTCCTTTCTCTTCTCAAAGATGAGAAATGTTTAGAGACAGATTTCTCCAATTCTGATCGTGTAAGAGTAACTAGAAAAAAATGAGTCACCTGTTTCTGCAATGAGTTACAAACATCTGTTCCAACTATCTAATGGATTTGATAAGCAGTGTCATCCATGTGAGCAACAGCTTCCAATAACTCCTCCATTATTCAGGTGTATTTTTTACTTGAACTTGCAGGTTGGATATACTTAAGTTAGTATTTTCAGTCAGCAAGGTAGCACATGCTCCCAATCACCCCCACTCACCATGGTTTGGTTTCTTGCCAGTTGAGGCTGGACCTGAAGGCATGCTCTAGAACAACACCTGATCTGTGGCTGAAGTGGGTCAGAATTCAGCCCATGAGGCCGAAATGCAGATAAATCAGAACAAAGTCCCTTGATTTAGCAGGATCATTGAGTTTCTAGAAACAAATATTCCACTCTTTCATCCTACGAGACCCACATCAGTTGATGCTGTAGGCATTACCCCTAGGTTTGCAAGGAACTAACATTCATCAAAATAAACTCACCTTCATTTGGCAAACGTTATGTTGAAGAAATTAAAATAACCATTCTGCAGGAACGTATTAAGTAGCATTTATGTGGTGGATCAAATTTGAGTCCAAGTACTTTATCTCCTTAATTTCTCTTTGAAAGTGATTAAGTCATTTAAACTCACATTTGTGTTTCTCTATAATCATACTGTACTGCACTATAGCATATAAATTGTAAGGCTGAATTTAATTCAAATCAAACTAAACAAAAGATAAGCAGCTATTCTTTAAAGTGATTTACCTCTTTTGCCACTGATCTCAGACACTGGATAAAAATTCAGAGTTGTTATCCAGGATGGATTACATGAGGATTTGTAGTTTCACTTGTGAGGAAGCACACAAAACTGGCCTCGTGCCTCTGTCATCCTCCACTGCCTGTAGAACAACTCATTATAGAAGGAGCCTCATGGCAGCATGGCTTCCCATCATACTGCCATGGCCTCTGTATTCATCATGAAAAGAATCTCTATACAAAGATTAATAAACATATTTGTTACTACACAGAAGAAATTTGTTTATCGGGTTAATTTGGTGCATGAAGGAATCGGTTTCTGAAAGATTTCAGGCAAAACTAAATCTTATTACAGGTTTACAGAGAAAGAAAGCATAATAAAGACAGCTTAAGTTCAGCAGCAACAGATCAGTATATCGCTGTTGTGATAGTATTTAAACAGAAGATGTTTGCAGTGTAGTGACAACACTGATGGATGGCACAACTGGTCTTACTGTGCCCAAAAGCCATCATATCCCTATGCTTAATCTTTATGACATACACTATCATAAATGCTGAATAACTTCTGGAGAGCAATGCAAATCTTGACCCAGCCTAAAGCATCTGAATTTTAGGAGCTTGTTTCTCTAACTGGTTACTTTAAAAGTTATCATAATTACTTCTTTGTAGACAAAAAAGCAACACTGAATCATACAACAGCTACATACAACTGTTTGTCTCCATCACAGCAATTTCTAAAAGCTCCAGAGAGAAAATGCCTGTTTCTGTATTCATGGAAGAGTTCAGCTCCATGCTACACCTTGTTTATGCTTCCTCCGTGCCTCGCCATGTATTTAAACAAAGTGTTCCCAAATGAAAAACAAACATCCTAACGAAAATCACTTAAAAATGAATTCATCTCCTAAACTACCCAAGCCTGGTCTTCAGTGAAACTCTGTCTTGTGTCATATTAAATTTCTGATTGAATTCTGTAAGCTCATCTTGTTAAGCACCTGGAGAAAAGTTGTTCCACACTTCCAACATTCATAATACCTTTCTTCTATCTAGACTATCATGTCTAATAAGACATTGTCTTATTTTCTTTGGTAAGAGACTTCATTTTCCATCTAAGTCTGACAGGAGAGCTTAAAAGAAGGAAACTTAGAGGAGAAAAGTTATCATGTTTTGATGCAGCTGCCAAGCTGTTGGTTTTTTTTTTTTTTTTTTTCCCCAAGAAGGGACTGGGTTCAAGATGACTAAGAGGCATAAACAGAGGTTGGTAGTATTAATTAATTCTGAAAAAATGTAACTGATTCACTTTCTGCTGTGTTTTATAACTGAGCATCAAATCCTTCCTGTCTTTCCATTCCCTCTTTCCATACACACATAAAAGACAGATAGACAAGTATGGTCTTGTTATTAGAAAAAGTGAAAAGAATTGGTGATAATTGAAATTGCATTCATCAATACTAGCTCTGAAAGTATCTTTAAATCCCATAGAGTTTATAAACCTACCTTTGAGCTTGTGACTTTGCCCAGTGACTCCTGCTACACAGAAACAAAAACTGATTTTGCAACAAATGACATTTGACTCATGAATAATCTGATCAATGCAAATAAAGGCTCCTTTTGAGCATGACATTTATGATGACCTCTTGATATCTTTATATTCCAATTTATTTTCCATGTTGGAGAACGAATTTTCCTGCCCAGACTGTGGCAGAACAGTTAACTGGAAAATGAATGTGTTATCAAATTAATACAGATGTCCCCTGAGAAATTTGATTTAGTGGTTGTACTAGACTAGATTAGACCGTACATTAAAAATATGTATAAGAGACTTGTAGCAGGATATTATCATTGGAAAAAAAAAATCAATTTCAAATGCCCTGTGCAATGAATCATGCTTTGTTTATAGTGTCAGACTGAGAAAAATGCGAAAGAGTACTCCTAATAAACAGCATTAATGCCAAGTCCATAGTGTGAAGTTGAAGACCTGCCTGAGGCTTGTGTGGCAGGATTAGCTGAAGATAACTCTAAATCCAGTATTTTATTTCTGTAACTTTTGCTGTACTTCTTCCTTTACTTCTAAGTGTGAGATTGTATGGTTTTGCTTTTTATTCTTCCTTAAAAACTCCTGTTGTTTGTATGCCAGGTTGTTTATGTACAAAGAGTAAGTTAAAGCATGGAAAAATGCTACTGTTTAAGCCACAGAAATCTTTCTGGCTGTTCATAAGAAGCTACAGAAAAAGAGAACTAGTGGAAGTTTCCTATTTTACATAGCAGCCGAAAGCATTTTCTTGCAAAGGATAGAACATTCTCAGATGTTGGGTAGCAAAATTCCTGTCTTCTAAGATTACATGTAACGAAGGGCAGGAGATAATGTAATTCAAAATAGCACCAATAAAAGCCACAGTAAATATTAACATATGAAATATACCTAGTTAAATTTTTTTAATGCACATAGTATTCTTACTAACTGTGTACACGCTCATCTACTACATTGTTTACTCTCTGTGCAAAATTATTACTTTCATCAGTTTTGGTACATTATGCTATAAGTTAGCTACTAATAATTGGGTATAGTGGCTTCAACAAAGATAAGAAAAAGAAAACTGGTATATATTAATGGTATATATTAATGTCCTAAGCAGAATTCTGACTGCCACAGGAATAGATTCTTCATCCTGTATTTATTCTGGAGATTACAGTAAGAATTCCACAATTCACGGTCCTCTCTAGCAAGAATGATATACATGAACACATTCAATATTCACCTTCATATATGTTGAAATATTCTCCTCTGTTTCATATAGTCATCTCTTCCACTGACAATGTTTCTGCAAAAAACTTCTCTTCCACTCATATAGCAAAATGAGTATGACTTTTTTTTAAAGTCAGTACCAGTGTAACACCATCTGCCTTCACATCCACATTGTGCTTTCTTCCTGAATATCAATTTATAATATCTATGAAAGAATTGATATCTTCTATAATTTTCATCTTCAAGTCTTGAGACAGAACGTGAGAAGTTGGTGATTTAGTCAGATAAGATCTGACCTTTTCCACCAGTCTCACTAGCGAGAATTTACCAGTCTGCATTCTACAACTTTCCTTAGCACTCCTGCCTGTGAGTTGTAACTAAATAGCATATGAAACATGAGAACATTGGTCTACAGGCATTCATGTGCTTAAATGTTAAAAATAAATCAATCAGCCAATAGCTCCTTTTGACATTTCTCCACCCAAATTTCCAAGCTAGCATTATCAAGAACCACAGTTTTCACGTAAACTCTGCTTTTCATAAGCTTTGAATACCTTCTATCCTGTCAAAGACAGCACCTTATATTTTACCATGAATTTAATTGTGCTAATATACAACTCATTAAAATGCCAATATCCTGGTCAATTTTAGAAGCAGTACAATGCAATTGCTTTTCTAAAGGAAGGATAAGCCAAACTCTCTTCATGTTAGCGTAAAGATGTGTACATGCTATGCCTGTCCATTAATGAGGAAAGAGTATACTGAATTCAGGGGATATTGGAACAAATCTTCTCATGAGTCCTTTCAGTTCCCATTCCAAGTTCTTTAATATTTTTCCATGAATGGATTGACTGTTGATAAAAAGTGCCTTGTAAAGAACAAGTTCTCTCATTGTCATAGGCTTATTTTTTCTAATGACAGATTGAAGAAAGATACCTATGTTTCAATTCTACACTGGATTTAGAGTTATCTTCAGCTAATCCTGCCACACAAGCCTTATTATTTTATATTTGTTTTTATATCTAATTTTTACTTATGTGTAAGGATAAAATATCCTTCCTTGCCTTCTTTTCAGTGTAAAACTCCCACAGTGCCACAGTAAAGGGCAAGTTTTGTACTAATGATCATTTTAGAACATGTATTCCAGAAGAAAAGCAAAATGACATTTCTGAAATAACATAAAGTCCTATTCTCCAATACTGACACTGTTCTCTTTTCTTTTCTTTTTTTTTTTTTTTTAATTAGGAATTTAAAGGAATAAGATTGGTAAGGTGATGAGTAGCAAGAAAAAAGGATTCCTGGAGAGTGACAAAATCTGAAGACTTTCTTAAAGCAAATGGAATATGAAATGATTACACTGGTGACCTGGAAATAAATTAATAGATTCAGAGTGAAATTCAGCAACATAGGACCTAAACACATTGCTGTCATCCTAAAATGATTGTTGCAAGGAATGAAAAAACTGTGTCAGCTATTTGTCAGTAGCTGTGAAAGGTCATTAGTCATACACTGGAGCTTGGAATAGCATTCCATATATGCTTCAGTCCTCCCATGAGCCTAAGTAGAACAATTTTGGATGGCTACATAATCAGCGAATTTGACATGTAATGGATCTTAGAGTAGGCTTATGAAATATGCAAAGGAGTATGATGCAACTCCTTAATGTACCTGTTTTTGAGATTGAATGAGTTTTAATTAAAATATATATGGGGTTAGTAATGGGGAATATCTACAGAAGTGGAGACTAGATTGTTTCATTTAAGTTTGCAAAATGAAGCTGGTCTTTGTAAACAGGCTACCTGATGTACTTCTCGTAACACCAAGAAAGAAAAGAATTACTGGAGTTACACAAGAATTACGCAAACAGCAGAAGAAAATTAAAGCCAAAAGGTGCTTTGAATAACTCAACACTCGAAATTAGAAGAAAGTTCCTTATCGTTAAAGCAGCAAAAGCAAAGAACAGCCCTCCAACCAGAATTGTATCAGACAAATAAAGTTACTCTTAATTAGTTTCAAGACAAAGTGATCAAGATAAAACGAATTATAAAACCTTGTTTCTTGTAATAGCCCAGATCCAGTCCCCTGCTCCTACTGCAGTTCCTTTTGGGAGGTGTATTATCAAGCATCAGAAGACTTAGAAGTGTTATTATCATATCTGCAACCAAGCAGCACCCAAGAGAATCAGACTTACTATCAAATCTACCTGCACAAATACATACCTCCCAGTATCTGATTGCCTGGCTCAGAATATACGGAATAAAACAAACATGGAAGCCTTGAACCCGGTTCTGTTTGTTTTCAGAGCACTTATTGCTGCTGGCAATTCTGACAAAGAAGGAATGGCTCTGAGTGAATCAGTACTAATACAAGCAAAAGGGAGTGCTTACAGCTAGAACAGGACACATTACAGTGCATAAGTTGCATATCCATGCCAGAGCCATAGTACAAGAGCCTGAATATGTATCAAACTATTCCTTTTTCCCACCCCTCCATGTCATCCATCTGTACTTGTAACAATAGGAACTATATCTGGTTGTTGTTAATGAAAGAATTCTTCAGGAAATGTCATACTTCAGATCTTTCAAACATTGCAGCTTCACTGAAGCCAGAACTACTGGTTTGAAATACAGTATCAGTGAAGTTTGAGATCCTGGACCACACAACTCCTCCTTCACTAGGAAAGGAATCATCTAGTTTTCTACAGAGAAATGAATTTACAAAAAAAAGAAGTTATTTGCTTTGTGTAAGAACTTGCAATCTCATTACGGCATGGTTAATTTTTTTTTTTTAATACTTAAATATGTTCAGCAGTTTTTAAATCAGGTATATGACTAAAATCAGACTCACTTTCCATTAACATGGGCAGTGCACAAAGTTTTAGATGTGATAGTATTTCAGGCTTTAAAAGAACAAACTACCTAACACTGTTTTGTGTTGCTGCAAGCAACGTTAACAGATTTGTACTGAGATCAATCAAAACCATGAATTTCAAAAAACAAAGCAAAACAAATAACCAAAACTCAAACATCAGTATCTGAGCTGAATCCAGAGAAACAGTTCACATAACTGCAGCCGTGAGCTGTGATTACAATACAGAACAGTCTAAATTACTCTCACTACAGCCTACGTTAATCAACTGCTCTATGTAAAACAGCGTTCAACTTGGGACTCTTAAGCCAATGGAGTTCCTTGCGTTGTGGTACAGTTCAACTAGGGTGAAAAAAAGCATCTATCTCAGAATAGCAAATCGTATAGCTTTTGGGAACAGCTAATGCAAAGTGGAATGCTTAAGTTGGAACTTCTCCAGGCTCGCAAAGATCTGACACTAGGTTGGACTTCCTGGTCTAGCCTCTTGGCTGTAGAAAGGAGGGTTATCATCAGTCACATGATACATTAAAACAGTGGCAGTAGACAAGGCTAAAACCAAGGATAGATTTGGGCTATTGGGGCGTGCTTGTGTCTGCAAGGACCTTAAAGTTAAAAGTGACGTGCAGTCGACTCAAGGCACTGAGCAAGTTGTCTAAAAATAACAGTCAGGGATTTAAATAGAATTTATGTGTTCTGTTCTACTTCATATCCACTCACCTGTCACTGTGTTTTACTATCAAACTCCTAGGTGTTCTGTGGCACTCAAAAATATGCAGCACACTGGATTTGCCTTAGGTCTTTTTTAGCTGATATATTGCAGCGTGGTCTTCTTCAAAGTTGGAAAGATAAATGTTTGAGAGGTTTGGGGTAACAGAACTCTGTTTAAAATTGTTATTAAATTTGTTTATAAGCCATAGGAAGCAAAGTAATCAGGGAAGTTTGTGGTGAACTACTCCCTGAACGATGACACACACTGAACGCCTACTGAACAGCACACAACCATAACAAACTGCCTTGTTCAGAGCTACAACAATGTGTGATGTCAAATGAAGTGGTAGGTTCATAATTTCTCAAGATGAAGTCTTTCAGACTCTTTATCTCACCTAACTCTCCATGTCGTTACAGAGGGTAAAAATAGAGCTTTTTTTTTTTCCTGGCAAACAGATTCTAATTGCTTGCAAACAAGGACAAAAATCACATCCAATGAAATATTAGATTAATGGTCACCAGGCAAGTGTTATACATTCCCACCAATAAGAAAATTCTGGTTGCATTATCAAATGGTGTATTTTTTCTAAACTGTATCTGTTCGCAGTGAAGCAACAATAAAAACCTCTGTCTACACAGCTCACAACTGCCTAAAATCTTGCTGTGCAACTTGTCACACACAATTTCTAAGATACTGTGTAAGATTGGAAAACAGCTCTGCTACTAAATCAGTCCAGGTAACTTACAGCAAGTCCTACACCTAATGTGGGAAATGTGATTCCAAACTGATTCTATTATGTCCTTAGACATAAGGAAGAACTTTTTCTCTCAGAGAGTGGTCAGGCACTGCAATGGCTGCCCAGGGAGGTGGTGGAGTCGTCGTCCCTAGCAGTGTTCAAGAGGCGTCTGGATGAGGAGCTATGAGATGGTTTAGTGCTTGTGGTAGCAATGGTGATGGGAGGATGGTTGGTCTAGATGATCTTGCAGGTCGTTTCCAACCTTGAGATTCTGTGATTCGGACAGCATAGGTTATTAGATGCTATTAGCTGCACGAGTTCACAATAAGCACAAACTCCTCACTGATCTTTTTGAGTGTAGTTTGAATTTACTCACTCCTTGTTTGAAGATGACACTACTGTTTTTTTTAAGTATATGAACCACTATTGAATCAAAGTACTTGGTCTCAAACTGATAGCTAGCATGTCAGTACTCTCTTCATTTAGGTATTCATATGGGAGACCAGGTGTACTACCAGTAGACTTTTTGTCTGTCCAAATGGTATTTTAAATAATCTGCTGTAAAGCACATAAATATCTACTAAATATAAGCAAAAGTGGAATTTATTCAGGTCAACTCAAATCTTACTTTTTTGAGCAAAAGACTTGTGTTTAAGTCATCTCTGGAAAAGCTCATCAAATGAAAAGATGATATGTGATGTACAAAGTCTTTATCCTATGGTTTCATTCCTGTTAGCACACAAAACTGAATATCTCCAAAACAGATTTAAAGAAATAAGTTCTGAAACAAAGGAGCCCTGGAAAGCCAAGTTCACTTCCATCTGATTAGAGATTTGTCTCCAAGTCTTACTAAGCAAAACACTCACCATCTCTTCATCTATGCAGTAAGGAGGCAGCTTGTCATGGTTATGATTTTTGGTTGTTGGTATTCCACACTACAACATCATGTAGTGCACTGGGAGATAAAGTGTTAATGTTCCAGTTCCACATACTGTCCCAGGGGACTTTGTGTTCAGAGAGGAGATAAAATCCCTGACAAAGACACAGGATAAGGCTCTCCTCCCTGCTGCTCAACCTGACTGCACATCTCACCTCAGCATTAGTGTAAGGCCTTCAGTTTTTGGACACTTTCATTATATTTGATTTATAAGCAGCAATTCTAATTATATTGTATTATAGTGTGTTATCTTGCACTCAACATCTTATTTAGTAAATTAGTTTGTTTCTCCTCAGATCGTGGCCGCTGTTTTGTTTTGGGGCCCATCTCTCTACCCTTTATCCCTTATCCCTTTCCAGGGTGTGGATC
>JAOWBP010002392.1:757727-773711 GCA_028571105.1 Tragopan temminckii
AGGCTCCTCCTGATCAGGTGGCCTGTAGCAGACCCCAGCCACTAGATGCCCTTTACTGGGCTGATCCCTGATTTTCATCCATAAGCTCTCAGCTTAGTCATGGCTGTTACTCAGACACAGCTCTTTGCAATTTATCCTCTTCCTAACGTAGAGGGCAACTTCCCCTCCCTTCCTACCCTGTCTATCCCTTCTAAAGAGACTGTAGCCTTCAATCAGAGTATTCCAATCATGGGATTCATCCCATCACATTTTGTGTGATAGCAACCAGATCATAGTTTTCCAAGCACATAACGGTTTCCAACTCCCCCTGCTTATTTCCCATGCTGTGTGCATTAGTGTAAAGGCACTTCAGCTGGGCTTTCTAACACACTACCTTTCCAGAGGGGCACTCCCTCAAACCCCCAAAAGAATTCTGAAGTTTTCTCCCATCACCTCCTGGAGGGACACAAGAAAGATTCAGATGGGGTGTCAGCAACATTACCTCTTCTGAGGAGTTCCCAGAAGATCCTGCAGGACAGTTCAGAGGCTTATCCCCGCCATCTCCTATAACGGGAACATCCAAGCCCTTCTCTGTCCCACTGACCACCACTCGCTTCCCCCATCAAATCTAGTTGAAATTTCTGAACTACTTACTCCACCCTAGCAAGCATCATCTTATCCCCATCCCCCTTCATACCTAGTTTAAAGCTCTCTCAACGAGCCCTGCCAGCTCCTGGGCTAGGATCTGCTTTCCCCTTGGATAAAGGTGAGACCTGTCCGCAGCCATCAGTCCAGGCGCTGAGTAAATCACCCCATGTTCAAAGAACCCAAAGTTCCTGTGGCTGCACTAACTTTTCAGCCACTTATTCAAAGCCTGCATTTTCCTAGAGTGCTCTGTATCCTTTACCACCCCAGAAGAGAGAGAGGAAAATACCACTTGTGCACCCACTCCTTCAACCATTCACCCTAAACTCCTGAAATACTTTTGATAACTTGCAGGCTTCCCTAAGCAATTTCATTACTACCTACCTGAACTATCAATAGCGGGTAGTAATCAGAGGAGCAAACCAGACCTGGGAGTTTTTTTGGTGATGTTCCTGGGCCCTAGGGAGGCAGCGCACCTCCCTATGAGTTGGATGAAGAGGATACTCCTGTGTCAGGCCATGTTTTGCTGTGGCACAGCATGAGATGGCGATGCCAAGAATTCTGAAATAAGGAAGAGTACTAGGAAGAGAAAAGGATTTTTGAGATTTGCTTTGCTTTCAACACCCAGTAAGATCAATGGAAATTATAGACTAATGTTTGTATATTCATCAACACTCCTACATCAGCATGCAAGTTAGTTAGTGTAACAATAAATCAGTAAAGAGAAAATGGTTATGATGAAGTCTTGATCGCACAAATTTAATTGATTCCGGAAGTATGCATAACAGAATGTTTCAACTAGAGGAAAGCATTCATTTTCATGAGAAAGCTGATTTCTCTACTATATGCAGAATTTTTTGTTTTCTTTAAACAACAGAAAAGGAAAAATGCTAGAAATAACAACTGAATGAACACAAACATGCTGTTTAAAAGAAAAATGCCAAGGGTTTGCTATGCTAAAGCTTGCAATGGAAGACCAAATGTTCCTCTGTCTTTGCACACAGAGAAAACTTTTTTATTAGAACTGCCCTGACATTTGTGAAAATACTGCTTTGCTGAAGTGAAGTTAGAAACAAAACTGAAGACTAATTATTAAAGGAAGGTAACAGGAGCAAAGAGAGACAAAGGATCAGGCTTTTGTTTAACAAACTCTCTTTTTAAGCAGTAAAAAAAGCTGTGGTGCTTGAAGATGCAGGAAAAAAAAATAAAAACTACATTTTTTTTTTTCCTACAAATTTAATTTCTGCCAGCAACAGATCAACATAGAAATGAAATGGTTTTAGTTGGGTGCTCTCTAATTAGGGTAGGCTATAGTGAAGTACAAAAATACCCAAATTGCAGTTCTAGGGACATTTCTTCCCTTTCAGGAGAAAAACAGACAGCCTATGAGTCCCATCTCCGCAGAACTGGCTGCATTACTAACAGGGCATTCAAGTTAGTCCTGTCTTCAAGAGAAGATAAAGAGATCACAAGCCCCTGACAACCGAAGCTTCTAATTTCAGTAGTTAATTCTTTTAGAAATAGAAAAGTAATTAATGAATCTTTCACATATACCATTCATCCACTTACCTTCTGAGTAGTACTACTAAAGCCAAAGAAAACTTACACTGGGTAGGGATAAGCCAGTAACAATAGATATAGAACTTACATGCTAGTATCTCTGATAACACCTACAGAGGAAGCACAAGTCTTGAGCCTACTATTTCAGTACAGTAAAGAGTAACTGGTACGTTGATTGCTCATGGTAGTCTCTTTTGGACATAATAATAACATTGAGTAAGATGAGGAAGTAGTCCATAAACAGTAACCTTTTCAGTTAATCAAATATTTTTCCCCTAAGCAGTCAGATGGAAGTAATAAGAGACAAGCTATACTGTAACACTATAATGTGGTAGAAAGCACATCAACGACAGCTGAGTAGCAAAGTCCTAGACTACAGCAAATAAGAACATGCCCAAATGCAACAGTCACAGGCACAGAAACAAAGGAAAGAAGCTACTCCTCTAACTTCTTCTTCTAACCCTAGAAAGCCTCAAATATACAGGAATGACCAATAAGATACTCTTACCTCCACTACCAACCCTTAAATGAGATCTGGGAAGGGGTGAATCCTGGCTCCATCCTTTCTGGTCACTCAGGTGTACTGCATACACTGAGCTCCCCTGGGTTTCCCACCAGGCCTTCCCACCAGGTGCTCAATCACTTCTTCAGGCCATGCCTTAGCATTTCCACTGCATATATAGACCAGATTTTCTGTGCCTACAATTCCTAGAACAACTGCTTGAGAAAAGACAAAGCAAATGAAGGGTGTGAATCAGTCTCTGTTGTTCTAAGTATGAATTGTAATTACATGAGCCCTGGATGGGAAAAAAAGTAGATGTGAAGTTCCTAAAGATCTGAAACTGCTGATATAGAACAACTGTTGATGTTGGTTTGGGTCTTTCTCTTAAAAAAAATCCATGCAAAAAGCACTGAAAAAATGTTTAATATTAACCAAGGTAGTACAATACAAGGCAATCTAAGCAAGTTTTTGGTTTCTTTCTTAACAGTATCTGTCTTTCAGAATGTGATGCACTGTATACAGGTAAGATCTGATGAGATAATTATAGCAATGAAGTATAAGCTAACTGATGAACAGTGCTCATATATTCTCCCTATCATGAAAATTAACTGTTGGGAAAGCAGCCTGAGCATTTCTAAACTGAGGCTTTATTTTCTTTCCTAGTGCAAGACTAATCTTCCATGGTTAGCATTTGGTTGTGACATGACTCAGCCCATGCTACAGTTGTAAATACCCACACATGCACTTCAGGAATATCAAAGCATTTCATATACACAATCCATGTAATAAAATATTGAGCAATACAAGCACAAGTACTTCAAATACAGTTAAAATAATTACCACTTTATATGACAAACTCAGTGGTTTATCATATAAACATTAGAGGTTGCAAAAGTAAAAATATTTCCTTAAAGATTCAAATAAATTTGTTGTTCTGCTATCATCCAGGAAAAGGAAAATTCAATAGCTTTAGTCAGTACCTGTCAAACTCTTGTGTAAAGAAAACTACATTCAGTCTTGTGAAATATTCCTTTAAACAGAAAAACAGCTCATTTATTATGAATACTGCAGTTCGTAAGTTTATATAAAATAAATGTAAACTTTGCTCCGTGTCTGTGCATATCAGACTGGGACATGATGAATCACCTTTCAGAAATAGTATGGAAATAACTGTTTCACTTGAAACCTGACATATAGTGTGCTGTGGTGCAAGGCCATGTACAATTTACTTCTGACATAATCTTCAGCAAAATTTCTCTAACCACCACAGTAAGAAATATCTTCTTTCAGATCAAAGGTAGACTTCCCATTGAATGCAATCAAATATGTCTGCACTAAGTCTCTTATGGGCAGACTGCAAAATGTTTTATGGATCAGAATTTCACAGACAACAGCACAGGAATCACTGTGGTTGCTAGCAGTTTGTAGAAATCCAGCTGACTTAATGATGTTACTTCTTTTTTTTCTAGTGGCTGAGTTACACTGCAAGACACCTGGACACAAACAATTTCCTAAAGCTGATCTGCTACAGAGACAATTATTGTTGCTACAAGAACCTGAAAGCAGCTGCAACGGGAAGAAAAATGTTGAAAAAGCAGCATGCAAAACTCATCAAGTAGGGTCTGATTCATCCATGTGAAAGGCTATTAACAAACACATGGTAACTTTTCTTCTTCTAAGAGGAAGCCTTGAGAGGTCCAAGACATGTCAGGGCAGGACAGGAGAAGAACAGTTATCGTGGTCAAACTGTTCCGCTGCTGTTTTATAAAAAGACAGAATTTCCCTCAGGTGCACAGCTGCATTTCCTAAGCTTTTATGGCACCACTGAGTGTATTTCCCTAATCATATTTAAAAGTCATGCCCGTGTTCTCTGTTCAGGAGGTTAGAGCTGAATTTTCTTTCAATGAACAAGAATTTCAGTGAATGTATAACTGTGTATAATTAAACCAGAATGTTAAAATAATATATGGAAAATCCCCTCTAGGCTTTGTATCTGTGCCTGATTTCTTCTTTCTGTGCAATTTTGTACGCAAATTTTCTGCTGGTGGTATTTTACAGAATCATTAGAAAAGACTGAAGAACAGAACTAACAATATTAGAATTTTCTTCTTTTCCCTCCTCTTCTCACTCTCCGTTTTCTGTCTAATTTCTACTTCTGTTACTTCTAGTAAATCTGTGTCAAAGCTGATACTGATATACCACTGATAACAAAGACCACATGGGTTAAAAGATATATATCACTTACAGAAACATAGAATGTACCTCACTTCTTAGGAAAACAGTTAAATTCTATAAAACTTAGTGTTTGTTAGAAGTAACACACAGATAATAGTGTATGTGATGGTTATAATTTTCTACACCTTCATTCTCTAGGCTCTTCAAGAAAGGGCCAAAATTTGGACTTAAAAAGTACTCTCATCTGGTGATTGTCCTGTGCTGAATTCCTTTACCAACAAGCTCTTCAAATATCACATTAAACTCCACACTTGTGAATAGAACTGGTAGTTTTAGTGGCTAGAAGTTCAGGGCCCAAAATCATAAAATCATTTGACAATCGAGAGATATCAATTAAAGAAGTTACAGAGGGTTCTCCCCCAGTGTGCTGGGTTCGTCTTGATGTGTCTTTTGTTAATATTCATGAAAAAGCTTCTTCATTGTGCTAAGCTGAATATTTTGTGCAGTACTCTCCTAAACACAGATGTGGATTTGACAGGCACAAAAGAGTACTGCCACCCTAGATACTAAAGAAAAAAGTGGGATTTTTTTGCTCATGACTAAAAGTCTTTATCTCTCTTTCAATAGAAATTGCATATTAAGCTTTCAAATAGGCTCCATCAATACTTCGATTTAATTAGTATATTAAATTGTCTATCTCAAAAAGTCATATATTTCCCGTAGAAGAGGATAATTACGTTTTTAAAATGTACTTTTCTGCTGGATTTATTTCCTTTTAACTAGAAAAAATAATCCAATCTCAACTGCATAATTTATTCCAAGAGAGCATGGGAAAATATGCTCACTGAACCACAACCAAAGTTAATGAACTAATGCATCAATCCAAGGTTAAGGTGAGAGATTTTTTTAGACAAGAGATGCAGAAGCTGCATGTGACCAGAGTAGACTTGTGAGTTCTGTGGATGCTGACCGCATCTGCCTAATACTTCTGATCCTGATATTCCTCAGGTAGAGCAAGAATATAGGAAATAAAATAGACTGTCTTTTATGCATTGATGCATACCTGTGCATCGCTAAGGAAGCTGTTATTGGTAGCAATCCTTCCACACTCAGTAGGCACAGAATCTCCATAGTGATGGACAAAAATATCCTTGCATGTTCCTGCTGTATTGTTCTACTGAATGTATGGGATCCTGTACTGAGCCGTCACTCCGAATGTTGACAAAATTCACTGGGTAAAAAACGCATGTTCATAATGCAAACAGCAGTTTAATGGAAACTGACAGTTCAACAGAAATGTGAGAGATTGGTTATTTTTGTTTTCCCTATCAGTCTTTTCCGAAATGATGCTGTTTAAAATATATATATACATTCTCACTTGAACAATAGATGCTGCTCCATCCAGTCTAGTTTGCTAACAAGAGATAGAGATATTGACTTTTTCACTCCAGTGTCTCAAGTGCTAACTTCTTCAAGGAGTAATAAAGTCCAGGAGTAATAGAATAATTAAGAATAAATATATTTTTCTTCCTATGTTTTTTTTTTTAAGTCCAAAACTAGAATGTAGCTAGGGCTTGGTACTGGGTCTGGTCTTGTTCAGCATCTTTATCAGGGACCTGAATGGAGGGATAGAGTGCACTCTCAGCAAGTTTACTGATGATACAAAGATGGGAGGAGTGGCTGACGCACCAGAAGGCTGTGCTATCAGAGAGTTGAGAAAAGAGGAACCTGATGACGTTCAACAAGGGCAAGCGTAGTGTCCTACACCTGGGGAGGAGTACAGGTTAGGGGTTGACCTGCTGGAGATAAGCTCTGCAGGGAAGGACCTGGGTATCCTGGTGGAGAGCAGGTTGGCCGTGAGCCAGCAGTGGGCTGGTGGCCAATGAAGGCCACTGGTATCCTGGAGTGAACTAAAATTAACTAGCAGGGCAAGCAAGGTGATCCTTCCCCTACACCCAGCATTTGTGAGGAGTACTGTGGCCAGTTCTGGGCTCCCCAGTTCAGGAAAGACAGGGAATTTCTAGAGTGAGTCCAGCAGTGGGCCACAAAGATGAGGCCTGGAGCAGCTCCTTCATGAGAATAGGCTGAGAGACCTGTGACTTTTCAGCCTGGAGAAAGGGGGATCTTGTGAACCCTCATGACTACCTGATAGCCAGGAGTCAAGTGAATGGGGCCGGGCTATTTTCAGTGGTGCCCAGAGACAGGACAAGGGGCAACAGGCACTAACTGCAACAAAAGAAGTTCCAGTCTATTTTCCAATCGCATCAACTGAAAAAAGCTCAGATCTAAGACAGTAACATGTGGCCATTCTGCATGTGAAGAAAGACAATTTTTTTGTGTTCAAATTCATCATAGACCAACAGCAAAAAGTCATTCTGATATGGAAGTTCTGACACTTCAACTGATCCCTGACTTCTATGGCTTTGAAATAGGACAGCTAAAATTCAGTATAATTTAAAGCAGCCATTAAACTCTGTATGCTGACTTTCAGGAAGCTACAGTGCTTTGTATTCTGTAAGTTACCACTGTTCCGTAAAATAAAAATTCACCCTCATCAAGGAATTACTTGCCTGTGGCTAAGGGATAATAGAAGGAGTGAAAAATTATAGATTTGGAAATCTGATGGCCTCCTCTATGGTAAGGTTCTCATCCAGTTTATTGCACACTATGTATCTGTATTTCTCCTTACCAGCCTAGATAACAATTTTAGAAAGTGCAGAATCTTTTTATTTTCAAAATGTCATTCTATACCTCTGCATTTGTACATATAAGTAAAATGAATCTTCTGTGATTTAATGACATGATGCTAAATTACATCTTAAAAAAATGAAAAAGTATAAAAATGAAATCATTGCCAGGGTCAAGCTGCAATTACTATCTGCAGCCATTCAGAACATTGAGCCATTACCTCCAGAACCTCTGCACTGATTTCTTCACTGTGAAACTTACTAAATTAAGGATTTTTCTTAGAAAACAGGACAGGTAAAGATTATTTCCAAAACTTTTCTCCATGGTTCTGAACCATTGCATTTTATTTGGGTATGTGCTGGAAAGATCTATTAACAATTTTTCTGAATAAAACGTCAGGCCTAAGGAGATCAGCACAAACCAGGGTCATAAATTCAATTTCATTAATACTTTCTTCTTTGGCCCTTACTTTTTTTCTGTTTGCTGTGTGTGTCTGTGTGTATCCACTGTAACGTGTGAGGTTAAGAAGGTATTTACAAGACAAGATTTCACATGCCATCTACAACTGATGCTAATTAAACTGTAATGGTATTTATATAGTGCCTTGCTAGCTGAAAACTATACTGCTTTGTAAATAATTTAGTCCACAGTGAGGCTGCCTATGATGGCTATAGTGGGCTCATTGTTTTAGTATGCAGATCAGCTAACTTTCCAGTCTCATCCGCCTTCTCAGACACTGAAATCCATAGAACAAAGTCTTACAAAATACCCAACAGGAAGTCTTTGCATCTTCCACATTTTCAATGTAAAACGAATAGTTTTTAAAGTGAAGAGTTTTAAAAATTGGATTTGGGTTAAACCAGCTGTGGTTCTTTTACAAGAAGGGACACAGGATTATGGTACTGGTGGGTAGCACTGAGGCATGCATCTCTGTAGATCCATGTATTTGCTTTGGAATTGCGTGCTTGCTGAGGTGAAGTATACGTATAGTTTAAACTCAGCTATGTTTCAACCTTATTTATCTTACTTTTCCTTCTAATATCAATAAATTATGCTTATATTGTCATGCTCTACTACTTTGTTTTCTCTTTCTGGGTGTTACAGAGATGTTTTTACTGTGTGAAAAATACTATCTTTATTGGTTACCTCATTCCAGCGCATCACTGTATTCACCAATACACTGTAGCCCAATTTTTCCCCACAAAGTTACATAAAGTTGACCATTTAGTTCTACCATTTGCTCTTCATGTTCTTATTTTAAACTGCTGAAACTTCTGAAAATGTTTTCTTCCCTGAAGAAAGTCTTAAACCCATCAAGATAAGGAAAGGATGAAGAAGAAAACAGGTTATGAAATCTCTCCTATCTTTGAAAAACTAGCATACAGCCTTCTCTGTGCTTTAAGCCTTGTCTTAGAGTAGTGCCTTCACTACAGATCTCATCTCTATGCTGTGTATTTTGAAAACAATCTTACCGCAAAAATGTTTAGCCTCTGCAAATGATGAAATATTCTGTCATCAGAATCCAAGATCACTCAAGGAACTTAAAATTATTGTCTGAGCTTAATGAAAATGAGTCAGAGAAATGTATGCTGTCTGCATACTGATACAGCTTAGATCAGCAGTCACCTCCGTAAGTCTCATATAATTATAGACAGAGTAGTTAAGGTGATGTAACCTGTGGGTCAGTAGAGCACTCATTATGGCTGATTATCAATGGATACATTAGAACGTTTCGTTTATTTCAGATTCTGTCCTTTATTTTCTTCTTACTGGAGTTTCTTCCCATTGCCTTTGTGAGCAGCATTTTGGAGAGTGAATGTTAAGGCATGGCAAAGACATATTTTTCTGCTGATCACCTTGCAGCAAGTGGCAGCAAGCGCTGTGGTATTTGCTGTAACTTAGTGGAAATCTTCGTGGAACAGATTGTGGAACAGGTTTGAAACTCACAGGCAAAAGGTATCAAATGGCACTGCTTCCTTGAAACTATCCACATTTTTCTGTTCTTACCTATATTTGTATCTGTTGCCATGTACTTTCGGCTTTTCAGAACTTGTTTTTTTCTCTCTTCCTTATTCTATGCTAGTCATTATATTAAGTCAATTTCAGATTTCTTTTTTTTTTATGTCTTATCATAATTAACTATTCAAAAATGAGAGCATAAGTGTTGCTTTGAGCTGACTTTATACAAAGAATCTACTCATAGGCTTATTCTGTTGGAAAGGTCTCTAGAACAAAAGGAGTCTCATGATCATTACAGGAAAATGTGTACTGCAAAAACTAATTTTCTTGATGAATACAACTGTGAGTCGAAAGGAAAATGACAAATTTTCATGCCTAACAGAAAAGGGAATGTTTCTGTAGAGATGTGGGACATACTAAAAATGATTTTAGGAAATTTCAGTATGAAGGTAAGAATCATATTTTACAAAAATATTTTGTTTTGTGGCAAATCAAATTTAATGTACTTCATGTATCAAATTCAGATGGTTATACACTTTTACCTGTAGTTAGTCTTGATGAAATTAATATGTGCTTATCTGCAGTCCTCTTTCAGTGCTCAGTTGCATAATGCCCTGGGCTTTAGAAAGAATATTAGAATATATTTCTGTCATTGTAATTTCCTAGGAACTGTTCTGCTGCTGCATTAGAGGGAGGCAGTTTCTTTGTTAGCTCTCTGTTAGGTACTCGAAAATTAAAGTACACAGTTCAACTAGAGGGTGGGAGCTTTACTGATAAATTAGAAAGCCAACTCCAATCAGTTCCTTGCAATACAACAAGCCTATTAAAACATTTCCAGCATTCCATAACAACTCTTGAGAGTTGGATTCTCTTGATGATATTACCTTTACTCTATAAGTAACCCATTCATTCTAATTCTATGTGAATGAAAGAGGATTCAAAGTGATATAATCAGGAAATTGAAGAGTAGGCACAGAAAAAAGGAAATCCTTGTTTGCAATGGGTCAGTAGGAGTTTTGTCATGTTTTTTCACACAGAGGGTGGTGAGGCACTGGAACAGGTTGCCCAAGGAGGTTGTGGATGCCCCATTCCTGGAGGCATTGAAGGCCAGGCTGGATGTGGCTCTGGGCAGCCTGGTCTGCTGGTTGGCGACCTTGCACAGAGCAGGGGGTTGGAACTAGATGAGCACTGTGGTCCTTTTCAACCCAGGCCATTCTATGATTCTATGATTCTATGATTCTATGATTCTATGATATGTAATTACAGTAAGATAAAATTTTATCTATAGATAATCAGTTTGCAAAACCATCCAGAACAGCAAGATTTTGCTAGTGAATGTTTTAACAAGTGAATTTATCTTTACAAAACTGAGATACTGTGTGTATATTCCTATACACCAACTTCCTATTGGATTATAGCATGTATATATTTGTAATATCATAGCATCCAAACGTATGAAAAATGGGTGGAACCAATTGTACCTGGCACAATTCAAACAAACTCTCCTTGACAAGGAGTGAAGGAGTAATTTTTATAATGATGTAATCATGCAACTTTATCTAATTTAGAAGATCAGAGACTAAAATACAGAATGAGAACTACTGTTGTGCACAAGAATAATACTTGATCTAACTTTCAGTGATGCTAAGACGGCAGATAAAATGAGCACCTCAGATGTGACTGCCAGCTTCTGCAAAGGTTTTTTTCTTACATCAGTTTAATAGCTGAATGAAACTGATTTTCAGAGACTCTATGCATACAGCACTCCGTACAGTAAATGCTTTTCAAAAATGAGCAGTTTAGTAATAAATATTTGTTCTGCATAATAGCTGACTTACTGAATCAGCAAAAAGCTGTTAAATAGTGAAGAACACAGCCTGCAATAACTGCATTGTTTCAGCACAAGTTTTCCACCAAAATTTGACGTACTGATATATTCCTAGCTGTAAGAAATACGTTATATAGATCTATTCTTTGTATGTTGACCGGCATCTAAGCAGATACCAAAGCATTAGCTACACTTGAATTCCTGTGCCTACAAGAATCGTTTCACTTATGTGAAACAAGCTAAAATTTACTGCAGCATAAATGTACTTTATGGCGTTTGATCTCTGCAACCCTAATTCCTTGACTTCTGTGCTCTCTGTGGGATCACTCTGCAGCTCCCTTCCTGCCTGCCTGCCTCAGCTCCCTTCTCATGAAAATTAAAGCACAATAGAAAAGAATGCATTTGCAGAGCTCATCCAAGAGAAAGCCGGGGCGTCACCAGGGCACACACCTGGAACTAGGAGGTGAAAAATGAATTTGGATTACGCAGCATAGGCATAGCCAATGTTTAGTACAAGGCATGACAAAGATTTCATAACAAGTCACTTGGGACAGGAAGGATTCCCTAACAATTTAAATTAGAGGAGGATGCAAAGAGTTTGCAATTACCCAAGCTGGAACTTGTATTTTAAGTTGAGAGCTTTCTAAATTTGACTTCAGAAGAAAAAGAAACTTATCCTCTAGCCAAGCGTCATTGCTGCTCTGCCTAAAAACAGGTACTAATACTTGATCAGAACAAACCATCAATCTTCTGACTTAAGAATTTTGTGCAAGAAAGCAAATCTGACTGGCAGGAAGATGTTTCCACAGGAAGATATTTCCCCAGGAACTCTGACTACCTGTAATTTCCAGCAAAGAAGACTGAGAATCCTATTTATCTGTCACTGCAGTTAGAGCCGTCATAGTATTTCTTTGACTCTTCATGGTAAAAGGTAAACTTCACAAAATTGTATTTCTATGCAACGTACAGACATACTGTCACAGGCCAGCTAGCAAATCTAGACAGTCCTTCAGGAAAGAGTAGCTTACCAAGAAAACCAGCAATAGCAACAAAAATATTTTTGCACGACCCAGGACAGCTTGCATGTATGTACACGTAGTCTAAGTAGAAATGTGGAACCAGCTGTGTTTTCATTTATTCAGAGAAACAAAACCTTTCTTCTAGACAGATTTGAAATTTTCTTTGCAAATAAACATTTTTTGGTGAAAATGTATACTTTACTCCCGATAGTCAGATCTCGCTGACCAAAGCTGTGTGAAAGTAAGAATCTGACATGTACTCTTTGGAAGGACAAAATAAGTGGGTGTCTTTCAGTGGAAAAGGGAGAAGAAAAAAAGGTTTTAATACAGGTGCCCTTCTGAAGTTCAGTGTATGTCCTGAGAAGGGTATTTATGAGCCTTAAGGATAAGTAATATCCGAGATGATTTAACAATGTCCAGAAAAGGATAAATTGAGTTAGATGTGGATAAATCATTGAAAACTCTTCTGAATTTGATATAATCTCAATAAAAGGTCCCAAAGATCCTTTCAGGCACACCATGAGTAGTATGTTTTCCACAGTTTTCAACTCTCTATAGGAAGAACAAGGGAAGCAATGCAAGAATACTAACCAGGTGGAAGTTAGAGCCCAAACCCATACCTAAGTTTGGATGTATTTTAGATAGTGCAAAATTAAACTAACTCTCCAGTTTACAGCACATCTTTTGGCACTTACTTTGAGTTTAGAAGGTTCTTCAGAAGATATATTGTATGATACGATTTATTTTTTTTTAAGGTTTTCATGTGCTCATCCACCTCCAAGAATCATCCTTGTTCTGCAAAGCCTAATTTGACTACAAGTGCCACAGATCAAGTGGCTGTCACTTTTCTGTGTCATGTGCACCTCCCCTGCACTGGAATGGAAAGCTATTGTGCTCCTCTCATCAGTCTCCAGTATCTGTCATTGAATGGCAATACTGAAAATGTATCATTTAAGGGGTGGAGTTTAAATTACAATCACAAACTAGAAACGTGATTAAAAAAAATAAAGTTACAAAGGAAAATGTTACACTTAAGGAGCAATTGAGTTAGCTTCTGCCTTCAGTGAAGGCACAAGAGTGCGGCTGTATTGCTCCTGGGTTTAGTAACCCGCGGAGTAGAGGTGATCTGAGCCAGGGAGCCAATGAATAATCTGGTTGAACAGCTTGGATTCAAAAACTGAAAACCAAAATGTGCATATTATTTTTGGATAAATAATGGATTATTTTTTGATAAATAACTGAAGGGGACAGCTTCAGTATCATTTAAGCTGCAATAAATTTTGCATGGGCCACATAAGGAAGCGCGGTGCCAACAGCTGAAGGGAGGCAGTGCTTCCTCTCTGCTCAGCACTTGTCAAACAGATCTGAAGCACTGGATCCGTGGCAGAAGTGCCTTCCAACCTTAGTTTGCAGTTCTGTGGTCTGCCAGCACCTCCAGTCCCACAGTGCTGTTATCTGGAGCCAACCAGGCTAAGCCATAGTTGTTCACAGCCATAGTTGTCCCCAGCTCTGGGCTTCAGCTTTCTGTTCTTTCTCTCAGTTAGTACCAGAAATTTCAGTTGCCATGGAGGAGGTGATAAATTTGGGAGATGGTTCTTCAAAGACGTAATTTTAAGAACTTGGATTAAATACAGTAGAGAACAGTAAATGGCAGTTTAGGAGTGTTAATTATGCTCTGAATGATGATGTCCATCTATTTGATTCTACTTACATTCTAGCACCATTACAGCTAATGTTTACATTTTAATTTAAAAAAGGAATTGAAGAAAATGCTGCCATTTTGAAGTATAACAGAAAAGTTTCTTTATGCAAAGTTTTGTTTTTGTTTTTGTATTTATAAGATCGTACAAAATAAATTTATCAAATCTAATTTTGTTTAAAGAACTAACTTTTCAATGACTGAAGGAAAAAAGATGCTGTCCTAGATTAACATTTCAATTAATATAATTTGTAATACAATTTTCTTCTTCCAAATCCTCACTGCAAAGATCTAACTCATCAGTCTTTTCTTAGTCTCATGTAATGCAAGTCTGCGAGCCATTACTGGTGTACACACAGTGAGTGGTGCAACAGGGGTGAACAGCAGCATTTCAAGGGCACAAGAAGACCTACAGGTGCTTTTCTCACCAAACCCACCTTTCTTACACCAGGCACAACAGGTTTATACTGCAGTGATCGTCATCTCTAAATTTGCATTGCGCTGAATCTCTTTTGGTACTGGAACATGGTAATGGAAATCATTTGTATCAGCTGCTTACTGCAAAAGCTTGTTCCCCGGGATCAGGAAGCTGACACTGAGCAGGAGGGCATTTGCAAATGAGAGCAAACATTGGCACGACCTTAGCTTGTCATGAGACTACTCTTTGTTTCTAGAGGCGAGAAACACTATCAATGCACTATTTATTAACTCAGTAATTTTATCAGGTACAGTATTTCCCAGTGTAGTAAGCATTCAACTAAGCTTCATCTCGCTTGTTGATAACTGCAGAAATAGCAAGAAAATGGGCTTTGGCAGATTATTTTCTGCTGACTGACTAACTGGTTGTTGAAGGAATTCATCAGTCGTTTTATTGCAGCTGTCAGGTCTGTCCTCTGTCAACACAGCAGGGAGGGAAGTGTGAAGCAGACATAGTTATGAAACCATTTTTCAGTTCTGATAGCCAAGAAGGCAAAAAATCATACACACCTTGAGATTTGGTACTTCTCTCGTGTACAGGTGATGGGCTCAACACCAAGAGATACTCCAGCTTTATTTTAGTTGATTTCAGCTCTGTCTTCAACACAAGCTTGTTAAGGTACAAGAGACGATTCCCTTTGGTTTTCTGCGGGTATGGAGCTCCAAAAACCCATCCTTCAGTGCACCATGGCTGTTTTTCTTGGTGAAATCTTTTGTTTGCTCCCATGTGACTTTGTAGAGCAATACTCCTGCTGGAAGGCTGGTCAGTGATAACCATCCCAGCCCGATACGATTAACACTTCCAACCAGGGCTTCTACGGCTCCATTGGTGATTTCAAAATTGTGAAGCTGCGCTTCCCTGCTGACGAGAGTTAAGAGTATGATTTCAGACCTGGGTAGCTCTATAAAAAGTATATGATGAATTTGTGTTCTAAATCAAGCCTCACTTGGCATGCCACTATTCTGAAATCATTTTAATTATTCTTTTCTCCGCTTAGTTTTATTGGGAAGCTACTGTCTCTCTTCCTCGTTGCTTAACTGTTGGTTACAATCCTCACACATCAAAGCTATAGTGAAAATGTGTATGTTGTATACATAAAGATACAGACTGTTCCCAGCAACAAGTAATTCTAAGCTCTGCCAGCAAACTGGGAACAAAACAAAGATGGTAGCACCCGACTGTCTCACCGGAGAGCGTTCAGAAAGACACTCGTGTGGAAAAGATCATAGAGTCATAGAATCATAGAATGGCCTGGGTTGGAAAGGACCACAGTGGCCATCTAGTTTCAACCCCCTGCTGCGTGCAGGGTCGCCAACCACCAGACCAGGCTGCCCAGAGCCGCATCCAGCCTGGCCAATAGTCGCAGCTTCCCGCCACCTCCTACTCCGCTGCAACCCGCGGCCAGGAGCTCCGCGCAGCCGGACGTTTCACCCCGCGCCGCCGCCAAGGGCC
>JAOWBP010002392.1:796788-820166 GCA_028571105.1 Tragopan temminckii
GGCTGAAGTAATGCCAACATCACATAGAATAAACTGTTTCTGGGCAACTAACAGCTCAGAGTGTCAAAATTTATCAATTCTGAGCTGACCCCCAACATCCAACATCTAGAGAGAGTTGTAAAGTATTTTTAGTAACATGTTATGGTGCTATACTGGTGAGAAAATGATTCTTTACATCCTCTGAAAGATTCTAGTCTGTGGGATGAGAACTGCTTTAATTTGGAATATGCGAACTGGCTACATCTATAGTAGCCAGTACCTATTGAAGCCAGTAAATTAACATTTCCAGGAAGTGAAACATCGTCCTCTGTAACCTTAAACAGTAAAGCTGATCATGTGGCAGATAACTCTTTTCAAAATGACTCTTAGTAACAGCTGTGGAGCTAGAATGTTCCCAGCAATCAGTTTCCATACAGCTATCCTTTTAAAATGAATTTACTGTGAAGATGTGAGCTGTTCTGTGCTGGCTGGTCTTACAGCCCTGGAATATTCCTAAAGGCATTTGAATTATTGGATTTGGCACGGTATGTATATCTGATTTTATTCTTACTTTTTTATTATTATTATTTTTAATTATTATTTTATTTCTTTATATCAAGCTAAGGCAATTGGTTTAAGTCATGTGCCAAAATGTGCATTCATTTTGTCTACACTCCTACCACAGAACAATGGATCGTTCCAGTCTACAACCCATCTCTCCTTGTTTTTCAGGCACCAGATAGTACAACCTTAGCTGGTCACAGCAGGACTCCTAAGCGAGAAGGCCCTCAGTTGTCTAGTGTTGGATCAGTGAAGGATATTGCTGATTTCATTAGGTTTAGGATGAAAAAATTAGAGGCTAGCCTGAGATTGCATGACGAGTATAGTTCTGATTTAAATGTAATTCCATGCAGGTGTTCCTGTGGAGTCTCTACGAGAATCTCTTGGTGAAGAGCTATTCAAAATATGCTATGAAGAGGATGAACACATACTGGGGGTTATTGGAGGGACCCTTAAGGACTTCCTGAACAGTTTCACTACTCTGCTGAAGCAAAGTAGCCACAGTCAGGAAGCAGGAAAAAAGGACAGACTTGAAGAAGTTTCCATATTATGCCTGGAGAAAGATCAGGACTTCTTAAATGTGTATTATTTCTTTCCCAAGAAAATCACAAGTCTTATTCTATCTGGCATCATTAAAGCAGCAGCTCATATTTTGTATGAAACTGAGGTGGAAGTCATGCTCATGCCTCCTTGTTTCCATAATGACTGCACTGAGTTTGTTAATCAGCCCTATTTGCTGTACTCTATACAAGTCAAAAGTGCAAAACCTTCTTTATCTCCATGTAAACCGCAGTCTTCACTTGTGATTCCTGCCTCTGTGTTCTGTAAGATTTTCCCGTTTCATTTTATGTTTGACAAGGATATGTCTGTTCTACAAGTTGGAAATGGGATAAGAAGACTTTTGACCAGAAGAGAATTTCAAGCTAAGCCTAATTTTGAAGAATATTTTGAAATTCTTACCCCTAAAATAAGCTGCACATTTAGTGGAATAATGACAATGTTAAACATGCAGTTTACAGTACGAGTGAGGAGATGGGACAATACTGATCTGAAATCATCTATGGTAAGAGTCTTTTTATAATCTTTACTTCAATGACGAATTTGTTTTCTTCTTTGGAGACGTGCAAGATAGATAGAGTTAAAATAGCCATAAAACAAAATAATATATTTTACATCACTTATCTTTCAACCTTTAATACAACTTCGCAATGATGATCTATTATGAGGACAATGTAAGTTAATTCAGATTTTGAAACCAACATTCACTGAAAATTCTCCTCTTGAACCACTACACAAATGAAATTTGACTGTTAGCTTGGTTTTAAAAGAGTAATTGGAAATACGGAGAGAAACTAATACATTGAGCTAAAGCCAGTGGCATGCCATGCTGCTGAGAGTAAGAGCATCACCAACACAAAGAATGGGACAGTGAGAGTTTTACCAAAGTGTCCTTGAATTGGATGGAAACAGCAGCTTTTGAATCTGGGGAAGGGAGTTTCTTGTGTTAATTCAGTCTTCGTTATCTTTTGTACTTTGCATCTTTTATATTCATATATCTTAACTGGTGCAATTGCTACCACAAAAAAAAGGTGATTCAAAGCAACATTAGGGAGACCTCCTCAGCACCTTCCACATTGCACAAGCGAATGGAGGAAGAACACAAAAACAGCATTTCACACAAAGTATATTGATTTTTTAGATCAGTAAAATGAGTTATTGCTGGTATTTCTGCTTTTCAATTTTGAGTCTCAGTGAGTACTTTAATAAAACTTTAATAAAACTGAAGCACATTTTCTCACTTTATCTTACAGAGAAAGTTTTGCATGACCCGAACAGTATTGTTCTTACCAGAAATCTATGGGCCACTCAAATCAATACCAATTTATTAGTAGCTAAAAATGCACAAAATTCTTCTTTTGATTTTTGTTTGACCCCTAAGATAAAATTGATACTTACCAATACCACATTAGTGTTTTATCCTTAAGCTATTTTACCTTTTGCACCAGAAGTCTAAGGTAAAATAAACTGAACTTATTATTTAGCTCTATGATTTAGTATTTCATGTTTTATCTTCAACAAATAGAAGAAAATGTGAGAACTGTGATCATTTCAGTCCTCCTACGGTTCAGCAAAATGTGTTTCTTGTTTCTAAATACTTGCCTTGCATGGTGTGCATGAATTCTTGTTTCTTTAACTGTTTCAGGTAATGGATCTCAAAGGCCAAATGATCTATATTCTTGAATCCAGTGCAATCCTATTCTTGGGATCTCCCTGTGTGGATAGGCTAGAAGATTTTACAGGACGCGGATTATATCTTTCAGATATTCCTATTCACAATGCACTGAGAGATGTTGTTCTGATTGGAGAGCAAGCCAGAGCTCAGGATGGACTGAAGAAGAGGTTAGGAAAGCTGAAAGCAACCCTTGAACAGGCCCATCAAGCACTTGAAGAGGAAAAGAAGAAGACTGTAGATCTTCTGTTTTCTATTTTTCCTGGAGAAGTTGCTCAGCAGCTGTGGCAAGGACAAGTGGTGCAAGCCAAGAAGTTTAATAATGTCACAATGCTTTTCTCTGACATTGTTGGGTTCACTGCCATCTGTTCCCAGTGCTCACCTATGCAGGTTATAACCATGCTTAATGAACTTTATACTCGCTTTGATTACCAATGTGGAGAGTTAGATGTCTACAAGGTACAACATTTTTTGCTTGTATGTGGGGCTATGGGGCGGGAAAGGAAATGAAGACAGAATGGGACAGAGAATAATAGAAGTCCAAAAATATTTTGCCTAAAACCGTCATTATAAGAAAAAAATATTAAGATCAATCTTAAAACAAAAACAACAAAAAAAAAGCATATCAACAGAATGAGCAATGTATGCAGCCAAGCGAGAAACCCGACAAAACTTAAGAGGTCATTTCTAAAATGGATTTCAGTTACAGTGCTATGAATCTGGGGTAAATCAATGTGTCTAATGTAACTACAGGTGTCTGACAGTAGGAGAGCAAGGAAAAGTGTTTTAGTGTCGTGCCCAGCAATAAATACTAGTTGTGCACTTTTTTTAAAGGGTACCACACGATTTATTCAGGACAAATAGGACTCAGTCAATATGCAGGTAGCATATTGAAGCCACAGACTATTCTTATATATGTCGAGTATTGTAATATTAAGGAACAAATGTACCTGTTTTAGGTTGAGACTATTGGAGATGCCTACTGTGTTGCTGGAGGTTTACACAAAGAAAGTGAAACCCATGCTGTCCAAATAGCATTGATGGCCCTGAAGATGATGGAGCTGTCAGATGAGGTGGTGTCTCCCCATGGGGAGCCTATCAAGGTCATATATTTTACTTTATAATATTTTATATGGTAAAAAAGGAAAATTTTGAGTGCCTAGTTGGTCTGGGGGTATTTGTTCCAAGGAAAATTTGCATTAACTCAGACAAGTTGGGGAATCAAGTGTGTATGGGTGGAGAGGCTGACCATTTTATTTCTATGAATATGAGTGTTGTGGAGAAGTAAAGATGAAGCAGAGGTCTTAAAATCAACTCAATTGCTTCTAAATTAATAGGTGCACACTGATATGCTGCTGTTTTTGTCTCCCTAGCAATCAATTTTATTATTTTCTAATTAGGAGACTAACGCTCTTTCAAAATAAGAAAAGCTAGGAGAACATTAAAGTATTCTGCGGCAACAGTCACTAACATGAGTCATCAAAGACATGCTCTAATTGCAGTAATCCACGTGTCTTTAAATGATTCTGTTGCTGGTCACCATAAGAATGGTGCTAATGCTGGCAAGGCCACTGTCAGATTCAGTGGTAGTTACATTTATGACCTCCTTTCAGTGGAGACATAAGCATGTACTGAACTTTCCACCTGGAATGTGGTCTTGTTATTTTTAATACAGGTGTCTTGATTAATTATGTCTTGCACTTGCTTATTTTTAATATTTGCCTGGTCATTTGCCCCTTTAGAAAAGGAGCTTCAGACTTCTTTGATTATGGTTTAAGGAATGTCTGTATTCTAAGACCAAGAAAGTGTTTTTTACAAGGATTACAGGCTCCACATTTATCACAGAGAACAGCAGTATTAAAAATGGTGGAAAGAAAAACTGCTTTATTTTTATTTCACAATATCAAATTAAATTATGTCTGAAAATATAGAAACATATTTATGGCAATATTACAACAACAACATAATAATAATAATATATAATATAATAATAATAATAATAATATAATTTCCATGCAAATGCTACTTGTGTAGTTTTGAATGATGAATGTTATTACATTCTAAAAGTAATTTTAAAATAGGGAGAAAAAATAAATTCTAGAAGCTTCTTAGAGGAAAAATGAATCTATTTTTAATGAAAGTATGCATTTTTTTAATGAAATGCCTCACGAAAGCATTGACTGTTCGGCAAAGCAAGAAGTGTGTCACAGTCTACTGTGATTTCAAATACAAGTTGTCAAACAGAAAGGCATGACTGCAAACTGCTGTTTTAAATCAGACTTCTATATCAGTGTATATATTCTCATCATCTTTGCTGTGCGGGTAGATTTTGCTTTTGTTGCAGGCTTTTCTGCTTTTTCACTTAAAACCAGAACTGTGACATCTTCATAATGATATGGTATTCTCTGTATATATGTGAAGAATGGCACACAACGGTAGATATGCGAATTTCCCAACATCGTTCCACTGTTTTGTCAGTGCTACTCTGGTGAAAACATATTTACATGTAGACTCTAAAGTCTATATATTTATAATGTACAAAAGATTAAAAAAAAAAAACAAACATAGAAAGCAGCACCAACTAAACAAAACTCAAAATTCAAACTATGAATTGCAAAGAGGAGGTATCAAAATGTTTCTACTGCTGAACAGCATACGCATATTTTCTTCACTGTTCCCTAGGACTTCTCTTCTGACCTTAACAGCAAAGCAATTACAATTTCAATTTAGTAACTTTCATCAGTCTAACGTTGTGCCACGCAGTTCCTCCTAGGAAAATATTTAAGTGTCATAGTAACTCCTGATGGTGTTTTTAGATCAATTTACTGCCAGAAAGACCAACTTTATCTCAGTCATGTCAGATGAAGAGTGATTTACTATGCAAAGCAAGATATACTTGGGCTACTTTCCAATCTACAAGCAGTAATGACCAGAATACAGACATATTAAATAGACTGTACTAACTCAGTTTATATTAGCAACTCAATTTTATTTTTTAATAAAGAAAGAATTTTAAAAACTTCAACCATTTTATTTATCTTACCTAATTATGACATTTTCTGCCTTTTATTTAAAGATGCGTATTGGCCTTCATTCTGGATCTGTTTTCGCTGGAGTAGTTGGAGTTAAAATGCCTCGTTATTGTCTCTTTGGAAATAATGTAACCCTTGCCAACAAGTTTGAATCTTGCAGTGTACCTCGAAAAATAAATGTCAGCCCAACAACTTACAGGTACAGTGCTTTACAGTGTACATCAGTAAAATCTCCACTTGAAGTAGTTAATGTAAAAGTTTTTCATTATCTTGTCATTTTTTCCCTGTTTTCTTTTTACTCTTATCTGACTGCTCATGATTGCACAATAGTTATTTTTATTCAGAATGCAATCAGAAGCAGCAACAGAGTGAAATGGAACAGCTTATATTTGTTTTTCAGATGTTATGATTAAAATAAATGGAGGACTCGAAGCAATTTTGCTTCTTGCCCCGAAGCTATATATCTCTTGCCTTTTTTTGCCTCTCATAAAATTGGCTTATCTTTGAGGGAGGTGGCTTTCACTGTAAACTGGATAATGTGCGGAAATCAAACTCTATAACTACAGAGTAGTTGTAAAGCAGGTGTGTTTAATCAGTGCTGCGCACGTGCCTGATGCAGGTGGGTAGTCCCTCCAAGCCTGCATACCAGAGGGTAAGAAAAGCACGCACTTAAAGAACAAGCTGCTTATGTATGCATTAGATGTCCAAGGAAAGGTTGGGTTATTACAATGAGTCCCCAAAATGATTGACATTTCTCCCCGCCCCGAGTCTCAGTTCTTTTACGCATGCGTGGTATTTCTCAGTGTTCCTCTGGTGGTCTTTTGATGAAGGCTGTGTGTCTTTATCACTGTGTACTCTTTGACCTGGGTCAAGCTGGAGGACGTTTGACTCGCTCTGGTTGGTCATCTTATCAGCTACAACTCTGTCCACCAATCCGCTGCTTCTCCGTTAATTTGTGGTTTCACTGTCCGAGCCTGCTACCTTGCATTCCAGAGATAGGATAGCTAACAATGTTATTTGGAGAAACAGGAGACCCGCTGTCTGTACCAACTGTCTAAGTCTGTAGGAAAGCATCTGGTATCGGGGGCCAAAACCTGTCTAACCAAGGTCAGATCTGTAGCTGCCGATTCAGCACCCCGTGAAGGCACCTAACCTAACTTATTTTCCCTAATTCCTGGATGCCAAACTTATACATATGCACTCAAAAATAACAACCTAATCAAACAATTGTTAAGCATCACTGTACACATCCCCATTCTCTTTTGATTAGGGAAGATGAATGAATAGGTTGCAGTGAATTAACCATGATAGTGTTTATTTTATGCGTGTCTTGGTCCCAGCTCAGTTTGAACCTCTTAGTGTGGAACCTAGGCTGTACTATTTATTATTCACTCAGATCATTTTTAGTAAAGGATATTTGGTTTCATGCAGATAGTTAGCAGACACTCCCATGGGAAATATATCATCTTTCCTTTGTCCTCTTAGCCTAATACTCACTTTGTATTATATCTTTAGTTATACTTAAAATTACCTTGCAAATATGTCCGTGGCCAAGTTATAGTGTCTTTTAAGTTCCAGACAAAATATTAAAAACTTTTTTAAAATTTGGTGGTGACAACTGTCTGAGTTCCAGGTAAAGATCTGAATTTTATGCCACAAAACTCATACATTTTATTGTCTCTTCCAGAGTAGCCAAAAATTTTAAATATGAACTACAGAGAGTGCATTCACTAGTAGGAAGTGGTAGTGCTGGATGAGTAAAATAACCAGAAATACGAATATAAATTATTTTTTCATTTTAAGAAAGATCTGAGAGACTGCAATACCATTTTTTGGGGGTGCAGAAACAGGAGTAATTGAAATAATCTACTACATTCAGAACTGTAGGCTGGACAGCTGGCTGTTAACACTCAGCTTCTACTTGGTGCTGTGTATCTGATGTTGTGTGAGGACTGTGTGGCCAGTGTCAGAGAAGTTGGCACAGGATATTCTGAAATCCCCTGCAGCAATACTGTGTGACTTAGAGGGAGCAAAGCTAAAGATTATCTTCTGCAGGTGAAAGCAGATGTATTAGAGCACACATAAGTAACTTGGGTTTGGATCATGCAGTCTGAACAGAGACATAGCATCATCATCTCCAGCTGAGTCAGAAGAACTGTGGTGGCCAATAATGACTTTTTCCATGTCCATATGGCAAATCATTCTGAATCAGGTTGACTATGGTCTTTTCTTAAAATCACCATACAGTTCTTCCACACAAAACTTGCTTATACTCTAAGGCATAAGTGACTCTCTGTTTGTCTGCTTATTCATTTCAAGACAATATCTCAAATAAGTAAACTGTTGAAAAAAAAACACAAACTCACAGCATAATTATTTGATGCCTGGAGAACAGGCAATGGAGTTGAAGGGTAAACTATAGTTATTATTGCCACTGAATGTTTTTTTCACCTGAGTGAATGATGCAAAAACAGTCTTTGTGTTTAATGTTTTTACATTAAAATCCATTTATATGAATTTATATACACAGTATGGCATCTTGCACAACTCCTATTTGTAGCAATATTTATTTGGAAACTTAGGTACCAGTTGTCAATATTTATCCCTGAAGAACAGCCATCTGTGTTTCAGATATTGAAGACCATTAGGTTTTGTGGAAAAAATTCTTAGAATTGGCAGGAGGAGCTGAATAGCTTAGTAAATAATCTTGTCGGTATTTCATTAGTTGTAACATTAATTGTGGTACTGTTTTCACGTGCTAATTTGAATTAGCTCTCATTTTTGAACTAGCTAAATCATTTTTGCAAGAACATACAACCAATACAGCGCCTATATTCAAAGCACTGACAAGACAAAAAAGAGTGGTAATATTCCTGTTTGTACTGGTGCCTGACTTAATGAGTTATCATGATTACCAAATAAATAGTTTTTTTTTTTTTAACTTTTCATTAAAAAACATAAATATTAAAGTAAATTCTGACCTGTTTTATAAAGAATTCATGAAGAATTATTGAGTGTATTTGTATATAGTAACAATTAGTGATTGATTCCTTTTTAACCAAGGCAATTCATTTTTTGTTACAGATTATTAAAGGAATATCCAGGTTTTGTGTTTACACCACGCTCAAGAGAAGAACTTCCTCCAAATTTTCCCAGTGATATCCCTGGAATTTGCTATTTTCTGGATGCTTATATTCAAGGAACAAGCTCACAGACTTGGTTTCAAAAGGAAGATCTGGGAGATGGCAATGCCAATTTTTTGGGTGAGGAAACAGGAATAGACTAAATCATCTACTACATTCACAAGCATATAGAATAAATGTATAAATATTCTGTGTGGTTTTTTGTTTTTTGTTTTTTGTTTTTTGTATAAATTGAAAATTTTAAAAATTATATGAAACGTGAAAGCACTTTAGATTGAGAACACCTGAAAGCCAGTATTAAAATTTCAGGAAGTATGTAACTGACTCCTTTATGTTTTTTCTTTGTATAAGGAATGTAGTCACTAAAATAATATCGCAAGTTCACTGTTTAAAATGCCACTAAAAAGTACATGTTCCCTGTGATAATTTGTGAGTGCTACATAACAACCCTCTCAGTTCTTTCTGCACTGAGAATTCTAGGTGTACTGTGTATGCAGCGTGTCAGAAGTGTAATGTGCAAGTGATGCAGCCACATGCAGTGTTGTGAGCTGGTGCTTATCAATGACCGTTAAAAATTTATTTTATTAGTGATTCCATAAGAAAAATTGTCTTAAAAATATCATCACTGCTACCACATATTCCTTCAAGAACATCCTTTGGGCTCCATCCATACAGCTGCTGACCATCTTCTAACACTTGCTGAAGTCAATGTGTTGAGTGTGCTCAGCATCTTCTGGATAGGGCTGCTAATTGTAGCTAATACACATATACATAGAAGAGTTTCCTGCTTACTGTTTCATGAACTTTCTTCTGTGTATAAAATGAATATAGATTCTGTATAATCACTGTATTATCACGTACTAAAGTTTCTGTAATCATCAAACGGTATTTTAGTTCTTGGGGTTTTTAAAACACTTTATAAAAAATAATATCAACTTGCTATTATGTATTAGAGCAATAAATGTTTTTCTTTGTTGTTGTTGTCATTTAAATTTGAAATATTTAAAAAAGAGTGTAATAAAATGTGCTTTGGAGTGTTTACTTAGATCAGAAATTCCAATCAGACCATATAACATGGAACAAAAGTACACTGGTCTAAAGCCATGATCTTTATTCAAGGACAGCAAGGTGGATATGACATCTTATGTGAAACACATAAGCTACACTCACTTTAAAGATGTAAGGAGGACCTATAGAACTCTCTCAAGAACTCTTGAAGGACTCTCAAGGGTCTGCCTCTGGAAAAGGGCAAAATACAGTTACAGAGTCCTGAGCTTAGGATTCTACCTCTGTAACTAGCAGATTCATCTGCACAGAAATTTCTCTGTCCTGTACAGTTTGGTCCCAGCTGCAGGCTGGAGAGCTGCATTGCTGACACACACAAATATTTCCAGTAGTATCAAATAATACTTGTTATTATTCTGACCTCTTATACTCTTGAGCTTTGGCATATCAAGCCATGAGTGACTTTTTTTCAAGGTACCTCTCACTGAATCAGATTTTGCTCTCTGGGAACAATTCAATTAGACTATTCATTTTCTGAGTCTGAGCGCTTCATTCTGAAGATATTGTTCTAATCCCACTGTTTTGCAGAAACGTATACAGAGCATATCCTATCAGAAACCTGAGAAGCTATAAGTGCCTCATGTTACAAACATTTTAAAAGCATGTTTTAATTTGTATTTCCTGCAAGCTTCATCTGAACAAAACTTGAAACATTCCCTCGGCTGTTTCTTGAGATATCCTACATCTAAGATGCTTAGAAATAATTCTCACACTCAAAAAAAAAACTAATCCTGAAAGAGTACGTGTATTTGATAAATATATATATATATATATGTACATATTTGTTAAATTTTAACAGCAGCATTTCAAGAAAACAAGATGTCTGCAAATCTTGGTGACTGAACACTACAATATTATTTTCTTAGGAAAATTCTATTCTATTTACATAAATACCCAGAGGCTGGTAGCAGTCCCATATAGCTGTTCCTGGAATGAAAAATGTGGAAGAATTGTACTATTGACTAATAGGGTTCTAAACAAAAATAATTTCTCTTTGTTTACAAATGGGAAGAACTCCTAGGAGCAAATTTCCTTTTGTCCCACGGGGAGAACTATTGCTGGACTGGAGGATGGCCATTCCAAAAGCCAGATTCCATATAAATCTGTTATTCTGTAGGATGTCCATCGTGGCTGTTTTTGACCTCTTCCTGTGCATAGCTCTGTAAAATACAATGTCCTCTAGACTGAAGGGGGATCAACTACAGATCAAATTCACCTTCTGATGTCACTTTTTGTAACTCTCTTTTTAAATATACCCCTGGCTACATTATCAGCTAGGATAAAATTGCTGTCAAATTCCTTTTTGTTTCTCAAACTTTTATGAAAAAGTTAAAACATTCTCATGTCTATTTCAGCCTTAGTTCCCAGAAGTGTCCTGATAAGATGCTTAAGGATACATGTTAACCTATATGAATCATGGAGGCTAAGCTTGGAAAAGATCTCTGAGATCATCGAATCCAACCGTCAACCCATCACTACCATAACCACTAAAACATGCCCCCAAGTTCTACAAGTTTCTTGTGCTTTAATCTCAGTGAGATAAATATAATTTAGGGACATTTTTTTAGAAAATGATTTGGGAAGGTATTTTACAACGTGCTTATGTCCACATCTGCTCTAAAGAAAAGCTGACAAATCTACATAATGCTATTGATATAAAAATGTGAATCTTTTAGTATTATGTCTAGAAACAGTTCTGTTATTATGTGAACTCTTTTACTAGCTCATCAGCTGAGGAGCTGAATCCTGTTCACACTTACATTGTGTGATTGTATTGTAATTTCTTAGGCAAGAAGCTGTAAATGGCTCATGGAATAAATAGAATTGGGTCCTCTGAATTTAACTGTGATATAACTAAAGTAAAAGATATATGGGAAAAAAAAATCACTAATTTTATTTCATTCTGGCAAGCCCTGATATGGTTTCATGTCGAAATTTTTTTCCTAATTGCTGGTGTCAGAGGAAGTGCAATTAGTGTGGAGTGGTGTTTTCCTTCTCCCTGATATACTGTGCAAAAACAAACCATGTGAACTCACAGAAAGTGACAAAACATCGAAGTGCACAGATCATTGAGCCTGAAGCCAGATCTACTTTCCTGTGAAATCCTGTAACAGAAAAATTCAGACCTCTTCATATACAGTTTACTTCTCCCATTACTTTGTTTTGCATTCTCTGCAGAAACAGGAACAAGTACAGAGGCAAAATCAGTATTTCCAGCTGAAAGCTATCAGAATTAAGGGAAATTTCTCTTGAATCTTGGCAAGGGGACCCACTTTCAAACCCCACCCATCCTATAACCTAGCAGCTACTGTAACTGCTGCCATTTTTTATGTCTGTTCATTGTTCTGCAAAAGCAGTGAAAGGGGAGTTTTGGCTTCCTGAAACAGCAGTAATTTTTGTGGCTATTTGCCATATAACATACAAGGACTATGTTGCTTTCAAAGCTGTGCTTCATTTTATCAGAAGTCAGCTCAGCATGAACTAAAATGAACTTTGAAACTTTTTCTGAAATAAAAGCTTGGATTTTCCACTTACGGAATCTGCAAGATGTGGGCCACAAAACGCTTTAGAGGCCTTTGACACCATTAAATAAAAATCTGGTGAATCAGGTATAAGACTTTTTTTTTATTATTGTTTCCCAATCTCATTTGCATGAGTTCTTTGGCAGTCCTTTTCTGTAAAGGGACAGAATAGAACTCACAGTCTTCTGTCACTCAGCAGCAATTGATATTGAAGCACAAATAGAAGATGGGGGATACTCAGTGATTCAGGAACCTATTGTACATCTAGGCTCAACAGCTTAAAGATACGGACTTCTGAGTAAAAATAATTAACATTGCTGAAGGAATCTTTAAAAAAAATGGATTCATACTTCTGCACGATGCAAGTACGTTATGAAAATGCCAAGTGATCTCAGATCATTATGATTTGAAACAGATAAAGGGAATACACCATAATTCAGCTTGTTGTCAGTGAAGTAAGTCCATTTCACTAACTGAAATCCAGCAATACTAGATAAAGGGTTTTCTAATTTAAATTTACAGTAACAATACAAACTTTAAGAGCAAAATCTGAATTAAAAAAAAATGCAACTTATTAAAATGCTCTGGCTTATAGTGGTTGTATATTAACACAAACCACATTGAACTGAGTGTAAAAGTTCTGGTCCAGCTAGTGGCTCTCCCAAAGCTATTGTCTCAGCAACCCGTTCTTTCATACAGAATAAAAGGATCCTATGTTACTTTTTACTTTCCTGGATCTCAACAATTCCCATGAATTTCCATGATGAAGTCAGCGTGTTAAAAATGTGTATACCACTTGAGAGGTGCAGCAGCTTTTCTCCTACAGCCACGGACTGCATCTCTTCTGGCTTTCTAGTGGCCAATACAGAAAACTTATGCAAAGTATGCAAGGCTTCAACAGGACACAGAGGGGAGAAGCTGCCTTCTGGGATTTGTCATGGAGAGCTCTTTCTAGAAGGCTTCTCGTGCCAGCATTCCATTGCACGCACAGCACAGGTGTGGCTGGTACCACAGCCTCCTGCTCCTGAATACCAGAAAGTAGCTCGGCAGCAAGTCACAGAGCGCACAAGGGTCCCCAAATCGGAATGAGGCTGCATGCCACAGAACACGAACGGCAACCTTTAGGGAAGCGCATCTTGCACAGCTCAAATACGAGTTGTTTGATAAGCACAACACGTGTGCCCTAATGCCTAGCAACTGGTAGGGCTGGACTTTGAAAATGCAGCCCAGTATTTGGGCTTGTCCAACACGCAGTGCATCTGTTGACTTCAAGCCTGTCATCCCCTAGCTGAAACCAAACGCAGCCTGAAGACTCAGCACGTAGCCTTGACTCAGGAGGCACCTGGAATGGAAAATGACCCTACTCAGCAAATCACTTGATTGAATTTTTTAATTCAACGCCTTCCAAACTTTTAGAAAGGGACTGCTGTTTTACACAGTGAAATCAATCACGGTCGGGAAAAAGAAAAAAGAAAAAAAAATGAGAGAAGGACGCATATTTCGCAGGCACCGCGCTGGCAACAGTTAGGCAGCACCCCGCTCACACAAGCCTTCCCCCGTCACGGATGGCGGCGGGGCGACCGTCAGCCGGAGGCGGCCGCTAGCGCGGGGCGGCCGCCGCTTAACTCACAGTGACGGCGAACGCCGACCCTCGCGCCCCCAGCGCCCGCCCCGCCGCCACGTCCCGCCTCTGCCTCCGATTGGAGGGCAGCACGGCGGCCGCGCTCGCCATTGGCTACTAGCGTGACGGCCGCGCTCCCCATTGGCTGTCGGCGGGTGCCAGTCGGGCCGGCTGCAGGGGAGGCGGCGAGGCGGGCAGGACCCCTCTTCTGCTCGGCGGCAGCGGCGGCGGCATCATGGTGAGCTCCGCGGGTCGCCCTCCCTGCCCGGGAGCCGGACACCGGCAGAGGATACACCGGGCCCGGCTCGTGGCGGGGAGAGGCTGGAGCAGCCTGTGGGGGTTGAAGCGGGAGGGCGGCCGGGCCCCAGGCGGTTTGGGTCTGGGGGGTGGCACGGCGGAGGGCCGCTTCCTCCGCGGTGAGGGGCGCTGGGGCCTGGGGCCGGGCTCGGTGTCCGTCCGCTGTCTGACCGCCCCGCCGCCTCGCCCTGCCCGCAGTACGGCTTCGTCAATCACGCCCTGGAGCTGCTCGTCATCCGGAACTACGGGCCCGCAGTCTGGGAGGACATCAAGTAAGTCTGTCCGTTTGCTTGCCTGCCTTCTGTGGGACCTGCTTCCTTGGGCCCAACCCGTGAGGAATGGCGATGAATGTCTTCATTTTTTACTAATGATAAATTATGGGGTTGGGATTTCCTGCATCTTCGTGCTGAGACTGTTGCTTGTGCTGCTCGTTTATATGCCGTGAATGCAGTAGCGCTGATACATAGCCACGAGTATAAGATATACCTTAAAAAGACAGATGCTTACACTAATGCTGAAAGGCTTCAATTTGCTATGTAGTTAGATGAAGCAGCTTAACGTGGTCTTTTGATATTGTATGTTTTAAGGGAGAAGCCGATTATCTAACTTGGAGAAGGCAGCCTTCTTTCAGTTGGACATCTTCTGTACTGTTCTATCCGGTTTATTTTGGGCCAATGTTAATAGTATGTCAGTGCAGCTGTCTTGTTGATCTGACACAATTTTTGGGTGCTCTCGAGTGGGAGGTTTTTGTGACCATTATGGTTGACTTTTTTTCACGAGTCCATTCATTGAAATGGATTAATCTTATCAGAGCATGACAAAATGTTGGTTGGAAGGGGCCTCTGGAGGTCGTCTAACTCACTCTCTGTTCCAGCCAACACTGTTACCTGTATCAGGGTTTAGCTGTCATTTTTTTTTCAAGCTATGTCTTTGAAATCATCCGAGATGGAGCATCCGCTGTTCTGGTTCAGCAGGTAGCCACTGTTCCGTTCCAGGGATCCAAGACTGTTAATCTATAAACTATACTTTGCAAATGTAGTTCTGTGGATTGCATGGATGTCTTCGCACATCCTACTTCTCATTTTTGCTCATACCTCCTGCATTGCTGAAGATCAGCTAAAGCCTATGGTCAGCACTACTCATGTAATGTTTTGGAAGAATGTGATGACAAGGTATAAAATGTTTGACTAACTGTCAGCTGTGTAAGTTCAGGAAGCTGATGGGTCATGCTTCTGTCTTTCAGCTGGGAAGCCTTGTCTTGTAGTGTTCAAGGGGCAGGCTCTGCTATTAACTCACAGAGAAGATGGCTTTCTGGAATGAACAGTATTGTAACAAGGCACAAACAGAGGAGTAGAAAATGATCTATGAGAAAGAGGCAGTGTTTACACAACAGCTGCTGTAGCTGCTTGTGCAAAATATGTTTGGAGCTGGGTTTGTATTCAGTATGACTTGCTTTGAGTGTTAGTTTTTTGTAGAGTTTAGAAACCAGCAAGCAAACTCTCATGTATCCTACTGGAACAGATTATAATGGTTGTGCTGTTTTAGAAGATGGTGTGGAGGTCCTCTTCTATGTATTAAGTACTTTTTAGTTTAGGTGCCTTAAGTTGTTGTCAGCAGGGCATATGCAGGTAGTCTGTCTTTCCCAAAAGCACCCCTCAGTGTTTGTTTAAATGAATACAGGATTTTCTCACAGGCTCCTAAATCTAAATTTACTCTGTATTAGATGGTCAGACTGTAACAATTTTAGATATATTGCCAAGAATAGGAATTAAAACTTGAATATCATATTAAGAAACACATTAAAAGGCTTCATCACAAGAGTGTAAAATAAATCAGTATTTTTCCTGTGTGATTGATCTGGAAGATTGTTTCAGGGAAATGAAATGGGATGATCTCTCAACTGGAGTCTCCATCACTTTTCTGTTTCTGTGGTAGAAGTCCCTACCAAACAAGTAGCCCGTGAGCACAGAATAACTCAGCAGAAGCTGAAAGCTCAGTTTTTGCAAACACAAAACGTTTAGAGGTAAAATCATTTTTTAAGTTGATTTTAGAAAGGAACATCTGAATGGAAACTTACACATTAGCAATGCTAATGCACATGCATGTGCTCTTTGCCTTAGTGTATGGGATGTAGAAAACAAGAAACAGTATTGTTTTCCTGTTGTTCAGTGCTTAGTGTGGAATCAAGGCATCCTCCTGCCTTTGCCCTTTTGTGGGTCAGTCTGGCATAGTGCTGTCCACACATGCTCTTAAATGCTAACACTCAAGTTCTGGGGAGCTGGCTGGGTACTGAAGTGTTTACATGAGTTCAGTGAATGGTAGTGAGTGCTGTGGAGAGCAGAAGGCAATCACTTGTCTTTTCAGGAAGGAAATTTTTGTTGTCACCTTCGAAACCTTGTACATTGTCAGCTACCAAGCATCTGGGCTTGTTCACTCATCAGAATTTGCTATAACTGTCCTGTTATGGTTAAAACAGTGGAACATGGGGAGCTGGGTAGTTATCATGGCATAGTTCTCTTGGTATAATGTAAGCAGAAATCTTCTCTCCTCAAATTCAGCTCGGGTTCAGCTGAAGTGGTAGAAAAACTGTTCAACTTAGGGTAGCCAAGTAAACGACATAGCTGTCATTCTCCTTTAAACTGACCTCTCTTGACATGACATGGTGGCATGTAAAGGCTATGAAAGGCTATGAAAGCTGTGTTTTGGCCATAGAAGTGCAGAGTACCTTGAAAGAACAGTACCTGTCTCAAACTGGGCATCCAAAATTCATGAAACCTTTTGAATTAGTTTTAGCGTTACATATAATTATTTTCTGCTCTGTGGCAGTGCCATCCATTTAAAATAGAGATTATGTAAATGGCCTCACTAGCCAGTTAGAGAGCTAATTAATGCTCGTCCATTATTATAGGGATCCATTCCACAGAAAGGCTTATTAGAAAGGAATAAATCTGAAGCTGGATTTTAAAATTATGTTTTATACCCAGACCAAAGTTATATATTGACCAACCAATATTGACCAAAATAAAAAATGAAATAGTTGTATATTATCTGAGTAACATAAAATCTGTTCTCAAACTGAAAGAATCAGTTACCTTGAGGGAACGAAGCAGGTTGTGTGCTCTCAAAGGCATGTTTGGTAGGTTGCATCCTATGGCCTCAGTGAGAAGCAGGGAAATGTGGTAAGGATCAAACTTCATAGAATCATAGAGTGGCCTGGGTTGAAAAGGACCTTAAAGATCAAATAATTTCAACCTACCTGCCACTGGCAGGGTCGCCAACCACCAGACCAGGCTGCCCAGAGCCACATCCAGCCTGGCCTTGAATGCCTCCAGAGATGAGGTATCCACAGCCTCCCTGGTCAGTCTGTTACAGTGCCTCACCACCCTCTGTGTGAACTTCACTCATGTTGCTATGAACCGTATTTAGGTATCACGTATAGTTGAAGTGTTAGATAGTCCTTCCATTTATTTTTGGTGGTGTTTCTCAGCGAGAGTTGATTTGCAAGAGAAGCTTGCTGCTCAACTCCTTTTAGACATCTTAAATGTAGATTTGGATGTGCCTAGGAATTAATGTTTGTTTTTGTTGTTTTATCTTTTTAATGCCTTTGGGATTTTTCCATCTAGTTCCTTGATTTCCTGTTCCTTTCTTATGCACTTCTCATCCAAGAACTGTAGAAGTCCAGGTACCTTTCAAGCGGGTTATGGATTTTACCATATAGACATATCTAACTATATTTTGCAGTGCTGGTAATGACTTCCATGTGAATCTTCTCTCCTGCATTGTTGAGCTGCTGTGAGCTTGCTCCGCATTCACCTTTCTCAGCCCACAACGAATTTATTACAAAGAATTTTTGCTTTGCAGTTTAGCCAGAGTTACTGATTCTGTCATGCTCAAAGATGTTACAGACACACATCTTTAGTGCCTTTTGGAAAAGAAACTCTTCACTTTGGTTTTATACATGGAAGTCTGTGTTTTTTCTGGGCTGTGTAGGGCCCACTTATAATTAATTGCAGTGGTCTGTGAAAAGCCTTGGAAGTTCATTATTTCCTGCATCCATAGCACTGTGCATCTCTATCCAGTGCTAAAGGTGGAATGTTCTGTTCAGTCAATCTCATAATAATTAAAAAACAAACAAACAAAGCAACGGATTGAGTATAAATAGAGGTCAGAAATATGTTTTGGAAAGCCATTAGTATTGAAAGGACAATAGATTAATTCTTTTAATCCATTACACCTCTTAACAATGTTTATCCAGAAATCAGCTTTAAGTAATAACATTTACTGCTTATGTTCCTAAGTCTTTATTTCATAGCATTCCAAAGTTCTAAACAATTTTTATGAAGTCTTCTTATAACAGATGTTGAATAGGTGATTCTCCATGGGCCTGAAGGTTATGATTCGCAGCGTTTGTAGAGTCAGGGCACTTGCTGCTCCTTCAGTTCCCCACGGCAGACAGATCTGGATGGATGTCAGGATTTTTAGCTGTGCGGATGCCAAGTTCTATAATTAATCTGGGAAAGGCCTGGCTAAAAAGAAATAGTGCCATACTATGGAATGTGGTTTAAGTATGCAGGCAGTATCTCTTTAGGTACTTTGCAGTTTTCCCAGAATGGTGAATTACTTTTAGATCTGTCAGGACACCAGGTGTTATAAACATATCACTCACTCTTATAAATGAAACTTTTAAAAGAAATGATATTGTAAATACCATTCCTTTTAGTCCACTTATGTAAAAGGAAGCAAAATGATTCTAGCTTTGTGTTTTTCATAATATTTTTAGTATTTGTATTAGTAACAAAAAACTTGCACATTTGTTATCTGTATCTTCAGGATTATCTTGTTTTGAAAACCTACATTAAACATTCTCATCTCCAGCCTGTAAAACTGGGAAATAGCTCAGAGCTCTGAAGTCTATAAATATACCTATTTACTTTACCCAGGACGTCATTTTCCTGGACAGATTCCCATTTTTTTTTTTTTCCCCTAATCTTGTAACTTAATATAATTTATGTTTTTCCCAGTTGGCTGTTTAAAATATCTCTAGACCGTGCATAACATGTACAGGTCTATTTTTTTTAATTGAGAAGAGAGGGAATATTGAATCAATATTTTAAATTCTTGAAGCAAAACATCTTTGTGAAATACATGGAAAAGGATAGGCATTTTGAAAACACAAACCACGTGTTAAGTAATGTAATGAATGGTGAATGTGTAATCTTAATGTAAAAGAGATGCAAAGGTGATGATCCTGGTTTCACAATACCGTCTTTAATTCTGACACATGTAATTCTGTTTAATAATGTTTCTTTTGGAATGGAGTTAAGCTCAACAAACTCCTATCAGTGAAATCAGAATCGCGCTAGGTTTCTAAGTGCAGAAGTGTTATTTTGTCATTAGGATTGTTTTGACTGGTCTCTTCAAATTAATGAGCACTTTTTCCATCCTTGGTATGCCAAGAATAGTTAAGCACAATGGTGGCAGAAGTCCCAGAAGAAACAATGCCTATCATGGAAGAAGTCCTAGAGGTGGTCTTTGAAGTGGCTGTTGTGATGTGTTGAAGGTGACACACCCAGAGCAGAGTTTTGGTAGGAAGAGTTCCAGTTGCAATTCGGATTTCTGAAAGTGATGCCAGCACTTTCTAAATGGTAGTGTAGCTGTCAGAGGAGCTTGTGTATCTTCAGGATACCAAGTATTCTGCCTTGTCTCAAATCATCACTTTTTCTTGTTTGTATCCATTATATTTTATCAATATTTACTGTGTGCAAAATTGTATGATGAAAGAGTTCGGTAAAAAAATGTTTGTTACTGTTGTTATTTTAAGTTTCAGCTTTACAACTAACTTCAGAGATAGAATAGCAAATTGCATGAATTGTAAAGTTCTGGCAGCAGCGACCTTCTACCTGGTAATGATAGATTCAAATTACTTTTCATTGCTACAGTCTGACAGCAGAACTACATTAAAATCCACTTTGTGCAAGTGTACATAAGTAAAAGATGTACCTGGGACGAGGCTGAGATAGCATCTTGTCCCATTCAGTTGCCTGTTAGATCTCTCAAGACAGCAGAAGGAGAGCCCTAGAACAACCAAAAACAAAGTATTTCCTGTGTTTTCTTGAACTTAAAGATCGCCATTAATAGCAAGTCTTTTCCTATGCATTCAAATTAGGAATATCTGTAATAAGAGAAAAGGGTTTTTTTTCCAGACCATGTCTTTTTGAGGTTTTTTTTTTTTTTAATGTGAAGACCAAGGGTGAAAGAAAAGTGTGTGCAGCCTGTGGTTTAATGATTTGTAGTGCGAGATCTGTTCTCATTTTAAGAACAGTTTTTGTCTGAATGTTTGTTAGCACTTAGCATCTCATTCATCTCTGTGAATTATTAACATTATCTTTGAACATTGGTAGTGTGTTTTCACGTACTAAACTAGGTTCACAATGGAAAAGACTTTCAAAGGGCCGATTGTACACATGTAGTATTGTCTGTGCCACTATTCTGTGCTGATAGAGCAGCAATTTGGGGCTGTTAGCATGATCAGTAGAGGAAAGCCTGCTTAAGGTCTTGATCCTGCTTTGATCAGCTCTGTAAGAATTTTCTGTGGATTTGAATGATGTCAAAGTCAAACCTGTACGTAAGAAATGCCCTCAAATAACTGTGTTATTTTCTGTGGTGCGTTGGTTAAGATTGTTTTTCCCCAAGTTTTCCACAGATTAACCCAGATAATGTAAACATTTTAGAGGGAAACACATTATAAGAAGGTCTAGGCTGCAGTCTTTGTTTCCCACAATTGGGATAGCTCTGTGTAATCATTCAAAACTAGTCCAGAGTGAGTAAAAGGGCTGCCAGAGCACAGCTGGTAGGACAGGCATAATGTGGGATGTAAGTTTTGAACCATGAAATAGCATATCTGGTGTGCTAACAACAGAAGTCAGTTCAGGAAAGAGCATCAGACTGCTGGGATTTCTTATGTTTTTGTGCATATACTTACTGCGTAGCAAAGCACACTCTTCTTTTGCCTCTAGAAATGGAATTGAGACATTAATTGTAAATCATGTTCTACTTTACATAGAAATTATTTTGAAAGAAAGGACATATGAAAGTTAAAAGCTTGCAACTGTAGCCCTGCTGTCTCGTTAAAGAATTAGTAAGGGTAGGAATTGGGAATTTGCCAGGACTCATTTCCAGTCAAGCCCTTAACAAATTTACCACGTTATTGCTGCTAATACTTCTGTGATCAAACACAACAGTCTGCAGAGGCTGTCTGGTAAAAACACAAAAACAACTGAGAGTAAATATTGCAGCAAAATGTTTCAGGGGAGGGGCCACGATTTTTCATAAGGATGTGGATTATGAAGTTTTTTAATGAAATATAGCCAGGCAAATGTGAATTCTGTACGTTGAAGGAGGCCATTTCATATTCCTGTTCTAATCCCTGCTCGTGAACCACTTGTCAGCCAGGAGAAGAGCTGTTCAGATGAGAACAGTTGCAGCCTTCTGGTATTTTAAGGTTCACACACACACCTTGTTCCACACAGGCAGCTTTGTTATCATACATGATACTCATAGGTTGTGGAGTAAAAAGAGCTGTATCTTGCTGGAGGAGTGATGGTTGATGGACACTGACTTCACAAAGCTCAGCATGTTATCATGGTTATTGTATGTCTTCATATCACTCTTGCCTTAGAAGCAGCTCCTTGGTGTGAATGCAGACAGGCCTGATAGACCAGGTGAGGACTCAGGCAATTGGGTGAGAAAACTGCAGTCATGGGGAAACCATCTGGTAGTTGCCCAGTCACCTAAATGAATGTTTGAATGGCTTTGTCCTGTTTCCTAGACTGCTAGCATTCACATTGTGTTTACCCTCTCTGGTGCTGATAGCTGTGATGCTCTGCTGCCTAATAGGGTTATTAAAGGACCTGCAATTTTGCTGAAGAGCAAATGCCTCTGTAAAAATGAGTGCTGTCATGTTGCATTGGCCATTGGTGATAAATATACAGCAGTGTTTCTTGATCTTGTGAAGCCTTAAGGATAATCAAATAATTCTAGAGAAAGACTTCATGAAGTTCTTGTGGCTGGCAGATTGCAAAGGGAAGCAGAAAGGCTTCAGAAACCCAGTTGACTGCACTGGGGACAGGGGACAAGGCTTCAGCTGATGTCACTGAAGGGCCTGTTGTTCTAGATGCACAGCAGTTTTTTGAACTGTTGAGAGAGCAGACTGGGTAATCCATCTAGCAAAAAAAAAAAAACCAACAATCCTGTAAAACAAATACTTAGGTGAATTAAACGTCATCTCATCGTCTAGCTAAATGATTGGTGTGTACTGGCTCAGCAAGGCTGGGAAGTATGAAGGAGTCATCTTGGGAGGGAAGAAAGTTGTTGATACTACTATTTATTATTATTATTATTATTTTAGAAAAAGCTTTTTGTCCTTTGGCAGACTTACATCATGCATTCTCACTGGATTTGCCGTAATTGCAGGACAAACTGAGATGTTGTCTTTTCTTTATTCCTGCAGTTTTGAGGGGAGTAATCCCCTGCTGAAATTTCTCTAGAAATAAGAAGATTCCTGAAAGAAGAATGGGAAATGCATCATTAAGGCTGTAGAGAAGATGGCTCCTGACTGAAGTGAGGCATCTAGAGAAAACCAGAAAAAAACCAAGTAGTTGAAATAGTCTAAATGGGGTAGGGGTTGAAATAAACAGAGTTGCTCTGAAATATGGTAGCTTAGGGAAACTACAGGCACTGAAGACAAACTTTGACAAAATACACTGAAAATAGAAACATAGAATGGCCTGTGTTGAAAAGAACCACAATGACCATCTAGTTCCAACCCCCTGCAATGTGCAGGGTTGCCAAAAACCAGACCAGGCTGCCCAGAGCCACATCCAGCCTGGCCTTGAATGCCTCCAGGGATGGGGCATCCACAACCTCCTT
>JAOWBP010002392.1:823967-836372 GCA_028571105.1 Tragopan temminckii
CAGAATACTTAATCCTCAGTCTTTTCTCAGTTGAGTAATGCTCAGAATGTTTCTGTGTTTGTATGGATGGGTTATTCAAGTAAAACAGTGTACTTGAATTGTTGTGTAGATGTTATTTGTTTGTATGATTTCATTTTTGAAATAGGTAATGCTGGCTCTATAAAACTAGAAGCTAAATATCAATTAAGATTGATGAATGGTTATGTGGTGGTAGAGACAAAGATTTTGTTGTAAAAGATGTTGTAGGATTTTAGATAGTAGGTTTAGAATCTGCTTTTTAAAGGTTTAAAATTCTTCTGAGGATTGTTACAAGGTTAGAGCAGTTAGAGTATTGGCTGTTAAGCAGTATGTTTCAGTTCTATCTTGAGAAGCATTTCTGTCATACTGTGATGAGCCCTTCATTATCATGGTAGTAGTAAATAACTTTTCCTCGTGATTTATTTGTTTATTAGAGAAATAATTATTTCAGTGGTGAGTTGATGAGTATCTTGATTCATACGGCATGCCTGGTTTTGTTAAAAAATCATATCTTTTTTTGATTGTTTTTCTGTTTCTAAATATTGCCCTTTTTAAAATACAAATTCTATCTTTATTAGTTCCACAACTTTGTTGTGAGGCTCTGTACCAAAAAGTTATGTTTATTTTCTCCCAGCTAATTAGTATTTTTATAGCACAAATGGTCATGAGATAGTGGTGTTGTATCTTAATTACCCTGAGGTGTAAAACAGTTATATTTTTAGCTTTCCTTATTTCCTTATTCCTAAATGTATAACTTGCAGACTTGCATTATTTAAAAGAGTAATGCCAAACAACGTACAATCAGTTTACAGATTTGGTGTTTCTCCCTCAACCAAAAGTATTTTGTTTCCTTTATAGGAAGGAGGCACAGCTGGATGAAGAAGGACAGTTTCTTGTCAGGATAATATATGATGATTCCAAGACCTATGATCTGGTTGCGGCTGCAAGCAAGGTTCTTAGTAAGTAATATGGATATCTTCTTTGACCAGTCATTACATGTAAGATTGAAAACCACCACCAACAGGAAAGTCCACATAGCAGAGTGAAACAGGACTTAGCACAGAGGATGAGAAAACATAATAATGATCAGAGATTTAAAAAAATAGCAGAAGAATGGATTTTACTGTTATTTATTTACCTCAAATATTTTTATTCCTTTTATTCCTTTAGGTGATTTGTATTACTTCCAAGTAATATTCTAAGTTATAGATACACCTTAAATTGTAGTACTGTATCTAATTCACAAGTCATCAGTGTTACAAGATGGTCATGAGGTAACAATGTATCACTGTAACAACGTTGCTAATACACCCAGATTTCAACCACTGCTGTAATAGCAGTCCTTGGCCTTCTGCGTCGTTCTGCTCTCCTTCTGATCCTCTGCTGAACAAAGGTGCTGTGTTACGGAATGATTTGTGACACGTCTTATTTCATATCTGCTGTCTATTTGGGTAGCATTCATTTTCAGTCATTGCAACACTGTTCTGCAGTTTAAAAGGTATAATTATGCCCATCAGCTTTCTTTTATCTGCAGACCCAAACTAGTTGTCATGTTGAATTGGTGCAGCTGATGTAGTTTCATGCTGTTGTAAACCAGAAGTAACCCCTCAGAGTCAGGTGTTGCTGAGTTCCTTTATTTGCAAGTAGTGCTTCCTTATCTGTATCAAAATCTAAACTGCTACACATAGACAAAATGCATAAAGGTAATCTGTAAATCCTCCTGAAATTCCTGTACTTGCATTGCTTGTTTATGCACTCTGACTCTTGTTGTCCTCATATTCTTGGCCTTCTGGATCTGGGTGCAGTCTAGGTATTGTTAATGTGTGAACTAAATCACATTTTCCTGTTTTTACTAGATCTGAATGCTGGGGAAATTCTTCAGATGTTTGGGAAGATGTTTTTTGTGTTTTGTCAAGAATCTGGCTATGATACAATTCTGCGTGTTCTGGGCTCAAATGTTAGAGAATTTTTGCAGGTATGATTTTTATGCCAAACTATTCCACATACAGGGAACCAGACAGGAGTATGGTCTAGCCAACAAGTTAGAATGGAATGTAGAAATTAAAGTTGTACTGCGTAGCTTTATTTGTGTAGAGGTATATGAAAGATATATGCCTTGGTATTTGTATTCTGTAGAGCTTCTCTTTGCCTAGCAGTTTTGGCATTGCTGTTCTGTATCCCTCTTGGTTAATAAACTCTTCAGTTACCTGTTAAAGTACTATTTTTCCCTTTGAACAATCCTCTTTGTTTGATTTCGTGAACAGTGAGTTGAGAAGGCAGGTAAGCTGGCATTCATGGAAGCATTCATACATCTGAAATTTAATTTGAAGCTACAAAGAAAAAGTTAAAACAGGAGTTTTCATAGGTAGCAAAAGTATGGAGTATAAGAGACATGAAAAAAACACCAGACTGCCTGTACATGTTAATTAAAAGGACTTTATGTTGTTTATATTAACAGACCTGTAGGATATTTCTCATCCAAAGTTCTCTTTAACTAATTATAGATGTTATTTATAATTGTACGCTGTGTACAGAGCTAGCGCTCATACACAGCTTGTTTCTAAGACAGGAAATTGTCTTTGTATGTGAACTGAGGGTGGGATAGAGCAGCTATCCTTTTTTTGTGCTTTCCTAACTTCAGAACATTGTGACACTGTGCTGTAAACCAAAACAAACTGGAAGTAATTTTTCAGTAGCGTGGAAGAAATGTAGTGACCTCTCTGAAGTGTGATTTCCAAGTGTAGCAAAGATGGGCTTCTGTTTTTTATCACTTGAAAATTGTTCACTTCAAATACAATTTTGTATTTGTTATATAGATCACTTCAGGGGTGAACTGTGTGCTGTAATGAGTTTAAAAACATTGAACTGATGAAGGTTTCAGGGATTGCCCAATAGCTGTGTCAAACCTGTATCGATTTTCACTGGAAATTTAGCAACATTTTGTCATCTTTTCCCTTAAAGTTCTCTCCAGTAATAGAATATGAAAGGAGCAAAGTGCCTACTTTGCTGAATTTCTGGGGTATTTACTTGTGCATCTCACTACTTGCTCCACAACTTGTAGCACTGCAGAGCATCCTGAGTGTATTCAACCCAGACTTCGTTTACAGATCCCACAGTCTGTAATTTCTGGGCCAAAAGACAAGTTATGTGTATGCTCCGTCTGATGAATGCCAAATGTGCGGTCTGTATACCATTGTCTGTCTGTGGGATTGGACATCCATAGTATTTTATAGCTCCATCCATAGGCTGCTCTCAAAGGATGCATATGGATCAATGTAATTTTTAAAGATGTGCTGAAGTTACAGTTGGGGTTGAGCAAGAATAGAAGACAGGAAAAAAAGATACAGCCATCCAGTTCCTCCGTCACTTTGTGTACGCTTTGTTAGTCCTTTCCTCTTCCTTTCTCTCATCACCTTTTCCATCCAGTATACTCATCTTTCTGTTCCTTAGTATGAATAATGATGGACACATTTGTAGTACATACCAAACTCCTGTAAAAGTATGAACTGCATACATTTATATTCTTCTAATTAAAGTATTTTAGGCTGTTTTGTTTGCATTTCAGTGCTAGAAGATGACGTTCGTTATTATGTACTCCTGTAAATTCTAACAAGACAGATGTATTAGTAATTGTGCCAGCAGTGTACTTTCCAGCTTTTAATTATGATGGAAAATCAACATTATCCATGATTTATTGTTTTTGCAGCTTCTAACAGACAGATTAGGTCAGGAAGCTTATTTATATACTTACTAAAATAGGTGCAGATTGAGTTTGATGTGCTGACTTTTTGTCAGATTCTTAAAATACATGGTATGATTCCAAAAGCACTTCTTGAAACCTGTATTAAGCTCAGGAATGTGTGAAAATTATAGAGGGCTGCAGGTTTTTTTAAGTGTGTGAAAATAAATCTCCATGTTTATATTCTATTTTCCTTGACATTTCAGAGATAATTTAGTTTATTCATAAATGAAACACAGATACTTCAGGCTTTAAGAAAAAGGAAGAAGACAGCACAACCGAATCTAATATTTATACTTCCTAGAAAAACATAGGGCTGGAAAAATTGCAAATCATATTGAAGGAAGACACTGTACTGAGGAGGAGCAATGTGAAAAGATAAAGCCTCCTAAGCAACTCTAAGTGTGTTTTTATTATATTCAGTAGCTTTCTACTGAAAGAAAATTAAACACTGGAGTAGCGATTAGTCCTGTTCATGTAGGAGATCATTTACGTGGCTATTTATTTGTTTGTCATTTCAGTGCAATAAACTTAAGTGGATTAATTCCTCTCATACAATACTTTCCGTATGCTCTGTGCAGCATGGAGCTGAACAAGGTGTCTTTATATTTCAGGTGCCAGTCATAACTCTTTAAGACTGTCTAGGATCTGCCTGATTTATTATTACTGTCCTTGGAGATCCTTTCATGTTTTAACAAACTCTAGAATTAGTGTCATTGGTACCAGCACAAGCTCTGGCGTTCATCTGAGTAATCTGGGAGCAAAGAATTCAGGGAGAGAACTTAAACAATTATTACCTCTATCTGACCAGTCCTCTGGCCTATAGCATATGGACAATCTAGGAAAAAAAGGCATGGTCTTTAAGACCATTCAATTTAGGATAGGTCAAACACAAGAAAAAATAGGGCTGCTGTTGGAAGTGACAGTGATACAGTGTCTAAACAGGGTGTTGGAGAAATTATGGTGCCTTCATCTGGATGCATATCTCTATTGCTTCTTGACTGCATTTATTAAGCACCTTGCTCACTCCATAGTCTGTATGCATGGGGGAGAAAAGATGCAGTGGATACTTCAAAGCTGCTGTAGTACATTCTGGACAGGTCCCCAGCTCAAGATGATTGGTGGTTCAAGGGTAAGGAGCAAATTACATGGATTCACCTTTGATGTTTCTTGGACAAAGTCAGTAATGAGGTAGTAGGGTGGCAAAGTGATCATTCATGGTGGGGCTACCATCATTTGTTAGCAATGTTTGTGCCGGACTTAAATATTTGTAATGAGACAGCCATACAAAAAAAATCTGTGCTTAGCTTCTTCTAGAATTATGTTGATGACTGTAGAACTTGATAGTTTACCCTCTATTTCCATGTATCTCCTTAAGAGTCTTGTTTCCAAAATAGTTTTCAGCTGGTCCTTTAGCTTGTGTACCAAAAACACAGTTCTTAATGCAATTAAGGAGATTCAGGAGCACTTCCTTGGAGCTCTCGCTCTTTTCTTATCCACACTCACAAACTCTTCCAGCTAAATTGTCTTGAACCCTGTAATGATCTTCCAGAATTTGCCTTCAAACATTTTTCTGCCTTTTGCAACTGAATGCTCATTGACAGCTGAAATAAATTGCCTCCCTCGCTGTTGCCTCTCCAAGTTTTAGTTTGGAGGTGTTGATATAGCAACAAAAACATGAGTTTGAAACAAACTAAAAAACTGAAGGAGGAAGCTCCAGTCTGGGTACATCCTACAGAATTCATTTCTAAAAGCCTCATTTCCTCTGGAGGCCTTCCAGGAGAAGAAGCAGCTGTTTAAATGCTTCACAGCTCACATGAAACGAAGTTCAGTATGGTTCCATGGATTTGATGATTGACAGATGCTCAGGAAAGGTGGAAAATGGGCCAGCCAGCACATTGAAAATATTTTCACCTCACTTTCCATTGTGCTAGAAGAAAATATTCAGGATCTGGGGATAGCAGTTGTGTGGGGGATTGGGAGAACTACATTTGAAACATATGGTGATGATCTGGGCTTAGGATGTAAAGGAAGTGTGTATGTTTTACAACAGATAAATGCTTATTTGAGTTGCAACGCTGTTTAGCAAACCAGATTGCTTTTTGTGTATTGAACTCTATACAGTAAACAGCAAGCTGGAGCCATGGTAATTGCTTCCTAAACAAAGTCAGAGCTGTCACTGTATTCTTAGCATGGTTTTGATCTCTTTGTTCTCTTTATTATCCTCATTAGATATGCCTCTCAATTTCATATTTAGCTTTCCTCTCCAGATGTCAATTTGTCTTGTTAAAATTTAAAGTGAAATACGTAAGATGTCCAAGACATCAGTTGAAAATATAAAAGACCTTTTTCCCTTTCTAAACAAACGTTTTCTGAAACATTTTTACAGTAGCCATGTTCTGTGAGTCCTGTTGTTTTTTCTTTTTCTCCTTATTCTCAAACATAGTCTGTTTGCGATCAGGCCCTGTCAACTTGGTCTGGCTGTTATGATGACAGAAGTAGCCTGTTGTTTCACTGACAACGGGGGAAAGATTGATGTTTATAGAAACATGCTTATTTGTGTTTGATGCCTACATTCAAAGAAATTATAGGGGCTTGAATTTGGAAAAGATGCAAATGAATGGGCTTTGGATTTGAGAAGCCCATGCAGTCTTTAATCACCGCAGTTTTGAAATACAGCATATTTGAGCATGGATTCTTACTACTTAGAGTAATTTTTTATAGTGCTAGTTTTGCTGCTGTTCACGTCCAAATGTTTTCACAGTAGATGGAAGGAACACCTCGAGCTACCTGAAAAGCCTGCTGGGGGCTGTGTCAGAAGTAGTAAAACAAGTGCAAAGGGAGTGTGACCAACAGGAGAAGGGATGGAGTCAGATTAGACAAGAAATGTACTTATTTTGTTCAAAGCTAATAAGTGAATGTCTTATAATCATGTTTTAAATTTCTTCTTCTAGAACCTGGATGCTCTGCATGACCATCTTGCTACTATTTACCCAGGTATGCGAGCCCCTTCCTTCAGATGCACTGATGCGGAGAAGGGGAAAGGACTCATTCTGCATTACTATTCAGAAAGGGAAGGTCTACAGGATATTGTCATTGGAATCATCAAAACAGTAGCTCAGCAGATCCATGGTACAGAAATAGATATGAAGGTAATGCCTGAAGAGTTGTTCACATTTAAATGTTTATGTCGTTAGAACAAAGTCAAGAAAAGTGGAGTGATGGCAAACAATCATTGTAATTGTTGCTGTCCTCTATGAAATGGTGGTTTTAAGAACTGACTCAAGAAGAGCCAGTTTTGTTTGAGTTGCTTTAAGAACAGGTCAGTCATGTGCTGAGAAGGCCAGCATTAATTTGCAGGCAGACCCATTCAGGAACAGTTCAAAACAATGTACATTGATTATGCCATGCTGGAGGGCAGAGTCCTCCTTCTGGCCTGCATTGGAGGTCCTTCCCAGACAAATACATGTTTGTGGTTCAGATACTACTGCAGGGTGGGAATGTGACTGGTTAGGCAGCTACAGCCCCAAAAGTGGAAAGTTCCTCACTCATGCAGTTTACCTGATGTGTGTGTTGTCACTTGTGAAATAGGATACTCTTGATTTCAGTTGATACGGAGTAGCAAACAGATTTAATTCATCAGGCCTTGCATGAGTAACTGAATAAAAGCAGAGTGTGACCTAACGCATGGTTATCTTCAGGTGTATCGGCTGAAACCAACAATATGAACACTTCTTGGCATTAGAAATGTAACAACTCATATTAAATACTTTACGTGAAGTAGAGGAGAATCTAAATGTGTACAGCAAACTTTGTTTTTTTGTTTCAGCTACTGCTAACTATTCTACTTTTCAAGCTGAGTTACACTGTATCTTCAGCTGAAGTAATAATGTTTTGTTTTAGCATGAATCTGGCTAAAGCCTGAAATCAAAAGAATGCTTCAGTGTAATGTTCATTCAGTCATTGCTGTAAAGTATTTTTGTTTGATCGATTGTTTGCTTATGCAAGAGATTTATAAAGGCTCCCATGACAATGGTAATTACTACTGCTATCTTGGAGTACTTGCCTTTCAAGTTTCTTGTTATAAACTAGCTCAGGTTTATAGTGAATAGTTTTTGCTATATGGTGATGATGATATACTTCTGTCCTTTGTTTAAATTCTGCTTGGTAGAAATCCATATTTACAGCAGGTGTTAGTAGTCAGGGAAGGATTCAACAGAATTAAAACTATCTTCTTTGTAGGTCCCTGTTTATTCAGCTTCTTCTACTGTGTCCCTTCAGCTGTTATGGAGCTATAAAATAAACTAGATGGAGGAAGTGAACTAGGTTCAAAATAACGTTTGTTTTTTCTGGGTTATTTTTACCTGTATCTGTTCTCTTATGGTATTTGGTTTTCTTGTGTATCACATGGAGTTCTGCCAGCATAATCGCAGGGTTGTACAGAAGCAAAAGTGATCAGTAGGGCAGGGGATAAATCCAGGTTGTGCAAAACAGCTACCAAAACAAACTTCTGACAAATTGTGTCCTCAGCCTGAATGTTACTTTCTTGGGAAGATCGTATTGGAAAATACCAATGCTCATGCTCAGCTTGGTGTTCACGAGGACCTTTTCTGCAAATTTCAGCTGGGCAATCCTCAACATATGCAGGTGCATAAGGTTACTTCTTCCTAGGTGCAGAGTCCATACTTTCATTTGTTGCACATAATTAAGTTTCTGTCAGTCAGTCCAGTCTCAGTATGGCAGTGTGACCATCTGGCATATCAGATACTCTTCCCCGCTTTATATCATCAGCAGTCTAGTTCCATCATCCAGAATATTATTGAATAAGTGGAATAGGATTGGATCCTGTATTGACCCCTAGGGTGCATGGCAGCCCAATCCTATTCTGTTTGCTTGTTTTTTAGATACTTCACAACCCTGGAATTAATCTGTAGGCATTTCCAGTGTCTGCTGAATGGGGTGCAAAGAGAAACTAAATAGTCACATGATCACATGAAGCAAAATAAATATTGAGGAAAAATACATTGTGCCTTTTGTTTCCTAGATTATTTCTTTGGTTGGAGAAATGGCCAAATAGAAAAAAAAAGAATGTTTAATTTTACCCTCTTTCTGCAGTTTTACCCAGAACTATTCTCTGTAGACATGCATACATAGAAATGCATGTTCTTGTGGTATACAATAGCTTTTTTTCCAGAATGACATCCTTCAGGAAAGGTGCCTTTTAACTTCTAAGGTATGTGTATGCTGAAGGCAGGGAAGAAAAAAGGTCTGATTTCGTCTCTGTTAAACTCTGTTTGTACCAAAAGGAGGTTATTTCTTTTTGAACTTGGATTCACAGTTGCAACACAGTAGACCAGGGAAGCCCACCTTGACAGTAGTCAACTGATTAATTCAAATCCAATTTGCTTTATCTTCCCTGATACCGTAATCCATTTTAGCTAAATAGAGTTAAGAATATAATTTTTTTTGCAGTAAGTACTGTTCTAAGAACTGTTCCTGACTTTGAGGATGCACTAAAAGTATTTATATTCTGCCTGTCTCAGTATAAGAACTAAAAATCTTCATGTTGCTGGTTACTGACATTGGCATAAGATCTCTGTTAGCAGCCTTCTGGCTGTACCTTCTCTTGCTTCGCTTGTCGGAGGCTGTTTGTGTATAAAGGTGAAGGTGAAGTTGGGACAGAGATTCTCTCAGGACTACAGATGATACAGGACAGTGAGGAATGTTGGAAAATCCTACAAAGCCAAAGGAATATGTTGGGAAAGCTGACTTCTGCAGTTCTGTTATTATGTAAGAGCAGGTTATCGAAATCTATCTTTTAGACTGTCAGGAAAAATGGTTTACAGTAGCAAATGAGAGGGAGCTAGGGAAAATTCTTGTCAAGATGGTAATTTCTAACTGTCATTACTAGTGACAATCCAAAAAACAAAGCCAGAATGTGACCTGCTGAGAAGCTGTCCTAAAAACTGGTTGGGTACTTGTCATTGAGAACAGGCAATACTAAGCCATATATTAAAAGGTTACCTTTGTATAAAGATAAGGAAATCACGGAGCATAATCAGCCTCTAATTCTGATGCAAGGGCACCTAGAAACATCACCGTCTCAAGACTCAGAGGTTCAGTAAAGTGAGACAGTCTGCACCTTGAAACCAACTGACAGATGCAGACATCCCTTCAGTTTTCACCTCGGATGTACAAAGCTAACAACAGTGTCACTTCCACACTAAACTGATTTGCCTCAGGACCTCCCTGGATCAGCTGTAGTGAAATGCATCAAGTAGCATTGCATGGTTAGTTTTGATCAGAAGGGGTCAAGAATTTCATCCTGTATTCAGTGTTAAATGGCAAAAACCTGTCTTTATATTCAGCTTTACAATCCAAAGGAAAAATATCCCGTCTAATAACATTCTGTCTCTTCCTAATGCTGCAATGCAAGTCTATATTGTGGAACTGAGTCATTTCTTGCAGGAGTATCAGTGGAAGTTTTAACAGATAGCGTGTGTTCAGTATACATGCTGTAACACAATGATACTGCTTTATTAAGTATCTTGTCTGGAGCTCACCAAATAAACCACAGAGTCATTTTTAAAATAACTGTTGTTTGAATTGTCCCCCTCTGAAATATTAGTGTGACTTTTCACTTGGCTACACAAAAGAAAAAAAAAATTGAAAATACATCTTCTGAAAAGCACAGGTGGATAACCAGTAAGATGTTGTATATTCTCTTTGAAAACAGCAGAGAGATTTTCCCCTCAGTTTTTAACTGCTGTTACTATGGTGACTGTGCTCTTACACGTGGTGAGCTGATGTCATTTCAGCTAAGACCAGAGATGAAAAGAAATAGGCTTGGTTCTTGGCTTTGTCAGTTCTGTCACTGAACTTTCATTTGTCAGACATTTTATAGATGCTTCCTCAGTAATATTTAAAGTGATGCTGAAATTCTGTGGCTTGCAAACTAGGCTGGCGTAACGAGACAATAGGAAAGTTCCATCCTAGTTAAGCTTATCAGTAGGAGAGTTCCGTCCTAGTTAAGCTTATTTCATAGTTTGTAGGGCAGGTCATTATGCCAAGTAAGTATTTAGTCAAATAGGTTGGACTTACAGAAGTGAAAGGAAAAAAATGTAATGTGTTAAATTATGGCCAGAGGTGCTGATTTTAAACTTCTTGACAAATAAAAGTCCTGGCTATTCAAGGAAACATGACTAGAATTTAATTACTGTGGATGTCACTATAAGTCAAGAACACTCCCAGAGGATAGGGTATGTCTGAGCGGATAGTCTGAGTTATTCTGTGTATTATCTCATTACCTTATTTAGGATGGTTTTCATCTTCTAGGATGGCAGAATACATACATGTATATTGTCCTGGCTTCAGCTGGAACAGAATTGATTTTTTTTCTTCAGAGTGTTTGATAACGATGCTATGTTTTGGCTTTAGGAGAAGAATGATGTTGATAATGCATTGGTGTTTAGTTGTTGCTGAGCACTGCTGTATGAGCAAAGGGCATTCCAGGTTTTTGGCTTCTTTTGCTGTCCTGCCAGCAGGGGTGTCAGAGGGCACAAGGAGCTGAGAGGGTACAGAACCAGGACAGCTGACCTAAACTGTTCAAAGGTAAATTCTGTACCATAAGACATCATACCAAAAAAAAGCATAAAAAATGGTTGGGAATTGGCCAGGGGAGCTGCTGCTGCTTGCAGACTGGATAAGCATTGGTCAGTGGGTGGTGAGCAATTGCTTTTCTGCCACTTGTTTTGTATATATATGTGTGTATATTATTATAATTACTATTATTTTTATCTTTCTTTTCTGTCTTATTAGATAGTTTTTACCTCAGTCCACAAGCTCTACTTTTTTTTTTTTCTTTTTTTTTTTCTTCTGATCCTCTTCCACCTGTCGCAGTGAGGTGGAGAGAGGGGAGGTGAGTTAAAGTCTCTGTGGTGTTTAGTTGCCTGCTGGGTTAAACCACAGCATGTATATGTATGTATTATACATTAAATTTTGAAGATTGAATTTTATCTATATCTCAAATGCGTCAGAGAAGAGGAAGTTTTAAGTTGTTTGAGGTTGATGAAATAACAAGATAGAAAGATTAGCTAGTGCATAAATGAAGTGAGCGACAAAGGCATGAAATTGCATATCCATAGGGTGTTATTCAAGGATGAATCAGTAGCTTACTTAGCCTGTAGAGGGATAAAAGTGTAGCTTCCCGTAATAAGGGTCTGTGCAAGGAGGGCCAGAACAAAACCTCAATAAGCCTTCCATGTCCATAGCATATCAGTTTTACTAATAGTGTTCAGCCGGTACAGTGGCTATGTTGTGAATCTGTCACGTTTCCATGTGGTTGGCCTGTAGTGCGTCAGCTCTGGTACAGCCAGCATGGCTTCACCAACGGCGGATCTTGCCTGACCAATCTGGTGGCCTTCTATGATGGAGTGATGGCTTTGGTGGACAGAGGAAGGGCAATGGATGTCATCTACCTGGACTTCTGCAAAGCCTTTGACATGGTCCCTCAACACATGCTTCTCTCTGAATTGGAGAGGTGTGGATTTGAAGGATGGACTGTTTGATGGATTAAGAACTGGTTGGCTGGATGCAGCCAGAGGGTTGTGATCAATGGTTCTGTGTCAGGGTGCAGGCCGGTCACAAGC
>JAOWBP010002392.1:837005-857494 GCA_028571105.1 Tragopan temminckii
GATGTGCTGGAACAGGTTGCCCAAGGAGGTTGTGGATGCCCCATCCCTGGAGGCATTCAAGGCCAGGCTGGATGTGGTTGTCGAGTCTGCCGGTGGCAGGGGTTTGAAACTAGATGATCATTGTGGTCCTTTTCAACTCAAGCCATTCTATGATTCATTTTCTATCAGCTTTTCTTGATCATTAGGAGTCTACAGTGTTGCAGATGAACTTGAAGATACCTGGGAGACTTGCAGCTTTGTACTGTTATTGACACAATGACAGCAACCTTTATACATACAGGTTAGGCAAATGATACATCCTTGGCAGTGGCTGACTTCAACCCTGTGAAAGCTGTAATAACTGCAGAGGGTTGTATCTAGGCATGTCTTAAAGCATGCAGCAGTCCTAATTTAATGTTGTTTCTTGTTTGCTTGTTTGTTTTTAAACTAACACTGGAGTTTTGTTTATTGATGTATTATTTATCCTAATAAAAAAAATAGAGGTAGTAATGGAAAATTTCTTTCTGTGCTGCATGGTAGCAGGAAAAGAACTGTGAATAAAAGTGTAGCATGATAACAAAGTACTGGTATGCGCTGACTAATATGGTCATTAGGTGATGATATTAATTTCTCTGAAAGGTCTTGTACTGTCAATATAAATATTTCCTGAAAAATATTGGATTTTTAAAACTTATATGACTGCATTGCTGGATGGTGAAGCTTTTTTATCCAAATTATGCATTTTTTTGCTGGCAAGAGCAACTCTGTGAAGAAAGATCCAAGACTAGAAATCATCTGTAAACATAGATCAGTTTTAGCAGTAGTTCTGCAGAATTTGAAAAAGGTTACTGTGTATAATCTCAGCTATCCCTTGGCCATAATAATAGTAATAATGAAATAAAACCTGTAAGTGTGCTAACAAGTGAGGGAAATACTAAGATGCTACCTGCGTTTTATCAATCCTCAGTATGGCCTCAGACTCTCAATTACAGGGATAATGGTTTAAATGAAGAGGAGGATGTGGAAGACCCTTCAGAAGAAACCTAGGATACCATCTACTATGTTCTGCTTTACCAGATAAACCCATGTGATTTATTTTCTTCGAATAACCACTGTATACTCTTCCTGTGGCTTACCCCTTATTAACTAATAATTTCCCATTTCTCTTTGCTACACACTGCCACGTGGATTACCATCAGAGTTTTTAAAAGAAAGTAAGCATTATCATCATTAACATTTGAACTTGTTCTTACATCCAGCTTCAGATACCCGCATTGGTTGGTAAATGGTAGGCTGATCTTTCTCTAAGTTACATGCTCAATAGAAAAATTAGTGCATCACATTATATAGTGCACTAAATTAGGTTCCTACTCTGAATTGCCCTCCAGAAAAACCTGTCTTTCCTTTAAATCTATATTCGAATAGGGGATTAAGGGACACCCCTTCTTAAATGAAGCATCATTTAGCAATAAAATATTGTTTTGTTGCTTTATGCTGCTGCATGTGAATAGGAACAAATAAAGTATCATCACTCCCCAGCACACCAGCTAACATGGCTGACATTTGTGGAGGGGAAGTGTTTGAAAGTCTAAACATTAGTGTTTGTGCGTATCTACTTTTTTTTTTGTATTTTAACTGTTATTCTCTGTGACTAGATAATGTGTAAAGGCAGACTTAGGGTGCATTAGGGATTTTAAGAAGTCCTTTTTTTTTTTTTTTAATTGCTTCAATAGGTTTAGGATCAGACTTTAGGTGGAAGTAGAATAAGGTGCAACATGTTCCAAAAAGTTGCTGTTTAACAGTACTGTATAAATAGAATTGTTCTGTTCCAGTCATTAAACCTCATTAGACTTGAGAAGAGGTGAGTTTGGCCTCTCAAGGTAAATTGTGCTATTCTATTAATTATTAGCTTTAATTATACTACGGCATACGACTCCCTGGAAACAAAATAATCCTTTTTAGTTTTGTCTTTTTGTCTTACTTTAAGTAAATTTACTGAAGTGAAATGCTGTATACAAGACATTTATTCAAGATTTTGCTGATGTAAATTTTGCTGGAATTTAATACAGAATGTAACTCGGAGAAGACTGTAATTGTTTCTAGTTTCATTTTTTGAGCATGATTTTGTAGTCAGCACTGCTTGCTTGGGCAAGGGCTGTGTATTCAGACCTCTGCTCCCTTTGCCGCTCTTCTGGCTGGCTATGACATGCCCACTCTCTGGTCAAGCACTATTTGCTGTTATTTTGCAGGCCTTGCAAACAGCTTTCCTTAAAATAAGGAATAAAATAAGTGCCTTGTGAAATTCAAGACTTGCAACAGGTCCATTCAAGGAGAGGAAGAATCCTATTGTGTGACGCATACCAATGAAAGCAAGCATAACCTGAGCCTGAATTCCTGATTTCAGGATGTGCATTTCACTGAGGCAACATCGATTTCAGTGATATATTGTTCATGCAAAGAGCAACTGCAGCTCAGTTAAGGAATAATTTTTCCCCTGGAATTATAAAGAATTTCTAAAACAGACATATTTATTAGAATACAGAATTTTTCAAGGTACAAATGCTGTTCTGAGATTTCTTTCTGGTTTAAATATATCTTTTTCTTCATAGTAGCATTCTGGTTAATATTGAATAGTAAAGTTTTTAGTCTTTTATCATTTCCTTCTTTTTTTTTTTCTTCTAGGTTATTCAACAGCGGAATGAGGAATGTGACCACATTCAATTTTTAATTGAAGAGAAAGAATCTAAAGAAGAGGACTACTATGAGGATCTTGACAGATTTGAAGAAAACGGTACCCAAGAGTCTCGCATCAGTCCATATACTTTCTGCAAGGCTTTTCCTTTCCATATAATATTTGACAGAGATCTGGTGGTCACACAGTGTGGCAATGCAATATACAGAGTCCTTCCACAGGTTAGATGATTCTTATACATTAATAGTCATGGAGAGTTCTTATACTAGATTGTGCAGGTGGTTTTTTGTTGTTTTTTTTTTTTTTTTCCCCCAAAGATTAATAAAACAGATTTAGGATTTTCTGTCTAAATAACATCCTCATGTGTAATATCTAATGTATTGTGCTCCTGTTGTTTGAAAAAGGACTTTGAAAAATAGCCCTTAACCTACAATAGCTCTGTTCCTTGAGGATCATGTCTGTAATGTGCAGTAAGAGACCAAGGAATATGTTTGAACGGAGAATACTTTTCCTGCCTTTTTTTGTGTGTGTGATTCCCTTCCGGATTTTGCAGAAAAATCTGAAAGAAGAGCTTTGTAAATTCTTCTCGAGGTCATCCACTGAACAGCTGTAACTGTTTAGCCTACTGAGGATGGCTATCAGGATTGTTACAACCAGACAACACTTTAGAGAAAATGGCTTATCATTGAAAAGAATGTTTAAGGGACGGTACTTATGAGGGAAGCTTTTTTTGACTGAAAAGCTTTTTTACTCTTTTTTATAGTGGGAATAGTTTGATAGATAATTAATATGAAGCAACCTAACACAATTTTACAAAGTCATCTTGCAGGCTAGAATTGCATTTTGAAGCCAATGATACTTTTGTTGTAAAATCCTTAATTTGAAAACCTTGTGTTCTAATGGAGAAATGCATCAAGTATATATTCTCTTCCATTCAGTACTGTAATTTAAGCAAATTGAATATAATAATTCCATGTATTCTTTTATTTTAACATAATTCAGTTGTTTCTTTTTGTATTTTTTCTTGAAACTTCAGCTGCAACCGGGAAATTGCAGTCTTTTGTCAGTGTTCTCCTTGGTCCGGCCTCATATTGATATTAGTTTCCATGGGATCCTCTCACATATCAATACAGTCTTTGTTCTGAGAACCAAGGTAACTAGAAAATATTAACTTGGCATTTCTATAAGTAAGCAGGCTTTGGAGAGAAAAGAAGTACGGAAAAAGCAGAAGTCTTCAGGGAACATTCTTGCATAGTAGTAAGCTTGGATCCTTATGAGTCTTGAGCCAAGAAAAAAAATCACAGATCTGAATTCAATGTGTTAAATTGACTTAACTGCTAAACAGGAGTGGTGAAGTACATATACTTCTCATCTGAGGCTTTCCTGGCAAGAGGCCAAACTCATACTTAACAATTTACTGAAGGAAAGTAAGGGCAGTTGCACTTAGTTTTACTTCATTATGATAAAGGAGGCAAATATGGAATGTGTTACCATTTGGGCCGATACATTCATACGCAGTTCTATGTTCTTTTCTCTAGAGAGAACAGGAGTGGGGAGGCAGGCACCATGAAACAGTGAATGTGGAATGTAGAGTTGCACCTACTATGCTAAAGAACTTCCTGAGAGAAGCCAGCAATACTTCTTAGGGATTCTATGAAGTTCATAGAATAGACAATCTTTTTGTCAAACTATTGTGAAGAAAAGAAGAAGTTATGAACTTGAAATTAAGGGAAGATGCCATGATTTGTATCTCTGAGGCAGAATATCAGTGTTGAAGTGAGGACAGTGTTTTGTGTTCAGGTGATAATTGGGTTTTAAGGTAAGGTGTAACTATTTCAGACATCATGATGACCTTCATAGTGAAGGCATTTACACAGATGTTCTGAAGTAACACATGTACCAATGGAAAGGATAAAGTAATTGTGATTTTTTTTTTTTTTTTTTTCACCAGGAGGGGCTGTTGGATGTAGAGAAGCTGGAGTGTGAAGATGAGTTGACTGGCACAGAAATCAGTTGCTTACGCCTGAAAGGGCAAATGATCTACTTGCCTGAAGCAGACAGCATTCTCTTTCTTTGTTCACCGAGGTACTTTAAGCAATAAGAGTTGTATAATATTGCTTTTCATTTTACAGTTACTGATTTTATGAATATCTATGAGAGTAATGTTACCGAGATTAATTGGCTCGGGTATGGATTTAATAGATTTTGTTGTGTTTATACGAAAAGAGGGAGGAGCATTTGAACATTGGAACTTGGATGATTATGAAATAATTTAGTATAAGCACTGGGATGCTCTGGCTTAGTTTGAACAAATGAGAATTCCTCTATTCAGCAACGTTTGCCAAGTCTTGATGTTTGTTTCTTATTCTGAGAATGCTGAGAGATGTCACTGATTTTGTTTCCTATGTGGACTCATATATTTTTTTCAGTAATTTTAGTGTAATAGAGCAGTGGTGTTTATGAAGAGAGTGTTTGGAATTAGGGATTGAATGGAGGACTTTAGTTAAATGCTCATTGAGCTAATATACCAGACTTGCACATTAACCTTGTGTATAAAAGTGATGTAGAGAGTGGATGAAGACAGAAAGATGCTACCTTAACATAATCTCACTTTTATTTGTGCACTGAAGAATGTGCGTTTCGTATGTTCATGGAACTCATGAGAATTCTATATTTAAATGAAAAATCAAGAGCTATGTTTTAGCACAAGTGAACTCCAAGGATTTTGTGGAAGGAATATTTTATACAGCTCATCAGATTTTTAGAAGCACATTTTTTTTCTCTTATTTCACATTCTCTGCTGTTCATCTGAGGTTTAAGTGCTTCTTTGGCAAGCTTAATTATACCCCTATCTATCTACTCATGTCTGTCTATTTCTTCGCATTGTAGTGTTATGAACTTGGATGATTTAACCAGAAGAGGGTTATATCTGAGTGATATTCCATTGCATGATGCTACCCGTGATCTGGTTCTTTTGGGAGAGCAGTTCAGAGAGGAATATAAACTGACTCAAGAGCTTGAGATCCTCACTGACAGACTGCAGCACACACTACGTGCACTCGAAGATGAAAAGAAAAAGACAGACACGTAAGATACAAATCCTGATTTTTGAGCTGAAACAGTCACAGCAATATATTATTTATAGGTAACTTCTTAATAAAATAATAGAATCTTGGAAGAGCATAAAAAATATTCAAGGCCAGTAATTTTGAAGTCAAGAAAGAACATTTCACTTCAGTTCCTTAAAGGGTTTTGTTCTTAATTTAGATAGTCATATGTCATCTGCAGTGTAGGCTGTCGCCTACATGAAAATAGCTGTTTTGATGACTCCTTCCTTTATAAGTGCACTAGAGAAGAATTGAACCAGCAATCCTTTTTACTTTGCTAATTAACCTAAAATAGTTTTGCAAACTTTCTTACCTGCCGTCTAGTTAATAGATTTGGCAGAAACGCTCAAGCAGTAAGCAAAAATGATCCAAGACAGTATTAACAGATCTTGTCAGAAGAATTAATAATATTTGTCTATGTTACGTAAAGACCTTGTTCAAAATTCTTTCTGTTTTGCCTGTGCCTTTCTTGCTGACTAATTTAGATTACTGTACTCCGTTCTACCACCATCGGTGGCAAATGAGCTGAGACACAAGCGTCCTGTTCCAGCTAAACGATACGACAATGTCACCATTCTCTTTAGTGGCATTGTTGGATTCAATGCCTTCTGTAGTAAGCATGCCTCTGGAGAGGGAGCTATGAAGATTGTTAATCTTTTAAATGATCTTTACACAAGATTTGATATTCTAACTGATTCACGAAGGAATCCATTTGTTTACAAGGTAAGCAGTAGATTTTCAAGTAATTTAACCTGTGATTTTTCAATAACTTACTATCATGTTGCTCTTTTCCATCCTTTGGAATGTAGGCGTTTACCAGTCTTTGAACTGCATTGCCTGATACTACGTAGCTAAAGAGGAGCTTATCTCTCTGTGAAAGAGCACAGTCCTTAGTTTTTTGCAATGTTTGTGCATAGTCACCTGTTAGTTGGATACATTAATTTGCTTCCACGTTTAGAAGATGTAAAAATGTATGTAAGCTATAATTTGTTATTCAGTTATTCAGTTTTATTCTTTCAGTAGTACTGAGGTTTAGTAGCAGATATGGCTGGCAGGGGATAGATAAGTAGATAGATATGTAGCCCATATATACAAGGGCTGCTCCAAAAGGAATGCCTTCTATTTATTATGTTGGCTCATGACATCAGAGATGGATGTTGATGGCATGGCAGCAGATGTTGAACCTTTCTGCCAATTACTTGTTATTGCCATGTGACAGAGGGCAGCAGAGAGGCAGTCTGCAAAATGATATCTGACATGGGAGTGAGTTTGAAGCAAATATGTGGCATTGAATTCCTCCATGTGGAAAAAATGGCACCCGTTGACATTCATTAACACTTGCTGAACATTGATGAAGACCAAACAGTGTATGTGAGCACAGTGGGTTGGTGGGTGGTGCTTTTCAGCAGTGGTGACAGCAACGAAGGGTCACCTCTGCTGGGGAAGATTTTTATGATTGTGGCATGCAGGCTCTTGTTTATTGCTGGAGAAAATGCATAGCTCATGGTGGTGCCTGTGTTGAAAAATAGTATTTTGTAGCTGAGAGTTTGCTCTTATCAAATAGTGTTATTGTGCTCTTTGTATCTGTTATAGTTTCCATGGAAATAAATACGAGGCATTACAGGCATTACTTTTTTACTTTTTGAGCATGTACATGTATATGCTTGTGTCCTAATATGTATAAAATCCATTGCTAGTTTTTACTGTAAATTAATGTCCTGCACCAGATAAATGAAGAGTGAGTGAGAATAAACATGGCTATACAAATTCTAGAATGCTCCAAAAAAGAGGATGAAGTTCACCTAATCACTATCTTTGTTTTGTTGTTGAAATATTATGAATTCTTATCAATTACAAGGAGATATTTTTGGCAATGAAATGTTTTGAATATAAGTGTAGGGAAAACATTTGAAGGGACAGTCTTTGAAGGGAGTGCTACGTTCTTTTATTGTACACTGAAGTCCAGGTTAATAAATGGAAAAATATGTACCTTGCTAGGTGGAAACAGTTGGGGACAAGTATATGACTGTGAGTGGTCTACCAGAGCCTTGCATTCATCATGCACGATCTATCTGCCACCTAGCATTGGATATGATGGAAATAGCAGGCCAGGTTCAAGTTGATGGGGAGCCTGTACAGGTTAGTAAATGTGTGGGCTTGAATGAAGAGCCCATTCTTTTATATGATTATAATGCTTTGAAATATGGTAATACCAAAATCCCTTTTCATGTAAATTTATTATTTTGAGATAGATCTCTGTAAATAATATGAAGAGTCGCATGTAGATGTGGTATTGGCAGTTCCCCAGACCCTCAAATGCAGTTGCTACGCTTAACTATTTAAATAATTAGATCCTCATCGTGTATGTTTGTTTTCTGATCTTTTCAATCTATTCAACAAATTTGCATTATGCATCAAGTACAATTAGTTGAGTCTTTTTCATCTCAGTGAATAGAACAGTAGTATTCCCTCACTGACATTTTCAGTCATGCTTGTGATCCCATCAGCATGGGAAAATATTGCATTAAATAGAAAAGTCCATTTCCATAGGTAGTTATGGCAGTGATTCCAACAACAATGTATGTTAATGGAAGTTCTGTTGTTATGGGCTTTTTAAATATACTGTTGCATTAATACAGAGTTGGTGAGACTGCATTGACTTGTCCTTATCAAAAAGCTCTGAGGACAAAATAACTAGTTGTGATATGTATTGTTATTTAGCTGAAATCTATTGCTCTAAGACCTAACTTAGGTCTGTCTGTTTCACCTTGTCAGTGAGCAAGGAAGTGAGGAGGTTTCATATAGAGCCTTTCTTCTGACAAGTAGTCTTTTCTTGGTCTAAACCATCAATTTCTGCAGCTTCTGAGCATTCATCAAACTCAGATCTACAGGGTATTCCTCTCTCTCCACTTTTCTTTTACTTTACAGCATATAATAGCAGCATGGCGTGGTGCATGTTGGAAAATATGAGGTTTGTTCTTTCATGTGGGAGGCAGAGTCATGTCAATACAATAAAAACAAACAAACAACAACAACAAAAAAACATGATACAAAATGCAGAGCTTTGAAGAAGCCAGAGTAATGCACTGGAAATAAAACTAGTAGACTAGTAGAAGCTGCATAATGCCTGTATTTAGTTGGAAGCATGAGATAAGCTACATTTATTTTGAATATTGAAGCCTTATTTTTTCTCTCTAAAGATAACAATAGGAATCCATACTGGTGAGGTAGTCACAGGTGTCATAGGCCAAAGGATGCCACGTTACTGCCTGTTTGGAAATACTGTCAATTTAACAAGCAGGACAGAAACTACTGGAGAAAAGGGAAAGATCAATGTCTCTGAGTATACGTACAGGTAAGCGATTCACTATTTGTATTGGTGTTGACACTTAAAAAGAAATCACTTTTTCAGTGTAAAATCGATGTGCCTTTGGAATTGATAGTGATGGGGCATTGTTAACACACTTTTTAAGTGCATGAGTTCTGATGAAACTGTATGGCAGACTGTATTATGATGATGCATGATTGTTGGTATGCAAATGTAATAATGATCTAGAGATAGGCTTGATGCATCTATTAATTTGCTCACATTTGTGTGTGCTTAATATTTCAAATTGTGTATTGTTTGCATGCATATAATTACATGTTTTCTCTTCCCATTCTCAGGTGTCTTATGACACCAGAAAATTCAGATCCTCAGTTCCACCTGGAATACAGGGGTCCAGTTTCTATGAAGGGTAAAAAAGAACCAATGCAGGTTTGGTTTTTGTCCCGAAAGAGTACAGAGACAGAGGTATGACTAACCAAAGTGTATTTTTCTTTTAAACAAGTTGTAAATATGACAAATTTAATCTAAGCCACTGAGATCCATTTGCATTTGCAAACTAAATGTTCCCTGGAAGAAATGAATAGTTTTGTACAACACTTTTATTAACGCATTTACTATCTTGACAGCACATTGAAGTCCTTGATTATTTGTCTGTGGAGTTTGTGCAGACCCTGAAGGAATACTTTCATATTTTAAGAGGTCCTTGAGGGAATGCTAGTGTTTAAATATAAATATCTCTTTATGTACAGATTTCTCCACTGTGCTAGACTTTGCAATATAGTGCCCATAATATAATGTTTAACTGATGTCTAGTTATCAGCACTTTGAAATTTACCATTTCTGTGAGTGAATAAATGTGCCTTCAGATATTTAGGCAGCAGTCCAACAACTACACACAGGCAGGTTCAAACCTGATGTGTGGGGTGTTCTGTTAACCTCAGATGGATCTTCTTGCTCACAAATTGTTTTGTGATAAAGGTCTTACTTCAGAAATATACAGAATAAAAATGTCTGATTGACATATGAAACTAAATCTTATTGTCAGAATGAAAATAGGGCGAAACTCTTCAAGCACTAAGTTGTCTTTGAGCTTATGTGATTATTTCAGAAGTTTGCACATGTAGTAGCCAAAATCTTATTAGAAACCAATGAGATTTAGACTCAGAAATAGACTACGAAGTTTTACATTTAATCACGTTGCTTTGTGCCAGCCTAGCAGGTTCCACCTATTGCAAACATGGAGAAAAAATGTGTGAAATAAGCACAGCTTGAATTCTGTCCAAAAGTAATACAAAAAGTTTTAAGCTAATGTATTTAATCTAAGAAATACTGACTAGAATAATGTAAGTCATCAGTTCCTTCACTGAACGTACAGCTCACAGGGACTTAATTGCACTTCTGAATTCGTGTGTGCCTCTGAAAATGAAATTTCGACTGTTAAATCATTATGGCCCTTTAGAAAAGATTTAATACAACTGGTAGCCAAGTATGAATATGTATGAATATTGACTGTTTAATGGTAACCCTCAATATTAACTCTCACTATTAAACTTCAGGGAACAGCCTGTATTTTAACCCTACTGAAGTCTGTATTTTAGTATATATTAGTTGTGCTAACATACTGGGTGCCACTTCTGATCGTACTTTTATGATTTTGTTTTATATCAAGGTTAAATGTGACTTCACATGGCTACTGTTCTTTCAAATCCATACTTTTATATGAATTATGCATAACTAAGCACCTTAGACTTATTCTTTCTGCATTATAAATTATGTCCTATCATTTGTATCAGGGAATATTATAATGTTAAATGTAAAGCTTCAGAAGAGTATTGAGTCAGGTGCGTATTTTCCTTAGTTCAGCTTCACATGTGTTTAGAGTTCTAGAAGTTTATAATTTTAAATATTGCAACTTCTTTTTAGAGAGCTTGTAAAACAGCTGGTTTTGTTAATCATGACAACAGCCCTGACAGGTACTTGCTGTTACTATTGTCTAATAATTCAGCTTTGTAGAGAGGAACACAGGGACAATAGTAAACATGATAGAAAAGTATTGTCAGTCTGGCTTTTGGGAGCACATAATAGTCATAGTTTAAGCACACTTGAAAAGTGTCTCAATTTGTGTTAGGCTTTTTTTTGTATATTATTAAATTCAGACAAACATATATTTCTCATACACATAAGGACTTCTCCCATCACAGGTATCTCTTTTTTGTTGTACTAAGTTTTGGAGAATAGTAAACTAGAAGAATAAGTTCATGAAGTGTATGACAATGATAATCATTTTTTTCAGAGGTGATTTTGATAAGTGAAAGAAGATAATCTTGTAGTGGTCTTTTCATTCTTTTCCACTCCCTGCACCATTTCATCTGTTCACAAACAAAAAGATGCACTAAGGTTTCCTCCTTTAAGATGTTCTGAACTGTTGTTATTTCTGACACTTTATAGGCTGCATATAATAGTGGTAATCCAAAAGCAGAAATCAAATAAACACCTTTTTATGTTTGATTACCTTATTGTAATTTGCTAAGGTACAGTTTTGGTTTTCTTTACAGATACTTATTCTATCTGACCTTTCAAACACACATGCATTCTTATGATTAGTATCATTTGCAGTGTGATTAATTTCAGTGGGAGCCACTCGTAACAATTAATATGGCATGTTAACATCTGTTAAGAATCCATGTGGTAAATAAATGTCTTGAGTGGTCACTCCCTGAAAATATTTCTTAAAACTGTTTGAAGATATTTTCTCTGATTGTTCTTTAATTGTGAAGTTTTCTATCTTCAGTATGTTTAAATCTAGAACTGATTCGTATTAGTGGTACACTCCCTTTTTCTGTTACATCTAAGAGAATGGTAATCTCATCATTTGCATATCTATTAGCATAACAGATAGTGAAGCCCATTGATCAATATATGATAGGGGAAGTGGACAAAATGCTTGCAGCTGGCACAGTGATATAAAACCAGTGCTTAAAATATGCTGTCTTCACTGGGCACATAGAATGTCATCAGGTTGGAGCAACTCAGCATACTTCAGACTTTGTTCCTTAGTTGGCATCTCTATTTTTCCCTCTTAAGAACTCTATTCCATAATACCATTCCAGCAATATTCAGAACTGCATCAGAAATATACATAGAACCAAAGCAACCGTGACTTGTCTGCTTGCTTGCATGAACAGAGGTTCACCTGCAACTTCTCTCTGGAGGAACAGATTTGCTGTAAATCCTAAAGCATGCAGAGAACCTCAGATGCCTGACTGTGGTTTCCGTCTGTCCCCACTTCCAAATATGTTTCCCTTCTCCCATATTCCCAAATTACTTATGGGAGCAAGTCAAAATATCTCAAGTAGTTCCATCAGGGAATGTAGGAGTTGTTACATTCCTACGTACAACACATACAAAAGAAATGTGTGTGTTACCTATGCTCTGTTTTGTTATTTACTAATACTGGTTGCAAGTTGTCAAACATATTTTGTCACTGCATTGATCCACTATGTTGCTGCTTCAAAGAAAATACCTTACTTTTCAAATTCTACTTGCATGCATTCAAGGAAACAAAGCAAGATACTTTCTGAGCTGAGGGAAGAGGAAAAGGATCCTGAACAGGGTGCAATACTGTCTCCAAATAGGGAGCCAGGCAGTAAGGACGAGTTATGAATGTTATTTTACTTCGTATCTCCCATTGTTATGTGCAGTACCATTGTCTTTTGCTCTTGTCCTGAAATCGTACTCACCATTTTCTTCCAGGCATGCTTGCTACTTTTTCCTTAGTGTTTGGTACTCTCTCTCTGCTATGAGCATGTATTTCAGGCTCTTTTTTTTTTTTTTTTTAAATATGCATTTTTGCATGTCAGTCCTGTGGCCCTTCCTATCACCAGTTATTACTGAATCAAATTTTATAATATGCATGCCACAACTAACCACTCAATCTGATGCTTCACATCTTCATCTTCATCTCTGTGGTATAGTGGTTGCATAAATCAGTGACTTTTCTGGAAAGACAGAAGGCATTTCAATTTTTTGGCAGAACAAAGAACCTAAGGAACTATTTGTAAAAAGTAGTACATAAAGCATCATTATGGAAACTACTGCATAAAACTTGTTTATCAGATTTACTTCTGCTACAACCATGCTTCCTGTTAATATTGCGAATAACACTTGATGCGCTGTTGATTCCTGTTCAGAAAAATGGTACCTTTTGAAGTCATCCAGCATTTTGGCTTTGTAGACACTGTGTAAACATTTTCTGTATTGAAAGGGGGCAGTTGTTTGTCCAAGGCTGCCATCTGAAGCTTGTGCCAATGTACTTTTACTGAAATGCTTTTCATTTTCAATATATTTTTCATTCATTTATATTAACTAAATGAAGTTGTTATGTTAATAATAGATTGCTGGACTGTTGTAGGCCATCACTAGTGCTCTAATTCTTTTCTGATAGAGCCCTCGAAATTGACAGGTGTACTGCCAGAACATGGTTGTCATGGTTGCCTTTTGTTTTTGTCTCTGAATTTCAGAAATGATTTTATTTTATACTTTGGAAGAATCTGATTGTATCCTTGGCATCATGGCATAATTAAGAGATATATAGCTTGTAAGCAGACATAGTAAAATTAGATGAGATTGCAGATGCTTCACAGTTTTAACGTACAGTGCATTTTTGTGTGAATAATATACATTCGTATGTCTGGCATTTTCTGAATATTTGCATTATAAATTAGAATAGTGCAATTACTTTGTGTATAAAAGTTGTCTGTACCTAGTATACTTTATCAGCACAGAATATATGTGTATAAATGTTTCATGTTAATGTGAGAAATTGCAATAAATTATTTTTTCCACTGATTTTTAGAAATTCTGGGGTTTTATTTTCAATGAAAGTTGCATTTTAGTGTTGCATTTGATACAAAAGAAGCGCATTCCCCATTCTGCAATTCTAGGTTCACATTTAAATAATTTCTTGAGTCCTTGTTTCAGTGTGTGCATATGTTCAAGAGTCTCCTATGTTCAGGTTCCTGGATCACATCCTCAGTTTAAAGTTGTGTTCAAAATGTGTGTAGTAATACTCCAAAAACAGTAGAAGAGATCACAGAAATACTTAACAATCAAAAATGATTGGCCATCCACTTTGAGAAGGATGTGCATTACCACGCAAAGCTTTAAGAATTGGAAACAAAGAGGGAGGGCTGCATACATTCTTTTGCATCACTCACTGTGCATCAGAAATTCTTCCTAGCACTCTGCGAGAGATTGCCCGTGCTCTGCTGTCTACACAGCAGCTCTTTGTTCTTCATGCTGATCAAGCCTGCCAAAACTTTAATGGTGATCTGTGACATCTATGTTTGTATAGAAATAATACAGAACAATATAGAAATGTGGTTGTATGGCATAGAAATAATTGATGCAGAAGACTGTGAAGTAACTGAAATGTTTGTACTACACTTCCGGATGACTTAAGATGACATGCCAGAAACTCAAATAGTGCTCTGAGTTTATCATTTCTTAATAATTTCAAAGTGTTAAAACTCCTGTTAGGCCACTCTGTAGTATAACCAATTTTTTAAAGCACTGGAAACTCATGCGTTAAGTTCATATAAGTGTTTTTTATCTCAAGGAAACCAGTATGATTTAAGCACTTGACCGCTTTTGTTATTAAAATTAATCTTCAGGTAAATGCTGAGCTCAACAGCTAAAAATAAAATTTGATTAAATATTTCTCTGTATTTAGTTCTTTCGCTTATGCTCTCTTGCCTCTTTGATTTAAATATAGTGATCTACTTTCACAATAGAAATTCTGTGGTTGAAACATGAGGCAAAATATTTACCTAAGTCTGTTTCAAAGGCATTTATAAATATATCTAGTTTATCTTAGTATTTTTTTGTTTTAAAAAAAAAAAAGTTTAAAATGAGAAGAAAAATGAAAGCAGTGAAACTACAAATTATGGAATGCTTGGTTGCAAGTAATCTTCTGGATCAAATACTTTCCTCTGAATTCGGATTCACAAAAGAATTTACATTTCCATGGTATTACTAACAAAGTTTGGCCTTGCAGAGGACTCCACTACTCCTTAGAGTTAGTGCTGTAATTGACTTGAGTAGTCTGACTGTTGTTAGTGTTTCTTGGATAATATATATACTTTTTATGTATTACATGGCTTGAAAAACAGCAGGACTCTTACTAGGTTCAGTAAGCACTTAGCAAGCTTAATGAGCACATACTGTCTTTCTTTAGAAGTTATGTTATAAAGACTCACAACCCAATGAGGTGATTTAATAATATGGCCTTTGTTTATAGACCTTCCCCATGCAGAATTCCATAAAAATTTGGCTTTTTAAAATTAAAAGTGGCTAGGCTGATATGTCTAAAAAAAACTATGGTCCAGAGGAGTTTGGATTCATCCTTCCCTATCTGCTGCTGTAGCGCTGCTATTTTTTCAGTTTTGTGGAGGAAATTGCCATTTTTATTGTTCACAAAGGCATCATTAGCAGCAGTGGAGTGCTAGCACCCAAAATATCCATCCAGCTCTTTGCATATCTGTATTTCTACGTCTGTATCTATATATCGCTACACACGCATATAAAGGACATCCCTCAGGAAAGAGCCATGAAGACAAAGGTGTAAAAAAATAGGTTGAGATTTTCATGACCTGGTTGTGGTGTTTAATGTAGGCTGGAGTGCAAAGTTTATCTGGCTAATTAAAAGCTCAGGTTTGAAAGACAATCATATACAGAAGAAGGAAATAGGAAACAATATGGTAACGCTTGATATGAATAAGGGATGGGTGGACCTGAAGACCTCAGAGCATTTTCTATGAGTAAAACTCCTGTAAAATCTAAAGCAAACAAACGTGAGTATGCTGCAGCCCAGCTATGCACTGCAGTATACACCTGGAACTTTGATAGCCATTTCAATAACACTTATCTCCACGGAGCCAGAGCGGGGTCTGAGGCACCCACATCCCGATGGTTTTATTTCACTATGGTAATAGTATATTCTATAGTATATACATGATTGTCACAAAGTGTAAAATGGAAAGAAAGGGAGTGGGAAGGAAAAGGGGAAAAATGCTTATGGGGTATAGTAAGTGAATTCTGTCACTGTGTTGGTTTATAATCTCCAAGCAAAGGAAACTGAAAAAAGAAAGAAAAAAATGTTCAATTCACCAATTTAAAACTGCACATAAAAGGCACTTTTTTCTCTATTGTTATTCAGACCTCTGAGCAGCTTTGGATGACAGTTGTGGAAAACCTGCAACAACATATGCTGTCTCCACCAAATCACTCTTTTTATTATTAGGAGGAAAAGGCTAATGTTTGTTTTCATCATAATGGTCATTGGGTCTTTCTGCCAATGTGACTGTTTTGGAGATAAAAATGACCAGAAATGTAATAACATTTTTTAAATTATTATTCTGGGATAGAGAAACTTACCCTCTGTTAGAGAGGTTTTGTACTGCAGACTCTTCCATGGATACCGCATCCCGCAGTCAGATTGACATTCCCTTTATTAATAGCCTCTTTTCAGAAGTGGTTGTGGAGATTTCAATATATGGAAAACACCTAATGCAAGCTTTAGGTTGCAGTACAATTGTACTCTTCAGGGAAGTGATTTTGTGTGCCAGCACACGTTTATTTTATCTTTTCTTATTCTGGACATCTGGCATTAAACCTCTGCATTTTTTTATATATTGCAGATTGTCAGGGTGATTCTAGCCTTCCAAAATTGATTTTACACTCTGATAAATGTGGTATCCTGTCTAGAGCTCAAGCGACAGACTTGATAAAATGACAGAACTCATCTGAGAGAAAGGACTGAAGGTATTCAATAGTTTCTCACAGTTATTAATCATGATCCCAAGCTGGAGAACAACAAACTGAACAGTTCCTAAGCTTAGTTAAAAAAGCAACAACAATAACAAAAAAAGCCACCACTAGCAAAAAGCCTCAAAATCTACACGGTCATAGTTTCCAGAAGAGAAGTAAACCTGCCTGAGTTCAGTGTTACTAGCTTCAGCCCTTTCATCAACACGAAAGCACAATGTTGTAACACACTGCGTGTAAAATCAAACCAGCTTCATAAATCTCAGTAAAATACGCAATGTACTAAGTGTGAAGAAACACACATCCATGTCTAACAAGTCCTAAACACTGGGTATAATATTCTTAGAAAGAAAATAAAGGTTATGTCCTGTTTGTTTTTTTTTTTTTTCAGGTATTTTGTGCAAATCAATTTAATGGCAATTTTCATATGAAAAGTTCAGGGAAAAAAAAATCATTCTCAACAAAAAGCCTGTATAAAGAGGCTGAAATGTAAGTATCCTTTTTTTTTTTTTTTTTTTTTTTTTGAGAGAGAGAGAGAGAGAGTATAGTGAATCATTCAGAGATGCGACAGCCTGTACACAAAACCAAAGCCTTGCTTTTCGTCACATATAGGAGTAATTGTGGGCATTTATGTAATGATTTAGAGGGTGAGACAACCACATGGACATGCTGCTTTTCACAAAGACTTCCTTTCCTGCATCATCCTACCCCTCAGAGTATATACATCCCTATACATACAGCTTGTCTGAACTTCTGTAGAGGCTACATTACTCCTTTCCTTGCTGCCTCAGCCTGTATCAGGGAGAAGGACAAAATTCATTAGGTCTGTAATACAAGTAGTACTGTAATACAAGTAATACTGTAATAAACCCAATAAAGTGGGCTCTTGAACTGCCCCTGCATTCCCTCTTTTCTGGTTAATGTAAAATGTGGAAGCATCCTTAGAAGCATAATTATTGAAAGGTTATGGGAAAGGGTAAGGGTATGGCTAAGAACAGGAGGGGAACACTCCAACTGGAATTCAAAAAGAAGGCTCTCAGATCACAAACACTGTTTTGTCATCTACAGCTCATACCATAGATGTGCTCATGCAGCTCAACCAAATGTAAGGTTTGTTGTTCATCTAGAGATGTCAGTATTTTCTTAAACTGCAATTAGCTCCAAGACCCAAGAAACAGTCAGCATTTATGAAGTGCTGTTCAGTAGGCTTTTCACTTAGTGCTATTATTGGACACTATTGACCTTCCCACTGTAGTTATCTGTGGGTGAATGTTGCCCTATATTTTCAGTTGGAAAACAGCACTACAACTCCACTGTCCTTTGCATTCCCAGATGTGCCACATTCAAACTGCAGTACTTCCTTATCTAAAAACATTTTTCCTGGCACTAAAGTGCCGCAGCACTAAGCAACATTGCTTTCTGATAGAATGCCATACCCTGTGAAAAGGAGCCAGACTGAACCCAACATTTTTAAAAGTCTCTGATTTGTTTTCTCACAACACTTTCTTCCTTTCTGACCTCACCAGGCTAAAATCTCTTCAATAAACTGTTCAGAAAGAAGCAGCAAAACAAAGAGCTACTGCCACACTGAGACCAGGCCCAATCACCTCATCCCCGTCCTTTTGTTCCTGCCTAATGGCAGAGCCTGGTCTCTGTCAGATGACCTCATGGTTTCTAATTAACTGCCGAAAAAAACTGCCAGAGAATCTATACAGAGCATTTTCACCCTCTTGAAGAAAACAGAAAGCGTGCCATTCTAGGCTTGTGTCTGCTTCTGAGGGCTCTGCTCAGCTAAGAGGACAAAGCCACTGTTTCTGCTCTGTGCACGATGCCCTTCTAGCCCTTTTTTTTTTGCAAAGACTGCTCCACTTCCCCTGACACAGCTCCATGCCGTTCTCTCAGCCCCTGTCACTGCCCCCAGAGAGCAGAGCTCAGCACTGTCCTCCACTCTCTGTGAGGAGCTGCAGCCACCATCAGGCCTCCCCTCAGCCTGCTCTGCTCCAATCTGAACAAACCGGGGGACCTCAGCCACTTCCTCATTTTCTCCCTACAACAGCATCTCTGTTGTTCATCCCATGATTAAGAAAACCAAAATTCTGCCAGTGACATCAGCCTCAGTGCCACATTTGCATCAACTAGGTCTGCCTACTCCTTTCAGTGAATATTATTCACTGCTACTGAAAGGACAGAGAAAACATTACTGGGCCCTTGATGCTTTAACCAATTTTCCCAGGGTGCCGAATTCACTCTTGCTTGCCTTTGGATTTCCCTTGGCTACCTCATTGCTGGCAACATGAAAAACTAATAATGGGTAATGATCAGCCCCCAGGGAGGCAGCAGACTTCCCTATAGGTCGGGTCTGATTGACATTATCAGGCTCTGTTCCTCTCAGATGAAATCACTGATGACAACACCTCCTTTTTTTTTTTGTGACAGGAGTAGTCATGATTATGAGATCAGATTGACTAGCCCTAGGTGACCCCTCCAACCTGGATGGACCTTCATCCACACCTCTTTTTGCCTATCCATCAGATTCCAGAATCTTGTGTCTGCTTTATAATGATGTCTGGAAGGGTGATGTAGTCAGAGAAGGGAGTTGCGTGTCACCCCAAGCAGAAACCTGCTTCCAATCTCTTCTATCTCTTAAGTCCCCTCTTTCTGTCTGGTGGCTTCTTGTGTAGTGACTGAATGACACATCTGTCCCAGGGATGGCAGAGCACAATACCGCTAGTCGATCTCCTTTGCCAACTCCCTTGTGCTCCTCAGCCTGCCCACGTGCTCCCAAAGCACTGTCCTATGCTGAGCAGCTCTGCCTGGACATACCTCTCACAGATTTCTGAGGCTGAAAAGGCCATGGGGGACACAGAAGACACTGCTTTTTGTTAGTAGATTCCATGACTGGAGCTTCCTGTGAGTGTGTAACAGCCAGAATTGACAGTGGCAGTGACAGCACCCTTCCTGTGTGCCTTCCTGCCAACTGCTGCATCCTGCAGGCTGTCCACCCAGCCTGCAGTGCTCTCTGGGGTGCTGTGTGTCTGCACAGGAAATGACCAACCTTCCTCCTAGCCCTGCCCATGCCTCCTCAGCCCCTCACTCTGCTGGCACCCCTGGGGTCTCCCCAGCTCAGGAAATCACTCTGTGTTCCTGCACCAGAGTGGTCACATCTTTTTGAATGTATCGATGCATTTATAATGGCTTTAGTGACTTGACAAGAGCAGAAGGAGTGATGTGCAGCCCTTCATTTAGTACCACAGGTTGTAGAAATAGTGCTGATCTATCTGTGCTGAGGAGGTCAGGATACAACGAGATGCTCTTCTGAGAGTAATTCCCATTCACTAGGTATGGCACCACAGTTAAGACAAGTGAAACTCACTGTGTTCATGCCAGTCTACAGGAGTTCATAGACATAGTTTACATGCACCTGGTCTGCAAGCACAACAAGGATTTTTTGGAGGACAGTCAGGCAGAGGCTTTTGTTCATGGATTTGTGAATCAGCTTCTTCCTTGTTTCCTAACATTTAGCAGAAGAGTTAGTGTTTGTTGGGTTTTTTTGTTTGTT
>JAOWBP010002392.1:865201-888913 GCA_028571105.1 Tragopan temminckii
TGCTGCCATGGCACATTACTTAGGTGGGGAGCACTGTTATCCTAAAGTTCTACCAGCACTTGATCCATACGCAGTGCAAAAAGTTGCATTAGGACGAGTGGGTAGACTCACCTTTCAAATTTCAGCAGTTCTTATCTGGTAATTCAGCTCAGAATTGGTGAAGATATTCTTCTTTGCCCTTAATTAGCAGTAGATCAGTATGCTTGTGTAAGCTCCTTAAGAGATTCACTGTTTAGCTTATTTTAATGCAGAGTGGAAAGGGATATATTTTTTTGTTCGTTTACCTCAGAAATTAATCTAAACATTGTACTGCATAGACAGTGCCACTCAGTTCAGGCTGGGTAACATCAGATTCATCAGCAACTCCTTAGAAGTCTTTCTCAAGCTCATACATCATTATGAGAGAGAAATGAACTGACTCAATTTACAATGAGAAATTCCATATCAGATGCTGAGAAACTAACTCCATGGTTGTGAGCAGGAGAAACCTTCGGTAAGTGGGGCATCTGCTGGTGAGGCACTGCAATGAACTGATCTGTGTGAGAGTCTGCTCCAAAGCCTGAACCAATACAGGCCATTCTGTGCTCTGTTTGTCTGCCAAATAAGCAAGAACCATGCCTGGCTACTGGGTTCTTTTGCCCAAATCATTCCTTTTCTCCTTGTGTAAATTCTTACTTCTCTGTCACTCCTTTAGAGATGTCTGACACGTATATTGCAACAGTAATCTTGTGAATGTAGTTTTTTGTTCTTTTTTTTTAAAAAAAAGGAAATAGGCCAGTGAAACTTTTCAGAAGATGTGACGCAAGTCTCAAAGCATTTCCAGCCTTCCCCCCAAACAGACTTTCATTACAGATTCTCTGTCTGTTAGATTATACAGCTTTCTTCCTTGTACTTTGATATTCTGGTCTGCTGCCCAAGAGTGTGAAAATGAATATAGTGCACACGGAAACACAACAATAATCTAGAGAGATAAAATCCAGAGCAACAAAACATGGAAAGCATGATCCAGCACTAAAGCTACAAAATTCTTACTCTTGCTTTGTTTTCAGTAGGATTTAAATTAAGCATTTCATCTTTTTTATCCATTTAACATTGAAATTATGCTGCTCAGTCCTACTGAGCCATCCTGAAGTTCTATTGCCTCCAGCAGTGATAAACTCTGTCAACAGAGCCTATAAAATGTGAGGTCAGTACCTCCATTGACTTAACAAATGAATCTTTTCTGTGATTAAATTATAATTCTGCTGTATATTTTACAGTTGTGAATGCTCATTAAAAAGAATAGAAGGAAAGCAAGTTTCTTTGCTGTCTTCAGAGTCCAACAGTGTGAACTTGGCCTACGTTTATCCTCTTGCTATCTACCTGCATGCTCTAAGTTTCTCAGTTTTGCGTTTCTAGTAGTTGGCAGACCCATGAGATTTTTATTTTTTATTTACTGGCAAACAGACAATTTACTGTAGAAGTTATTGATATTAGGCACCTTCCTGATTCTCATAGGCAAAGGTACGCTGTCCTTTGCTGGAAGAAGTAAGCCTTATAATAAAGCCTTTGTCAGTAATAAGGAATCTACTTTTTTTCAGCACAGCAATGCTACATCTTTGTGATGGTTAGGGAACTTCTGGTGTGATACTTTGGCATGAGTGTTATTTCTCTTTACCCAGAATACATATGTCAGAAGTGCAAAGTTGCATTGAATGTCTGTAGTGTTTTTCTATGATTTTTTTCTTAAAGTGGCAATTTAAAATAAAATCTTAGGTAAATTATTAGATTTTTCTTTATATGAGGAAGGTGAGGCTTTCCAAATTTCTTTCATTAAAATTATCTAGTACAGTTAAATAGCTGTAGGCACTAAATAAAACACGAAGAATAAGGAGTACAAGGGAAGGGTGCCATGGAAGATATTACTGTCTCCTTTGTATTTTAAAGATGAAGGGAAGTTGGAGAAACAATTAGTTTTGTGCCTCTTCAAGCCACTAACATTCTTGTATTCTCTTCTTTTTTTCCACGTGTGTTGGTTGGTCATGGGATGGATTATTCCACTGAGGTATTTCAGGAGCTTTCAGTAGAAGAAAGAGGCACATCCAGAAGAAATTGGTAAAAATATACTCGAGCAGTTCTATGATTGTAATCATACTGGCACCACAAAACAATCCAAGCTGACCACCTACATCAGCTGTGAAAGAAGAAGATAAACACATGTCATCCAAAGCGTTTGGTTTAGTCTAGGAGGCAAACAAAACCTTGCCACAATTCAAGTGCTTAATAAATTCAAAATACATAATCCATCACCTTATGAAAACAGAATTACTGTTCTTAAGAATGTTTATGGAAAAAAAGACAAATGTGTTTCTTAATTTTAAACAAAGCACATACAACAACATATTTTACTGTGTCTTAAAATATTTCCTACTTCTGTGCTTTCTTAGCCATTCTCTTGCTTTTCTTCCCCATGTTTTCCCTCTTCCCTCTGAGTTCCGGAAACTTCCTACTCTTGCAGTTAGTTCAGCATGTTATATGAATGAAAACTACTGCAAGATTTAATTATTATTCTCAACTGTTTTCCCTACTGTAGGTCATTAATGGTATGGCAGGAGGCCTATGGAAAAGAAACAGAAAGCAAATATGATTATTATCATTATAGTATAAAAGGCATGGTTTTTTATTTATAAACCTGGATAGTCTAGGACTTGGGAGGGGAGAGAATAAAAAAACAGATGTTTTAAACATTTTTTTAATTGATCAGCAATAAGTGTTAAAAATTCCCTTACCAAGCAACTCGGGTATGGTCAAGGCCTTCTGCTGCTGAGTTATTCTGTAGCTCAGATCGTCATATTTAATGTCAATAGTCACAAGGTTCTGCCTAGTGATAAATACATGCAGTATTACTTGAGAGTGCTGTCCGTGCCTACCAACATCCATCAGTATGGACTGAGTTCATGCAGAGTGATGGTGTCTTTTAAAGGACAATCAGGTGGGAATTACAAAAAATGAGTTAAAAAAAGAAAAACAAAACAGAACTGGAAAAGTGTGCTAATAGCAATAGTTATAAGAGGAGGTCAATGGAGGAATTAATCTTCAGGCTATGTTCTAAGAGCAACTCAGCCTAAATCTACACTGTGAGATAAACTCCTATTTCTTAAAGGCTGCGGAGATAAGCTTGAGTGGAAGCGTTAATCATCCTAAGCCACAGCAGAGACAGTTGGAAATGTAGTCTCCTGCTGTTGTTTATGTGCAAGTGCCTATATAATCCTGATAATTTCAATGACTGTATTTGTGCAAAAAATCTCTTGCCCTATACTCGGATGCCTAGTTCTATCCTCTGCTAATAGCCTCTCTTACCTAATTATATTCTTGCTGCAAAAGTGGAAGAGTGGGTAAATCTTTGTTGGAGCAGAACATGTGGAATGATTCAGTGGGAATAAAGAGCTCATCTTTATGATGCCATGGCTACAGAGTCAGCGTAACTGCTAAACAGAAGATAAACATAACGGTAGTGGAATAAAACAGACACAAAAACCAGTTGCACTTGTAATGTCATGACATTTTAGAACAAATGTAGTGAATATTATTCAGAAGTGTGAACAGTTACAGACATGGAGGTTGAAAATGGTGATGAACTTATTCATCTGGTGTTCACTGAAAACATGGTATTGGTTATACGAAGTGACTTCCGTCACTTTAGCTGATAATTCTAAAATCTAGGTAACATTGAGTAATAAAAAAAATACTTTTTCCATGGCTTTTATTACCAAGTCCTCCTACAAGTGTACAATAAGGTAGTAAGCAGTGAACTTTTCCCTTCTGTTTTCGGAAATTAATCAGGGTCTGTTTTATAGCTCAGAATATGTACTTGTTAGTACTTGGGCTGAGTTCCTATTGGTTAAGGCTTGGTAACAGAAGAATGTTCTGTATTTTCTCTTGCCTAATTAAATGATTGTGGGGCTGTACATCATGTTTACAGGCAGTAATATAATTAACAAAGATAAAATGTTCTCAAAGGATTATTATCTTTTACGTATTATAATGGGTGTCATTTTCCTAATCTTCATATAGTTTCTGTCCAAGTATAAATGTATGGAAGCATCTGCTGACTGTTGGCTCTAAGAGTGACAAAACTTAATTCACTGAAGCAATGAAATACTCATAAATATTTCATTAGCCAGATTTTTTGCTGTTGTATATCACTTGAATCTGTGAATATTATGAGTTTGTGTAACATTGGTATTAATACTTGTATAGGTGATGTACCTCTGTGATGTCATTTGGATTATGAAACTATACTAAATGTTCTTTGGCAACTGGATTGTATATTTCTAGCAAAAAACAAAAAACCAAAACCCGCAACATAGAAATCCTTCTATTGGATATATGATGCTTATTTTTCAAGGGAATTCAGTATCACTTTATTATATTATAACTGTAAGGCACATATGCCTTATTAAATCATAAGTATACATGATATTTCTTCTATGAATTTAAATGTATTCAGATTATGCTAGCTCAACACTACTACTGAGAATACAGCTACATGCATAATGTAAGATCTAACATAATTTCAAGGATAAAATGTGTTGTCAATACCATAAAGACTTATTTGCACACTAAATCTCTTCTTTGGGTATAGTCTCACTTTCTTTTCCCTCTATGTAGAATTTTCTTTTACATGGATAGAATCACACTGCTTTTCTACTTGAAGAGAATATGGTGCCAAATATTTTCTAATTTTTTTTTAGTATTTAAATGGTATTAATGCAATTTTACTAACAGTAGAAAACAGTAGAAAAGAATGTTACGCTTCTGACATTTTTGCTGTGATAAAACCTAGCTCTTCAGAACTTTCACAGCTTTTTTGCTAATGTGTTGAGAGAAAGGGCAGGAAGTTTATCAGCACAGTTTTGGGTTGTCCACTGACTTCTGTGGGATTGATTGCTTGTGTGGACTGTAAGTAGGTTTCATAACCCTACCCTTTCTTTATTCTTAACTATGAAAAGTTATATAAAATTTTAATTTTGTAAGGGATCATTGGAAAAAGTAACAGAGAACATTACTGTTTAAACTGGGGTATCTTGTTTATGGGATCCACGAGCCTTAGTTGTATCTACATATTCATATTTATCTAAAATATATAAATTCTAATGTAATCTATTAGGCAAAACTGATTATCTCACAATATCTTTAGTAACACTTAAGAGTGTATTTTTAAAAGGTTGCATCATATTGTGCACTCTGTTTGCACAGAAGTGATTGATCATTTCTTTATTAGGCAAGCTGTTAAAAATGATTACCTGATGTACTCTGGACTCTTCTTCAGCTTTGCAGAAATGTATTTAATGGCATTTTCTCCTCCAAAACTTGAATAGGTGACAGTGGTAGGGTAATGTGTTTCTTCACATGGGGCGGGGCAAGTGGAGTTGTGGGTTCCTACTGTACATAATCCTTTTACCTCTATATCATCTGAAAATTCAGGAGAAATATCTTACACGTTTCTAAAAGAGCACTCAGCATTAAGACTTTTCTAACCTTACAAAATGACTTAACTGATTTTTTTTTTTTTTTTTTTTTGTTAAAGACTCGTATTGGTTATCCTTAGAAAAGTGGATACTTCTTTTGAAGCAACAAATATCTGTAACTAGCACTTAAGAAACTGGAAAAAAAAAAAAAAAAGTTAGGGCAAAATTTCTTTCTGAAGTATGAACTGCAATGCACAGTTATTCTTTTTGAGGTGGGTGCTATAGTTCTCTGTTTGTAGCGCCTGTTGTCTTTCCTCTGCCTCTGAACTTGTTTTTGCTTACTGGAAGGAAGGAGGCATCTAGGTCAGCTAGCGATGATTTGATGCATTCTTTCCCCCAGAATAACTAGTTAGTTAGTTCATATACTCTCTTAATTACCAGCTTCTTCCATATCTGCTGTGTGCAGCTCATTTGCTCATGGGAATGAGCTACATGTGAAAACATATTCATTTTATTTACAAAAAGATAGGATCTTAAGATCCAGGGATTTTCAGTTAGTTTTTTTTTATCAGTCATCAAACTTCTTATTGCATCTGATCTCTATTTTCAGAATATTAAATGAACTGGGATGTGCTCCATTTCAGTATTACTTTCAATAATTGGGGTATTTTCTGCTATTTGGGATTTGCTTACAAAATATTGATATGAAATTATTACTTACGGATTGCAGGATAAACACAATTGTAAGACTTCATTAAATCACATTCTATTCCATTTCCTTAAAAAGAAACATTCTTTTAGGAACTTAATTGAACAACCTAGCCCTTAGCTCTGAAAAAATAATGTCATCAAAGCCTATGTGCTACTTCATACTTCTCATTGTACATCTGAGATAACAATTCACTCCAGCACAGTGCAGGTACTAAACCAAAAGTTGTACATAATTTTAGAAAACACAAGACCAAGCCAGGATGCTCTCTGGTGGAGTGAACATCACTGTTGTGTCCAGCCAGGATTGCTTTTAAAGTTTTGTCTCAGTCTTTGTGTTGGCTAGCTAAGGCAAGAATTTTCTGATTGTGGTGTTGGAATTAAAAAAAAATAGGAGGTGGATGGAATCCAGCTACATCCTAAAACACTTCAGCCTTCATGGAAGATTACTCAGATAACAATTTCTGTCACAGCCCTGGGGCATAGTCTTTTCTTTCAAGATTTTCTTTTCTAAAAATGGCTGATGACCAGATGCTAAGTCCACAGTAGACCAAATACTTTGCTTGTAATCTCAGAATTAAAAAAAAAAAAAAAGACAAATATAAATAATAATCCCAGTTGAAGTTATCCTGCAGAGATCACCTCTGCCATTCAGTAGTGAGATGTCTCCTAGCAAGGTAGTCTTTATATATATGTATATATATAATATTTAAATATTATAATAGCCCAAAGAAGTACCTGGAAGGATAAAAGGAGAACAGCCACACCAATCCTGTATATACCAGGCCTTGCATTCCTGCAAACAGCCATTAGTACTGTAAGTATCCTGGTACCGAAGTTTGATATCAGGCTTGCACTCTCCCCATGGATATTCTTGAATGATTGACTGTAGGGCATTGATAACAGAAGATAAACATTTGTCCCTTTTAATATAGATACAGTTTTCCCATATTTTTAAGTGTTAGATGCAGCATGTTTGAGATGTAAAGCAGTAACATGATTTAATTAGAGGCGATTACAGTTTATGCCTTTGGAATTGTAAAGTCATCTCCACTCTCACACAGCAAAACCAGGACCTGTTCAGACAGCCCAGGGCAGTGGGGTAGTCTTCTCAAGTTGCACCAGGATTCTAATAAATCATTAGTATTAATGGAATGTGCTGATGGACAGCTACTGCAGTATGTTTGCATCACTGCATCAGTAAGACTGCAGGACTTGAGTACTTGAGTAAAAACAGATTAAGTAGACCATCAATATCACCAAAAGTATTTTTTTTAATGACTGGAGAAAATTTTATTCTTTAAGCTAACCATGGCATGAGACATATTTTAACTTCCAAAGCATCTAATTCATTGTTGTGTCTCAGAAGAGAATTAGTGACAGTGAGCACTGATATTGTCACTCAGTGGTCGAGGTGCTTACCTTCAGTTGCTGAATTGCGACCTGCGCATGAGTGCCAACTGGTGTTAATAAACCTAACCCATCAAAGCGTGGTATCTCTTTGGGTGAATGGATAACAAACGTGATACCAGCATCAGTATAACCAAGGGCAGGATCATCGGTGAATTGCTCCTGATGCAAAAAAGAATTATTTAAAACAGTTTCGGTTTTGCTTACATTCTGAAGATATATATTTAAACAGTGCTATGGTTTTTTGGTCTTATTTCTCTAGTTTTCTTCTAGCAATTTACAGAATAGTTTGGAAACAAACTGACTGTAATTTCCTTTGTTTATTACCATTGTGGGTTTTTTTTCCTGTTACTCTAAATTTCTATTTTTTTTTCTTCCTTCTATTTTATTCCACGTTCAAAAGCAAGAAGGCATAGATGAACCTTCACTCATAACTTAAAGATTCATTCCTTTTTCTTGTTGCTACCCCACATGTCAGCAAGCTTTCCACTGTTCTCTTGAGATCCTGCCACTCATCTCCCTTACAATTTCCAGAGAGCACAAGTGAACGTTTAACTCTTCTATAACTGTAGGTTTTAATTTTCTTTCGTCATCTCACAAGGTGTTATTCCCTGAGCTTTGTGTGTATTTTTTTGGTCAATTACAATACTAACAAGGCCAGAAACTATTGATAGTGCAAAGACCAGACCCTCAAGTGTTTGTATAAAATTAAATTACTTCTGCTGTTTTTCAGTTGTAGGTACATTGTATACATACATGCTTGCTTGCAGCTTTCAAAGCCATTTAGCTGGTACAGAATCAACAGTCATTCAGAATTTTTAACCCAGTTTTGGATCTTTAAAATACACTTTCACTCAGAAACAGTCTTGAAAAAGAATTTTATGCAAGAAATCCGAATGTCTGATTAAAACAAAACCATCTATTTTTCTGTGAGTTTTTATATGATTAAATATTATATTTATAATAATAATATATAATATATTTATTATAATAATAGTTATAATCACTAGTATAGCTGTACCTGTTGGACATCAAAAAGTAAATGTAAGCCTCTTCCAGACAAGCTCACACTTCTTGCTGGAAGGTCATTGTAATTAAAAGTAAAGCAGTTTCCATATTCAGTGAAAATGTGTTCAAAGTCCTTCAAAAGAGAAGAATAAGGAAAAATAACATGGGGGAAAAAAAAGAACTTGCATTAGTGAATCAAAATGTGCTAGTTGGTTGTTTTTTTTTTTGTTTTTTTTTTTTTTTTTTTTAGATTTTCCCCAAAGGCAATGCTAAATTTTACAATTAGGAAAGATGGAAATACTCAAAAGGCACTTCATCCCTTTCTACAAGAAATGACCTATAGAAATTGAAAGGGTAAATTCACATAATTTATTAATGCCCATGAGGTAGTCAAAATCATTAAATGAGATTTTGATTTTCTATACCTATTATATGTAGTTGAAATGATACGTTCAGTTCAGTTTTTCCAGTGGTTGTTTAGTGGAGACTGTTTCAAATGTATGCATGATATTGCATATGAGGGTAAAATGTTTGCATATTTTCCCCAAACCACTTCATTGAACTGAAAACCCTTGCTAATATGACTGCATTTCATAGCTTTAATTTTAGCTATTTGATACTCGAGTGTTTTGAGTCAAGAGAACTCACCAGTGACTAATTTTTAGAAGGTATAACGTATCTAAAGACTTGCTTAACCTGAAGGATTGTAGGACTCACTCTTCTGTTCACGTGTTATATTGAAAACAGGAATTGTTTTTTGGAAGAATTGACATTAATAGGAGGATCGCATTCTTTTGTTACCTTCTGAAATTCCCGAAGGTAGGCTATATTAATTTAGAATTCTTTTGGGCTCTGTTTGTAGTTACCCTGGCTGTCCATGTTCTTGATCTCAAGAATAAAACTGATGACATCAGTTGAATGCGTCTGCGAAACTATGTCATACAAAGAAACTCCCTACAAACTGATGTCATAGGCTTTTTATAAGAAAGATGGCTGGGTGGAGCTTGAAGGCATGACAGTTTTCAAAGGCCACTATCTAAGCAGAAGTGGGACTAGGCAGGGAGTAATTCAGACTGAAATTCCATGCTACAGCTCAGGGAGTCCAGTAGGCTGTCCTGCGTTCAGCAGGAGAACTGGGGTCCTCCTCAGGATGATTTACAGCTTGATTTTTTTTTTTTCTTTTCTTTCCACTGAACGACTGTAAAGGAAAGCAGGGGGAATAGCTGGCAAAGCCAGATATCTGAAGTCAACTAGTAACAACATATCCCCTCCCCCTCCATTCTAGTTCTAGTTCTAGTAGAGGCAAGAGTATTTACCTCTGGGTGACATGTCTTTCCAAAAAATTCACATTCTAGCAGTGTGCTGCCATTCAGATAAAATCCGTTTTCCCTTGTAAACTCTTTAATGCTGAAGTTTTGGTTTCCAAGAAGGAAGCCATTTAGCTCTTGGAAATATTTGTCTTCCGTAGAAAAATTTTGGACAATTCCAGACACAATGTTCCAAAGGAAAAAAATGATTTGAAGGTTACTCACTGCATGAGCTTGAAACCTGTCAATGGAAAGGAGAAAGAATTACTTGGAGCTCTGCAGAACTATTGGACAAATTTCAGTGCTCTTTTTGCCAACTATGTGACGTGGTTTGTGGCTTGTTCTCAAACTATACCTCGTTCCTGTCCACCACGCTTGCACTTTGATCTCTAGAACATGGATAAACAATGTAGTCTTAATTTCTAGGAAACAGTTATTTTCAAACAAGAACAGAAAAGGGACCCCTTCCCAGGACTACTATACGAACACCTATGTTGTGTGGGGCTACTAAAAAACAAGCAAACAAACAAAACAGATTGGCCATCTACGTAATCCAACAGCCAGAACTATAGAGACGATTAAAAGCTGGACAACTGTACTTACATGAGGAACCATGGAAGGACCAATTCCTTTCAAAAAAAGAGCTGTGTTCCTTCATTTATAAAATTGATTTCTATGTGCATCTCGTTGACCTTGTTACTGTGACACTAAGGCTACCTACTCGTGAGCACTGTCATTGGTGCTACAGTAGCAGAAACCAAAGGTGATCCTTCCTCCTAGAATTCTTTTGAAATCTCAGAAATATGCGATGTTGGATGTGCTAAAAAGACAAAGGAAGATTTGTGCCTCCTTGTTCTGCCAGCAAAGAAAACAATAACTGAAAACAGGAGTGAAGAATAAGCACAACAGGAACAGCAGATGGATGTGGCAGCAAACTGTCACTTAGGCAGACAACTGGTAGCCAACTGTTTTATTGCCATGTGCTGCCACTATACAATGAATGAGAGACTTTAATAATGCATGCTCAACTCAAGGAACTTCTACTTGCGGTGTATATTCTACAGTATAACCCAGAAGGACTTTACGTAGGGCGATGGGAATGAAAAATAGTGAGGCAGAAAGGCACCAGATATTTGGGACTTGGACCTTCTGGTGGATTCTGGCAACAAAAGGTAGAATACCTCAGAACTTTTACCTGTTCAGGTTGCAAAAGGTCACAGCAGGGAATTTGACATTTTCCACATGCTGAACTACCACTGTAGTGGTGGTTGGCCAGCTGAAGTAGTAGTTAAAGCGACTGTAGATTTGCCAAATGACGATGCCAAGACAGCCTGTGACTACTAGCAGCCACAGCACTCTGCGTGTGCTGCTCTGTGTTTGAACGATTTTATGCAGTCCATGGAATGATGTGGATGAGGCAAACTCCTGATGATACTTCCTTCTGTCTTCCAAGCGTGGCAGCAGTTTCTTTGTTAAGTACATTCGTATCTGATCCAATTTTCCTAAGTGTTGACCAAATGAAAACACATATTTTTAAATTAGCATTTAAATGGAACTTATGAAAAGGAACTATGTAATTAAGATGCTGGAAAGTGTCTAGAAAGAGCGATAAACTCTTGATTAGTGGGCTTCCTTCTAAGGGTAGTCTAGAGTTCTAGAAGATGTGTGCTAGATTAGCTCAATTCTATAATCTCTGCCTGAGAACAGACTATACTGTGCAATATTTTATGCCACGTGATTGTTAAGCATATCAATATAAATGAGTAGTTCCATTTCCATGGAAAAGATTGGATTTTTGACATAGCACAGGATGCTGTAAAAAGCTCACCATCTGATTATTAAAGTCCTGGTCCTTCCTGCTTGCTCTAAAAGATAAAAAGGGAATTATGCATTTTTCAAACGTTCACCCTTAAATTACTGAAAGTTTCTATGTAAAACTTGGAGGGTTATGGATTCAGAAGGAAATCTACTCTCCTACCCTTACATCTGTATTAGTAGATTTAAGAGTGTGGCACATCTTCTTGCATGAAACATAAACTTTATTAAACTGATTTACTAGAAGTTGTTACAGTTGGGAAGAGGAACAAAAAAGATGTGTGAGTTTTCTGCCATAGCTGTCTTGACCATATCAACTCTCTGGGATGTTGCTTTGGCCTGTGGGCAGACTGTGCTAATTAAATTCCAGTTGGGTCTGGATTTCAAAATGTTTCTGAAAGGAAAGTGCTTTTTATGGTTTTTTTAATCATTCATGTAAGAATTTTAATTCAATGCTAGTATGATTTACTCCAACTCTTCTGACTATTTCTGCTGGAAAACTGCTCAAAAGTTTCTCTCCTGCTTCTAGTGACTTGGATCCTTTTGCAAAGCTGTTTAGTCATGGGTGCTTTTGTACTTCACATTGTAACAAAGGAGAAATGATTAGAAACTGTTTTCTCTGCAGACCATAATACTGACCCAAAGCGTATAGGTGGAACAAATTTAATATTCTCTTGTTGCAAGATATAGATGTTGGCCGCTGATTTCAGGATCTGAAGATATATATATATATATTTTTTCTTTAAGCATTCATCTTTGGTCTCAGTCTGGGTCTCTTAAAAAAAAAGCAGTGACTTAAATATATTTAAAATGATTGTACAGTGTCATTAAATGATGATGATGCTAGATAGACAAAGAGACCTTTGGCAAATGTTAGGTCTTAGCTCTCTCAGTAACTTATTGTTTGATATGCATATCTTTTGGTAATGATATCAAGTACTTTTAATGTTGACTCTGCAATTAAAAAAATATAATTATGTGGATTTAAAAAAAATAATAATAGAGAATCCAAAGGTTAAAGGATGGATAAGCAAGGAGGTAAGTAAATCAGAGAGATCCAGGTACAGGAGGAAACAACATGTTTCAGTGTAGGCAAATGTGGAACATGCATGTAATAAGGCAGACAGACCTACGTTCAGGATGAGTTGCAGATAGGCCAGGAACGTACTGTTTTGAGTTGGTCTAAAAACTTCAGAAATTCACATTATCTTTAATGCTAATACTATAAGCTGAATTTAAATAAGGTTTTTTAACCCTGGTAAGTTGACAATTCTTCACAATCCATAATTACTTGAATAGGGAACTAATACGTCATAGTAATGGGCTCTTTTGATCTATTGTGGGTGGGAAGATGTAAAAGGACCCAGTGAAAAGAATGGGAAGCTAAGCTCTTTCACAGAAGAAATAAAATACAGCATCTTGAAAAAGCAGCTTGCCTTCATCTAGAGTTGTTGTTATCTGGAAGGAGTTATTTCAAGAAGGTTACATGTGGCTTTTGTTTGTGCAAAGGTGACTTAGTCTGGATAGATTCAGGGTTTTCTTTTATCCTTAATCTAAAAGTCATTAAATTATGACATCATTCAGAAAAGTCATTGCCTAGTTGAAGCTGTGTTACTTTTATTCTACATGCATGCAGAACCAATAGCTAGAGAATATTCCTCATGTCCTAAGAGAAACATTTATTTTCTGCAAGCTTTGTTTCATCTCTCCCTTCTTTATATCTTGAAGATCTATATGACTTCTATTTTGGATAAGGTTACAAGAGAGGAGAGACAATGTTTCTCGTTTCATCAATCCTGGCAAAAACACCCAAATGTAACGAAAGCTTTTGGTGAGGCACTCTATGTCTAATTACTTACCTTTAGCATCCAATTGAGTGAATCTCCCCAGCTGGTCCATGAGGCTGTGCTTATTTCAGTAAGGAGGGAAAGGATACTGTAAGCTGCCTTATCACTGTGATCATTGCTAGCTAATGGCTTTTATAGAAAACTAAATGGGAGGTGATACTTGATGACACAATGCTGGGCAATTTACCTGCCAGGGTTGCTATGTTTTTCCTTTAGATAACATGGTCTGCAAAGTAAAAGAAAAGATTAGTTTTGAGAAGATTATTTTTATGGCAGGATCAGATGTTCAAGTACCTATTACACCAATAATAGTAGAAGTGCTGGCTTCTGTCTTGTTTTATCACCTTGTAAGTTAATTTTTCATAATTTCTTTTTATTTTAGAAAGACATCTTCAGAAAAACTGTGCTGTTCCAAGTTGAATACATTCTCTTTAAGTAGATAAGGAACCCTTTCCCTTGAGGGCAGTGGATATCTGCCTCTAAGTTCCTACCAGAGGCAGGATGTAGCTCACCCTCACTTTGAATAGCTGTCCTTATAGCCAGGTGCAGATTTCATGTTTCTGTGGGCTTCAGCAAGAAATGGGCTGCAGTTCTTGAGAACTAACCCTGAGGGTGAGGAAGAAGATGCATGCAGTTGGTCATTCCATTAACTCCTTATCAAAGAGAACAGAAACCACTTTCATGGCGAGTGAATGGTGCATTCTTGTTTGAAAACAATTTCTAGTAAACAACTGGGCATCTAATGAAAGGCAGTGGAAAATAATAGGAAGTTCAAATATGAGATGTGTTTTGTTGGTCTTTTAGGAAGATTTAAAAACTGTCACATTCACTTTCTGATCTGCAGGGGATGGAGACCTTGGGGCTATTTTTTTCCCTCTCATAAAGGTCCAATTCAATGCCTGCAGCACACTTGGGTTCCTAGGTGTGCTAACTTGGCTCCTCAGTGCCTCACTGGCATTCACGGTTTTCTGGCTGTTTTCTGGCTGTGTTGCTTAAGTGATGAGCTGCAAGTTAGATCACTGAGCTCCACTTGCTCATTCCAGTGTGAAGAGCATATTTCTGTACTCAGCTTCTTGCAAAGATGGCCTCTTCCTTTTGTTACTTTTGCCTTATGGATGAGGCTTTCTACCACAGTAAGCTTTGAGCAGTACTTGCATTCACTCAGGCAGCAAAGTACTTAATAGTAAACTGTTTTTCAACATCTATATGTAACTCAGCCGTACCTAATGCACTGCTGAGCAGTTATTTGCTGATCTGCTGATTTCTATTAACACAAAGCACTCTAATTCACAGTACTCAAACAACGCATTTACGTCACTTAAAACTTGCTTGAGTTCTTAAATCAAAATTATGTTGGTCTGTTAATACTGTTGTGCATAGGGTTAAAGAAATACAAACTGCAAGTCACTCTGTACACAGCAAATATTGATTCATCTTTCTTAAAAAGTGAATATCATACAAAGAGTCTGTGTTTATGTAATACATTAGATGAACATGTCATATATTCTCCGTTTTACAAAAGAAATCAGTTTCAAATTTTCTTCTATGGTTGTTTTATGTTAATTCTTAAGCAAATGCTAGGGAGTGAAAACCAATCATCTTGTATTTGTACATTGTTCCCAAATGGCTTACAGTTTTAAGACCATAAATTGGTCACAGGGAGCTTATTTCTTTCCATTCACTCCTTGTCATACATGTCTAGTTATCTAAATCACACAGTCTTTAATTCTTAGTGCAGTAAAGGTTAGAAAAACCATCTGATGACAGAGGTGGTCACAAATTTTGTATTCATACATATTGTAATTTCTTTCTCCAATGTGTTTTAAAGTCAGTCCTCACTACTTTTGAATTCTTTTATTGTACTGCCATCTTTAAAAGGATGCTGCAACCAATGTAACTACGTAGCAATATGCTGAAACAAAGAGATGAGATGTTCTGATAAGTTATATTTCTATAGCCTACTTGCAGAATGTGTTGTAAGAAAACTTAGGGGCTGATGAAGGAAAATGCATACCTATATATTTACACAAGCATACATATTTAGCTTTCACTGGACTTTTTTCCATAAAATGTCAAAATATTTCCTACTGCCATCTGTTTCAATGTATGAAGCTCTTTGCTTAAAATATTCTTTTTTTCCTCTTTTTAATAGAAGGTGATCAACTATTTACCAATATAGAGGGCTGGAAATACTCATACTGAATCTATGCATAAAATAGTAGTAAAAACAAAACACTGAGAAGAAAAAAGAAATGACCACCATCTGGACTGTTGTAACGTGTTGTCACTGCTGCTTTATGGCAAATGCTGGGATACGTGCAAAATGGTAACTAACTGTAAATACAGGCATCTGTCTTGTTCCTTCTTTCAAAGCAGGTATGCCAGTGGATTCAGCAGTGATGGGCTAGGCTTCCAAAAAAGAACTCAGAGAGAATTCAAGGACTTCTTGGGCCTGTCTCCTTCCACTGACACAGAATCAGTGGTGCCTGAAGAAATTTTCTGTTCTCATCAGTACTTTCTAATGCTCTGCAGACAGTAGAGATTTCTCTACTTATTTACCCGTTTTTGTATTTATCTTGACTTGCTGTTATTTAAACTGATTACTCCTTTTCCTGACCCTCTGAATATGGAAAACTGATTATTAGTCTTCTCTTTGAAGAAGTATTTATCACTTTTCCTCACAATCTTCTCTTGGGCTATACAGGTCAAGCAAAGTTCATTCCCTTTTTCTTAATGGACTGTATCTTCTATATCAAATACTTGTTTGTTTGTTTTCTTGCCATTTTCTCCTGAGCTTTTTCCAAGTAGTCTTTATCTATCTTCAAGAGTGGTGTCAGGGACATAGTACCTCAGACATCCTTTCTGAGGCCGGATGGAGAGGAAGATTCACATGCCATGTAGAAAGCTGCTATTTGAAGTTACCAATGTGAATTTCCACAGTTCTGCTTTTTGCTGTTTAATGTATTTTTGTGTAAGTGAAACATCCAGCTCATTCTAAAATAAAAAAAAAAATCTTGTTTGGTTATCATTGCTGAAGTTCAAAGGTACTATTCTTTGCTTCACTGAAACTGCACATTATTTTAGTGCATTAAGATCATTTTGAATTCTAGCCCCCATCTGCCAGCATGCTATTATACCTTCCAGGTAATTCTCATTTGTCAGTTGGAGAAGTGTACAGTCTATTCCATCATCCAGGCCATTAATGATAATACTGAATAGCATCAGATTAGCAAATTGCTATTGGAGTTTGTCCTGAAGCAGCCCTTTGCTCTTGCTAGGCAGCTCTGCTGCAAACAGCAGCACGGGCTGAGCCACGTGGAGGCATGGCAATAGCTTCAGGTTCTGACTTCACTGCACCTGACTAGTAGCCAAGTTTCATGTGTTAGGAGGGAAAAGTAACAGCTTCCCTGTACTGAAGGATAGAACCCTGCAGTGTGTGGCTGTGAGGTGTTAAAAGAGGATAAATCAGTCTTGGGGAAGCTCCACGGCAACCAACGTATTCTTACACATATGCACAACTTGTTTTTTGTAAGTGTGTAGTTTTAGTTAATATTGACATGTTTCAGGGAAGAAAGGAGGAAGATTTGGAAGTAGCAGTGAGAGCACACCTTCTCCATAATTTGGAAATTGATGATCAGTCAGAACATGAGGAAAACAAACTGTTCCTCTGGAACAGTTCCAAGAACTGGCACTTGAGGCAACATCTGAGTACAACCAGCAGACAACAATCAAAAGCAAAATCATCATGAGTGCTGTATGTAAAGAAAATCCAGGTGTAGGAAGTGCAGTGGTAATCTGAGCAGAGTCTGCTTTTGATTGTAGCTTGGGGTAGGAGCACTAATGTCAGTACTTCTGACTGTAGCAGGGTCAGAAACTATGCGATGTGGAAGAAATCCTGCTGCATTCTGTGGAGCCACACATGATAGACAGCAGGGGTCTAGGGGGTTGGGATGCATGAGATGCAATTGGGAGTTAAGAGTATGTTGAGAAGTGACAACATGGTTCTCTATGTTTAAGAAGTAGAACAAATACAGTATTAAAAAAATAAATCTTTGCAGCACTATCTCTTTGCTTTGTTTGTAGTTTGCAAGACCTTGAGCTCTGTTCCTCCCCCAGATACAAATGCCTGATTGGATTAATAATATTGCATCAACTTCAGGGCAGTTTGTTCAAGCCTCAAGTCACTAGATTTTCTTTTTTATTTTTTGATACAAGCTGTTAATTTAAAATGTTTTTTATATATCAATGCCAGTTTTGGAAATTGCAAAATACTTATTTAAGAGGAGCACATTTTTTGGTGCTGTATCAATTATCTCCTCTTAACCTTCCCTTTTTGTGCCTTTATTCAAGTCTCTGTTGTAATGTTTTTATTATTATTTTGACCGGGGAAGTTATTTTTGTTCAGTGCTTATATAGCAAGTAGCACACTAAGGTTCTTTCTGGCTTAGTCTACTAGGTGCTTCAGCTGTGCAATGGGCATTGAGAAGAAAATCAAACAGGGATACACAAAAGCAGTGTTTTGAATTGAGCTTATTTTAAATAAATAAAATGAACTGTCAGATGCAGTTCAACCAGTGTAACTACCGACTTATTTATAAAACAACAACAAAACAATAAAAACTTCACATTTTGTAAAACCTTTTTGGAAGTCATTTCAGTTACATACGTTATTTAATGTATACATGTGGAGTTAAACTGGTGTTAAAACTCTTAGAACTCTTTCCAGTGAACAGGATAACAGTGTTCCAGAAAAAAATCAAGAAGTTCAGTTGCACCTTCTCAGCCAAAACCTACCAGTAGTTCCCATACTGCTTGCTTCTGCATTTCACTACTATATTAACAAGTTTGTTGTCTGAGTTTGTTGTCTGTTCTTTCACCAATGGAACAAGCAATGTGTACATCTGTACATTGATGTTTTACCTTTTAAATGCTCATTTTCAAAACAGACACAACTTTATTTGAGCAATTACAGAAAAGAGGGACTGGGACTGGGAGCTTCTTGCAAGCTCATAAGCTATGGCTTGATACTGAATGGTATTTAGAAATACTCAGTTACTCGGCAGGAAGTTTATAATTAGCACAGGGAATTGCTCTTTCACGTGGTGTGCACTCCAGTTATGGAATTCATTGCAGCAGGCTGTGGATTCACAGTGTAAGGGTTATTATATGCAAGGACATGGGTATCACAGGAAGCCCTACACTATCAGTATTGGAAAATTAGATGGGGAAACAATCTCACTGTAAGCTTGCTTTTTATTTGTTTGTTTGATTGATTCTTCCAATAGGCTCCTCCCAAGACACCTGCTTTCTAGTAGAAATTTTTATGCTTACCCAACCCACTGCAGATACTCTTATGTAGATAAAAATGATCTGTGCTGAATAACTTCTAGTATGTGTTTCTGGGATAAGTGTTGGGAAGTGTTGTGTGGGGTATCTTGAGATTTGTTTTAGGTGAACAAGTCACTTCTAAATACAGAGAAGACTTTTGTTGGATTTATGATATTACGCAGTCATTCTCACTTCTCTCTCCTCATCAGTTCACATCAGAAAAAGTGGACTCTTTATTACAGCTGTATCTACAAAATACAGGACACTTCTGGCTTACACCAAACCTCCCACTGGCCTAGCTAGAGGGAGGCTCCTTTTTTGCTCTTACAATTCACTTCGTTCAGTTTAAGTAAGTTCAGTTTGTCTCCCCTCTGCGACTCCATTGCAGCTGTGATGAACAAAGCCAGTCCACATCCACAACTGGGGAAGGGGAAAAAAGGTGGGATGAAGGTGGATTAAGAAAGGCGTTTAACAGTTGTCATGCTTGGTCATGAAGATCATGACAGCTTAAAGACCACAAAGTGCAGTTCCTGGAACACGTGCTTTTTTTTTTTTTTTTTTTTTTTTTTTTTTTCCTACTGTGTTTAACTGTTTGTCTTGTATTCAGCCCAATCAAAAAACAGATCTTTCTCTGCACTGAAGGTTAGAGTCCTTTGATACATTTCAGAATGAACAGAAGTCTTTGTCTGACTTTCACGCTGTAAAAATAAATAAGCAAGGAAACAGAGAAAAAAGAGAGAAAATCTCAAGGGCATGCACACATGGTTGGTTTTCATAGCCTTGCTCAGTCATCCACAGCATGAACAGCAAGCCGTGTGTGTAATTACATCTGCTTCTACCTAGTTCTGCATGTTCAGCATGAAAAAGAGTAATTATGGTGCATTTTGAGAAGAAGGTAATACCATTTAGTTAAAATCAAGGTTACACTTTGCTTTCAGATATATATGGAGGAGCTTTTCGATCATGATTCCTTTATGATTGATTATGTATAAAGAGATGGTGAAGGAGCAGTAAAATCTCAGTGGGGAAAGGTGACGAGAACCACTCAAAGAAGGATTAGATCCCAGATTTGAGCAGCATGGCAGAAGCATGAATAGGCATTTATTTCTCCATCAATTATAGAAGTGTCTACAGCTAAGACAGACATAAAGGCTCTGAGTTGAGCCAGACCTTATGGCTCTTTCAGTCTGTGCTATTGTCCATATTGCCAACAGACAATTTCATAATCAGGTTGTACAAGTTAGCTTTTCTTTTATTTGCTCTATTTATCAGTACCAAGTTCATTATGTACTTGTGTTGGCTTACTGAAATCACATTCAGGTAGCCAGTGAGGTGAAGGAGTGGTGGAATCAATCAGTTTTGAGGTCTGTAAGCAGAGAATTTGAACGTGTTGGAATTACTGTAATTAACTTCCTAAATTCTTGCAGTTTGGCTGATTTATTTGGTTGACTGCAGCTTGTTTGTTGCTGAAATTTCTGTATCTCTTGATTCAGAGAGTATTCTCAGCTAGATTTTGGGAGTTTAGTAACCCTGAACCAATCAAGGGTAGTATTTCTTCCCAAACTGGCAGTTAATGTTTTGTTAAGCACAGAGCTTAAAAGGGCTCTTAGACTTCAAAGTCTTTGTCTTACAGGGCATGCAGTATAACTGTTGCAAGTCAGAGAACGTTCCTCTGAAAATGTATTATTCTTTGGGTCCCACGAAAGATAATAAAGCGCACAAGGAAACACATTAGCTTCTCTGATGTGGTTAAGAGTTCATGTTTTTCAGCTGTTCTTGTTCCTTTACTGTATTCACACTCCTTCTTTGTGACATTAGGAAAGGTAACAGGAAATTTGATTTCACAGTGGAGGTTCAGGATGTCTGTTCCAACTGAAAATGGCAAACCAAGCCTTAAGCCCATGCTTTTGAGATCTGTAGATGGGGCAGGTTGTGTTATTGTCACAGGGTGATAGAATGTCTTGGGTTGGAAGACACTCACAAGGGTCACAGAGTCCAACTTCTGCCTCCACACAAGGCCCAAAATTCAAACCCTGTGTCTGAGTGTTGTCCAAATGCTTCTTGAACTCCAGCAGCTCGGGGCCATGCCCACTGCCCTCTGGTGCAGACACTTTCTCCAACCCCCAGCTGCCCTTCCATGACGCAGCTCCACGCTGTTCCCTCGGGCCCTGTCGCTGTCACACAGAGCAGAGCTCAGCGCTGCCCTCCGCTCCTTGTGAGGAGCTGCAACCACCATCAGGCCTCCCCTCAGCTCCTCTGCTCTGGGCTGAACCAACTGAGGGGCTGCAGCCGCTCCTCGTATACCTCTAGACCCTTCCCCATCTTCACAGCCCTCCTTTAGATGTTCTCTAATAGCCTCATGTCGTTCTTACATCGTGGTGCTCAAACCTGCACGCAGAGGCTGCACCAGGGCAGAGCACAGTGGGGCAATTGCTTCACAATAGAGCAGTTTCAGTAGAAGCAGTATGTTTTTCGAGCACTAAATTTCTGATGTATATTCTAGCACGCAGTCTTCACCTTTATTTCGACTTGCCGGCATCCAGAGCAGATGTATAGAAATGAGTGATGAGGATTATTTTGCCCCATCAGCTTTTATATTGCGATGGAAGAACACCTTCACCTTGCTTATGAGTTGCCTCAGTGGAGTCCTACCTGTGGCTCAGCTGTGTGAGAACTCAGTTTTAAGCTAATATTTGTTTAGCATGACATACAGCATCTGACTTAGCAGGGTATATATCCCATGACCCACATATTTTTTTGTCATCCATCTACTCTTATACGACTGGAACAGTTGAATCCAGCACACAGATACCACTGCACAATGTATGAGAGTAAACAGCCTGGGGTCACAGGGGCCCTGTAACTTTGTTTACAGAAAAACTGAGCTTCAACTTCTTTCAGAACAGGCTGGCAGGCACGAAAGAAGCGCGCACTAGTAACACGTTACTTCATACTCTGTTAGGCTGATGATTAGACAGAATTGAGTAACATTTGTCAACAAATGAGAGTGAAACTTCTGCAGGAGGAAATAAAATCAAGAAATTGTAATGAATTAAAACTCTGGAATAGTAACATACGTATATTTTTCTTTTACTTGTTTCACTTAATCTGTGTGCCCACTTTGAAAATAAGCGCATTGCTTGAAAGCTTTTACAAACAGTTCAGTTTTCCTTGGAAGTATCAGTTTTCTTTCTTTTGCTTCCTCTCCCTTTCCTTTTTCACGTTTCGCTTTTTTAAAAGTTCGAAGTATACTGATGCTTTGATATGAGGGGCTGCAGGTTAAAAATCTACCTAACCAATCTCTGAATTAAATATTAAATATTGTTTTTATTCACGTGCAGACTTCTCATTGACTTACCCCTTACACCAGCCTGGGACCCCATCAGGGAAAGCCACACAGCAAAGTGCACAAAAATTGTGTCATATGGGAAAAAGCAAGTATTCCAGCCACTCTTTTTTTGCTGGTTGAAACAAAACATTAGAGAGCCAAAACCACATGAACTTATTGACCTTTGTGCCATGACAGTTTCTGTAATTATTGAATAGCAGGGATGGGCTAAGAGCTAAGAGGATTTGGGAGGGTTGGTCTACACAGGAAGATAAGGTTGCATATAAGGCAGCTGTAGCAGATTTGGGTTAACTAACAGAGTTGGCTTTTTCTTTTTTTTTTCCCCAGAGCACAGCTCAGTGATTTTGGACCCTGGAACCATGAGTGGGTGCCCCTTCACGGGGAACAAATACCTGTGAGTTACTCTTATCTCTATTTTGTTTTAAAAGATATAAAGTTAATGTAAATTTTGGAGAGGAATTAATGATTATCTGTAAAGAGACTGCCATAGCTACTGCTAAGGGAAAGGAGTATGAGGACCCTTCAGGGGAGGGCTGTATTATGAACTAGATTTAATGCTACCAGCTATTACTACTGTGACGAGGTGTATGTCAGGTGCATTCTTTCTCATAAGATTGCTTTAGTCGATCATTTTTTTTCATTGTTTGAATTTTAGGTGCATCTGTTAATAAAATGCCAAATATAGCAATAGTTCTTTAATTAAATAGCTTATATATTTTCTTGTTTTTCTTTTCAGATATAAATTTGGCAAGCTATCTTTGAAAGATGAAAAAGGTGACGAATCACAAGAGGGAATAAATAAAGCCAGCAAAGGTGGACTTATCTATGGAGATTACCTGCAAGTAAGTGTAACGATTTGAATTTTACTTTCCTGGCTGCTCAGAAGACTTGAGCCAGGGCACAAGATTGGCACTTCTCCCAGTCATGCACTGGCAGTAGTTAGTTGTACTGGCAAACCTAAACTGTGAAGTGATGCAGCACAATACTTAATTCGATCTGATAGTTAGCAGTTTTTCTGCAAATCAGAATGCCATGTGCAACTTCCCCAAATTATTGCATGAAACTCCTTAATATTTGGCTGGAAAACTACATTGCAGTAATGTAGGGTGTGAAAGGAAAACAAACAAAAAACAACAATCACCCAAAACACAGCTAGAAGTAATCAAGAAATATGTAAAAATAAAATATCAGAAGTGATAAGATAACTTAGACATTTCCTTTTATTTTCATGACAGCAAGAACTGAAGTGAGTGGAATTACTCTCTGGTTGTGAACAAGATTAATTTGTTGACATATAATACAGAATCTTGCAAAGATTTCTTTTAAAGCAGCTGTGAGATAATGAATTTGACTCAATCAAAAATTACCAATGCCAGAACTGAAATAACTAGTTCAGCCTCAAATCATAGCTCTTGGTTACAGAATTTTCTATCAGAACTCTCCTGCACTGAATATGTCAGTATTGATATCAGATCTGGAGACTGCACTGT
>JAOWBP010002392.1:914443-924594 GCA_028571105.1 Tragopan temminckii
ACAGGAAAGGTTATACTGTTCTTGTGCCATTACATGTTAGCTTTCCTAAAATCAGTATATAACTGGAGAGCTAAAGCAGGCAAGATTCTCATGTATTATATAATACCTTTTCACATTTTACTCAGTGTTTATATTCCAAATAGAACGCGTCTTGAAGTCAGGAGTGAGTAAATGATGGAAACACCTACTTTTTGAAGGATTTGTTATACTCCAGCTGTTTAAGCAAGACTGATAATCAAATTGTTAACTCTTCCTGGCTGATGTGACTTATACCTTGATTATAGGAGTTCTAAGGTAAAGAATAAATAATGATTGCACAAAAAATCAGCAGGTGTAAAACTCTGGTTTGATCATGTCTAAGTTCACTACCTCCATGAAGCAAGTAATTATTTTTTCAGAAATGTCTCGGTTTTAAAAACCTTGCTTGGTCAACCAAGAAAAAAGCTAGCAAAGCCAAATCAACCTCTCCGGTTTTTTGTTTCTGTGATCAGCAAGTGAGCTTTGTGGCGGGGTTTCTAATATTGTATGAAGCTTAATATATCTGAATTTCTAAAATTGCCTTGTTCTTTCATATCCTAGGTCTCCTATTTCCAGGAGAGAAGAATTCAGCTTTTTCAAAGACTCCCCTTTCAGAAGTGGGACTAAATCTGAAAGAAACTGATGTACCTACAAGTATGTGCAGACTAACAACTGACAGAAGTTGCTGTATCCAGTCGCATTTCCTTGGTCTTATGAAGAAGTATGCTAAGATTTATCTTAACTGTAGCTTCTTAACAAGTCATGTTCAAAGTGCTACGAACTGTGACTTCTTTCTGCTGCCTTTTGCCACAGACTTCTGTGTGGGTTAGGACTCAGAAGGCTCTCCTGTTTTAACAGCCTGGAGTGCCATGTCTCAGATGATGCCCTAATATTTGCCTGCTGTAGAGAGCCTGCTTTGCAGGGAGGCTGGACTCGGTGGTCTCTGGAGGTCCCTTCCAGCCCCTACAATTCTGTGATTCTATTCCTTGTTTCCCTCTTTTTCTCTCATTCTTCTGCTGTTAGAAAACCTGTACACACAGGTTTTTATTACTATAAGTCTGTACCTTATTCCATAATGGCTACTGGCTGAGCCAGTACTGCAACGTCTGCAGAAATAAATGTTCTGCACTATCTTTTCAGTGCTGTTGTTCTCAAAATGGATTCTTTTTATTAAATCAACACCTGTAAATGACTGCCTTAAAAACACTACTGTAATTTCATTAAATTTTCTTGCCTATTGGAAGTAGAAATATATACTGATATGGATAAGCAAGCTAATAGAAGTTGAAAGTGGCAAGAAGGCCATACTGATTATTAGTATTTAACTTCCTTGAAGTACGATTATCTGTAGGAAAATGTTAGGTAAAGCAGATACTGAAACAACTGACATTATGTAGGTACTTTGATGTGTGAACTGGATGCAGTATATTCATTTATAAAAATACTTGCCTATTGTTGAATTTTCTCCTGGAATGTCCATTGTCTTATATATTTAGGTAAAATGGGAATTTGATGAAGTTACACTTTTCCTTTTAAGATGCACTACTGGAAGAGGAATTAAGAACAGGGAGTCAGCACCATGTGGCTGTTCTGCTGTCTTTGAATGGTTGATATGTTCCATAGATCATTCTAGTAAATGTCTTGGGATCATTCTACAAAGTCTTCATAGAAGTTCAGTTTTGGTCACAAAGTTGTATTTGAATGCTACAAATCAATTTCAAGAAGATTGAAACATCTCAGTAAAATCTCCTTGGGACGTGTGACAGATTTGTTATACGTTCTACCACAGTGGTAGCATTTCACTCTCATTGTTTGTATGGACACATACAGGATGTAAAGAAATGGAGAATTAGGCATTCAGTTTTGGTACCAGACTCATCTGATTGTTGCACTCCTGTCTAGTTATTCTATCTAGGTAGTATATCAGGACATTATGATATTAAACTCTGTGGTTTCTTTTTAACTTCTAAAATAAAATTTCCAGTACAATATATATCATTGCAAAGTGAATGAAACAGATTTGGTGTCTGCTTATAGCCAAATGCTTCTTCCAACTCCTCCCCCTCCACAGAGTAGCCTGATTTGACTTGATAGTCAGAAGCTTATTAGCATTAAGGAACACAGTATTTTTGAGCCAAAGGAGGAGTGAGAAATATCGCTTTCGGCACATCTATCAAAGGGCAGAAAGAATGAAAAGGAAGTAAATGATAGAATGTGAAAAATAAAAAAACAAAACCAAAATAAACAATAAGACAAACATAAACCCAACAAGTGCTACTTACTTTGTGTCCTGACTGTGAGGTGACAGTACCAAGTATGTACCAATGAAGTTGCTGTAATCTTACAATATTTGAGAGTTGGCCTGTAGCAGTCTTCCCACTGATGCCTACCAGCAAATTCCAGGATTTATGAGATGGTATGCAGTTACCCAGCCTTCTATCATGACTATCTCATCCATGGGTGAAAATCCTAGTTCTGGGGTGATTGAAAGGTTCCATTTTGTGTGACAGTAGAGCAATGAACGACCTTCTTGTTTTGCCATGAAGATGAGTGGCAGTATGCTCAGGTGTAAGTGTTGTAGCCCATATTCACACAAACACCTACAAGGAAGCCAAGTTTGATAACAAAGTATGAGTGCAGTTTGGAGACCTGAAACTTTGCAGAAGATAATTCTAGTGTTCCGGTTGATGAGCTGAATGCATGAAATCAGTGTGTCTCAGTAAAGGATGCCAACTTATGTACTAGATTGTAAGAGCAAGGACATGAAAATCTGGTTGAAGGAAGTGATTATTCTCCTCTATTTGGCATGTGTGAGTTGCTCCTGGAATACTGTTCAGTTCTGGCTCCCCAGTACAAGAAACACATTAATATACAAGAATGACTCCAGGGAAAATGTCAGGATACTAGAAAGTGTTGTATGCAAGGAGCGGCTGGAAGTTGGGTTTGTTTAGTCTGAAGATAAAAACCATGGGAGGATCTTACTGCTGTCTGAAATTATCTGATGCTTAGCTATAGTAAGACAAAACTCAACTCTTCCAGTAGGTGCACAATAATAGGACAAGAAGCATCATATCCATGATAAAAGAGGTTAAATCCACATTAATACAGGGAAAAAGTTTCATATTGAGGATGGTTAGACACTAGAGCTGATTATCCAGAGTTTGTGCAATCTTCATCTTTGAAGATACTCAGAACTCAAGTAGAGAACCTCAACTGATTGTACCTGTTTTAAACCTTATGTTCTCCAGAGTAGTTCCAGTATGTATTGCTCTTTGAATCAAATTAAGTAATAAAAAGAAAAAGGGGAAGAAAAAGCACCTCCAGAAAGCCCAGTTGCTGTTACTGCTTTGCAAGAGGTTAGCCTTAAGGGGTATATGACATAGTTACCTGATTGTGGAAGCTCATTCCTTCTTCAGTTAAATGTAGCCTTTATTTATCAGATCACGCTAAAATGAAAAAGTGTTGTCCCAGCCAACAGCTTCATTTCTCTCCAGATAGCTCTGAGACATAAAATTACTTTTCGGTGTTATATTCATTCAGGGAGACTACTATTTATGTTAGAGAATTCCCTCAGACTTTCTCAGCTTCCACTAGAAAATAAATGTGTTCATTTGTTGTTGTGATACTACCTTTGAGATGGCAAATATATATTTTTTTATTTATATACACATATTTGATATATATATAAAAACAATGTCTACGAATTAATTGGGAACAGTACCTTTTTATTGTCTGCTTTTATAACACCTTGGTTGTGCGAGCATTTATTTCACGTATAAAGTATGATCACTGTATTTCATGCATGTAGTCTTTAGTGTTAAGTGTTCTGACACAAACAAAACATGATTTTCATGCTGGTGTGGCATTCAGATAGGAAGTTGTATCCTTCCCTGCAGTAGCAGAGATAACAAACAGATTGTTTATATACCTAGGACTGAAATACTTCTAAAGCTTTTTGCCCTTGCTTCTGAACTGTCGAAATCTACATTATTTTGATTCACTTGCACATTATAAAGTAATCTTGCGTGGATAGGTAACTGAGAATTTGTTGTTTCCCAGAATTTCAGTCTCTTACTGCAAAAAAAAATTGACAAAATGAGTTCTTTCTGCGGAATCATGCCCATGGCTATATTGGTTAATTTGGAAATTTAATTCATGGTATGCTTGCATGTAACTGCTAATGTAGAAAAATATAATAGAATCATTCAGATTGGAAAAGAAGGCTAAGATTATCTTGTCCCACTGTCATCCCATCACTGCTATGCCTACTAAATCATGTCCTTAAGTTCCGCATCTACCATTTTCTTGAAAATCTCCAGGGATGGTGACCTACCACTTCCCTGGGCAGCACGTTTTTCTGAGAAGAAGTTTTTCTTACTATCTAATGTAAACCTTTCCTGGCTCAATTTAAATCCATTACCTTTCATGCTATCATTAGTTACATGGGAAAACAGGCCAACCACCACCTTGCCACAGTCTCCTTTCAGGTAGTTGTAGGGAGCAATGAAGTTTCCCCTGAGCCTCCTCTTCTCCCAACTAAACAATCCCAGTTCCCTCAGCTGCTCCTCATAAGACTTGTGCTCCAGACCCCCACCAGCTTTTTTGCCCTTCTCTGAACACGCTCCAGGGCCTTGATGTCTTTCCTGTAGTGAGGGACCCAAAGTGTAGTACTAAAGGTGTGGCCTCCTCAGTGCTTAGAACAGAGGGTTGACTGCCTCCCTAATCCTGCTCACTATACTATATCTGATACGAGCCAGGATGCTCTTGGGCTTCTTGGTCACCTGGTCACACTGTTGGCTCATATTCAGCTCGCTGTCAACTAACACCCCCAGGTTCTTTTCTCCCATTTGGTTTACTAGACACGCTGTCCCAAGCCTGCAGCAATGCACAGGGTTTTTGTAATTGAAATGCTGGACCTGGCACTTGGTCTTGTTAAAGTTCATACAATTGGCCTCAGCCCAGCTATCCAGGCTGTGCAGATCCCTCTGTAGGGCCTTCCTGCTGCCAGGTGGATCAACACTTCGTCCTAACTTGATGTCATCTGCAAACTTACTGAGGGTGCACTCAATGCCCTCACCCCGGTCATCAATAAATTTATTAAACAGGACAGGCTTCAATACAGACCCCTGAGGAAGACCTCACGGGGCCAGATGCCAGGATAGAACTCCATTCACCATCATTCTCTGGGCCTGGCCATCCAGCTAGCTCTTTACCCAGCAAAGGGTGTACCTGTCCAAACCATGGACAACATCCATGCTGTTGAGCTAGAAGTTGTCTAAATATACGTACACTAGAGAAGAATTTGTCTTTGAGGAATAGTTTATATGACAAGAGTATAAGGCAGTCAGATTACTTGCAGTCAGTAAGGGTAATTCCCCTAATATTTTTACACATATTAGTAATTACTTTACTAATTTGTATAGTATTCTTCATGCACACAATACAAGCTTTAGATTGTAGCTTGGCAATCTTGAATCTAATTTTGTAATTTTTAGTGTACCTATATTTATTTGCCTGCATCGTAAATATAAGTTCTTGAATTATGAATGTGTCTTCATTTTTTGATTCTGAACTGGATCATCTGTGCCCTTTAAAATGCTATGAGTATATTAGACAAAGCAGAATAAAAAGTCAAAATCTGTTGTCTTTATTCAAAATTCCCCAAAGTAAAAAGAACTATATGGAGTGTAATTGTGAAAACAGTTGTGTTTGAGCATGGTTGTGTATGGTGGGTTCCCTCTTGCTAACAACTCAGAACCCACGCAGTTGCTTGCTAGCTCCCTCCAAAGTGAGATGGGGGAGAGAATAGGAAAGCTGAAAACTCATAGGTCAAGATCTTCATCTTTTAAACAAGTTCAATAAATTAAGCAAAGTTATGTGTGCAAGCAGAGCAAAATAAAGGAGTTTATTCACTATTTGTCATTGCTGGGCAGATGTTTAGCCACTTCCTGGAAAGGATTTCAGCATGTGTAATGGTTACATGAAAAGATGAAAACCACAAATGTTCCTCCTCCTTTCCATGATCCTGTGTAGCTGAGCATAATGCCATTTGGTATGGAATATCCCCCAAGTCGGTTTCTGGCACACCTTCAGCTTGCTCTCTGAGGGAGGCAGAGAAGAGAAAAAGAAAAGCAGTATAATGTGCAAGTAGTCCTCAGCAATGGCCAAAACACTGGTGTGTTATCAGCACTGTTTCAATCACAGTTTCAAAATGCAGCTCTGTATAGACAGCTATGAAGGAAATTGACTCCATCCCAGCTGGAAACAGTGAACCATGAAGAATAGTATTCATTCATAATATTGGTTTGCTTGTTCTGTGCAATAGTCATTAGTAAACAAAGCGTCAGGAGCTCTAGGTTATAAATATGACATACACTTAAAACTTTGCCTTCTTGCTAAAAATGCTTTAGACTTAAAAGGAGGAAAATATACAACCAAGTATCCAATTATTTAAAAAATAAAAACAAAAACAAGTTGATGAATTGCCTTAAACTTGATGGCTATGATACTATAAAGGAACTTGTGTTTTCAACTTTCCTCTTGTTTACTCCATTTATGTTAATCATTATTAGTTATTAGTGTTGAATTAGCATGCTTTCTAAACATGCATTTCACATTGAGTCATCTCTTGGTTAATTTCATTCGTGGTTCTGTGTAATATTATGTAGCTTTGTACAGAATTTCCCAAAACAACAGATGCTGAGCATTAAAATAAAGTTGGAGGTTTTTTTTTTAATTAACAAGTATTTTCCTAAAAATGTCCGCCTGAAATGTTACTGCTAACACCAAGGGAGGAAGGTGAAGAAAAGTAATGGATTAAGTGTTGTACTTCTGTACAGTGAAATATCTCTCTCGTGAATATCTGCTTTATATCGAATGAATTTTTGCTTGGTTTGGAGGAACAGGAAAGTTTAAGAATATATATATGTGTATATATATGTATATATATTTCTCTTCTAGTTGTTCTTAAATCATGGCAGGACATTGCTTTTCATGTATATAAATATTTCCTGTTATTTAAAAGAAGTGGTGAAGTCAGATGTTTTTAGAAATGCTCGGAAAAGTTGGTTATCTCCATGACAAAAAGGCCACAGTGTAGAACTCAGATTCTCAACCTGCAAATTCAGCTCCTGCAAATACATTTTTGTTCTAAACTATTGTGTGATTTGATCAGTGACCTTGGCCAGCTGTTCATAACACAGGGAACCAATGTTTTCTTCATCTGTTTCTTTGAATTTGCCTTACTTCTAGATCTTCTGGACAGAGTGCATGTAGTTGAATACTGTTGACTTCAGAATTCATATTTCAGTGTTGATCCTTTTTTTTTTTTTTTCCTGGCTTTGCTTAGCTGCTGAATTTCTCTGTGCTGTGTTTTTTCTCTCTGTGAATAGGATAATTCAAGAATAATTCATGCTATCCTTTTCCAGATTGTTGTCTGTAAATAAAAAAAAAACAACAAACAAAAGCCAAGTATATGGGAACTGTTGAGTCATGGCCTGAACCACTGATTGAACACTGAGGAAAGGACCCAGTCAGCCCTGGAAGCACAGGTGAAGGCAATTCAGCTGTGTGATCAGAAAGGGTGGAAGCTGGCTACATCTCTCTTAGACCTCATTTAAGGGCTGCTGACCACTGGGAAAGGATTTCTTTCTGGAGATCCCTCCCTGGAGCTTTCCCCTGCGAACCTGGAATCTTTTGATACAGGTAAGCAATCTTCTTCCCTTCCTTTATAGCACCTTTCCATTGTGCTGATCCTTCCATCATATTGATCTACCAATTGCTACATGTTTAATGACTTAATCCAAGCTGAGGTTCAATATGTGGAAATTGGCCGCCAGCCCGATCGTGTCCTCTTCCAGCTGTGGAGGTACTTGAAGGAAAATCAAAAATTTCAAAATCACCCCAAAAAACCTGGGGTGACAACTGCTGACAAGCTACCAACAACAACATGGAACTTGGAGGATTTCCTCTTTCCCAGGAAATAGAGGAAAAAGCCTCCTCAAGTGATCCAACCCAGTCCACCATGCCTGAGACCGAGATCATTACCCAGAACAACAGCCCATCTTGCTAGAGGACACAATTCTCTCCAGTAATAGCAGGTAGATTACATTGGGCCCCTTCCTTGGTCTGAGGGGGTGAGATGTGCTCTGACCTGCGTTGATACTGCAAGTGGGCTACTGCAGGCCTATCCAGTACCAAAAGCAAGCCAGGCATATACCATCAAGGCACTCACCAAGTTGATGGCTGCCTATGGGATACCTCAAGTCATCAAAAGCAACCAAGGGACTTATTTTACTGGTGCGATGGTACAACACTTATGTATGTCTATAAATAATATTGTTTTACTGGAAAATAAAACAAAATCTTTTTTTGCATTATATAAATCTTTTTTGCATTATATTTTTCTTCTGTTTTCAGCTATAGTCTTGCATGGAAAGCTTGTATCTCTTTTTTAAGACTACTGGAGTAGTGTGCTGGTGAAATTATATTCTTTCCACAATTGTATAACAGAAAGGAAACATTTCAGGTAGTCATGCTTAATTGAGACTTCAGTATTTTGGAAAGGAGCTGGTTTGCATACTTGATTATTTTTGACTTCTTTGATCAGTAAGTAATAAAGGTACACAGGTGGCAATCTGAATGCAAATACATTGCCTTGTGAATGTGAGCTAGGGCTGTGGCGCTGCTCAAAATTGAAAATTATTAATGTTATGTATATCCTGTAATTATGAAAATGGAGGAAGTAAGGGATTCTTAATTAGCACTTTCTGAGGGCTGTTGCTGATTTACTCATATGTTATTTTCTTGTTTCTTTTTTTTTTTTTAATCTACAAGAGCAGTACAAGTCAATTACTTGCTCAGGAGCAAGTGAATGGAATGAGTACTTTGTTTCAGGCTTTGAGAAAGGAGAAAACTTATTTTCTGTTTTCCACTTTCCACATGGAAGGAGGATGCTGTGCGAAGGTGCCTGCATGGTCCTGCATATTCTACAGATGATTATCAATGTTATTATGCTCTGTAATTGATTCCTGCTTTCTCACTGCCGTAAGTTTTCTTAGCAATTATATAACCTCCTGTATAGTTGGGTTGGAATTCCATCTTCAGAAAAAATTCCTGTTGTCATATTCGTCCATTTCTTTTTAAAGGTACACTGGTAAATTGCAACTGAACAGCATGCCACTTTTTGCAAAGAGTATTCTGTTCTGATATGCGTTAATTTATCCATTTCAGATTGTTAGGCATCTTTGAAATGTCATAAAGTATTATGGGCTTTGGAGTCAAGAATGGGGTTTAAGTACCAACCGTGGGCACAAGTGGCTATTTTACAATCCACATGCCTTGTCCAGTCCCTTAATATACTGATTTGAAGGGGCAGGTAATTTCTAGTTATTCTATTGGAAATAAATTGAACTTTTAGGTTGCTGTTACCATCGATATTATTTCAAGCACTTCTTCATTCTCTTGTAATCTCTTGTGAATCTCTTTTGTTGTGCAATCTCTTTTATTTTTGTTGTGCATTTCAGTGACTTTTGAGAGTGAAGTGCATTAGTGATACAAGTAGTATTTTTTTTTTTTTTTATTTGCAAATTTCTAAATGGTGAGACTAAAAATGTCTTGCTTTCCACAGTTACTTATTTTTTTTCATCTTGTTGTTCAGTGGTGCATAGCCACCTCAGCCTTGGGAGTGATTTCTTTCTGTGAGTGTTGTCAGCTATAAAATTCACTGCTGACCTATCTACAGAGTTCTGCCTGAAAACAATTAAACGTCAGAACAGTGTTTGTTCAAGGAACTTGACCTCTCAGAGGCTTGACCTTCGATTGACTTCCCAGTCTGCTTTGCACTCGATGGAAATTTCTGTGATGAAACATCATTAAGAATGCAATTTCCTTTCCCTCTGAAATATTAGCTACATTGGCAAGAGCCCTCTTACAAAGCTTATTCATATATGCAAAAAAAACCCAACAACAACAACAAAACAAACAAAAAACAAAAAACAGCAACAAAAAGCCAAGGGCAAACCCAACAAAACTGTTTGAAAAGAAACACTGATACTGCTTGTTGCACTAGAGTATTCATTCTGTATGCTGTAGTGATAAAATGAAATGACCTCTGCGTGAGGTGAATCTGCTGG
>JAOWBP010002392.1:931609-948050 GCA_028571105.1 Tragopan temminckii
CTGTTACGTGTGAGCAAATCCTCACTTGTTGCAGCCCAGGACTTTGCTACTCTGCTGTCATTGCTCCATCGCATTACGCAAGTGCTCAAGAGCATTGATATCTCTTATGTTATTTTTTTGACAGTGCACCTTTCATTTTATATCCTGATATTTCTCTGTTGACCCTACACCAAGCAAAAGTATGTGGCTCTGCTGAAGTTGTGTGAGTTGTGTGTGAGCCAAAACAGGTTCATGGAATTGCTGCAGAAGTTAGCAGAGGAGTTTATTTTGTTTTTTTAAGCCTGCTACAAAGAAAAGCCTGTTTGACTTCTGAAATAATTGAAAAAAGCGTTCAAAAAACAACTATCTTCTCCTTCTGGTCACTTCCATATTTGAATTATCTTACTTTGACTTAAGTGGCCATAGTTAAATTCAGATATTATTTTAAGGGTAAAAATCAAAGGTAGAACGGTATTTGCTTGTTTTTAATGGTCAGGAGTCATGCAGCAGCTGAGTTCTGCAGTTACTAAGAACAGTTTCACACAAGCTTATTTGTTTTATGAGCATAAGGGTTTGATTTCTAAGGCAGTCCCTTGAGAGATTAGACTTGGCCACAGCAGTAGCCTCAGAGTGTTTCACTGATCCCCTTGCATCTGGTGAGTATTAATGTGGATTGAAATAAAGACTTGTTTACACTGTACATGTATATTTCTATCTTGCCTTAAGAATGAAAGTGAGGGCTAAAGCAGCTTTAGCTACCTTCAAATTCCTAGAGCACGTGCTGACCTAATGCCTCTCCGTAAGGTGTTTACTAACTCCTTCGTGTTCTTTGCCCTGGAAGAAAACCTACTGGAGATATGTGCACCTACATCAAGTGTAAAGATTATACAAAACAGTGGTGCACAGCTTAGAATAAGTCTGTAAAAGACTTGTAAAACCGACCCTTTGCATTTTGGAATGCTGTTGCATGTACTGTAACTCCTCTGACAAATGTGTTCCTCTTTGCAGCATATGTGCTTGGATGTGTTATGTTCCCTTTTCACATTGCCTCCCCCTCCAGTCAGTTCCTAGGAGCACTTCTGTGCACTCAATGCTCTGTGAATCCCCACTGCTTTAGTTCCACTTAGGAAGGCATGGCAAATACAGTGTTTGTGTGCATTGTGTCTATAGCCTTTTAAATAGTAGGATGCCACAGATTGAGTGAATGGCTGATTATTGATACTATGTAGAGAGAACTAAGAATTATTTGGGGAAAAGTTCAGTTGTATGCTGAATACGCTATCCTGTTTGCAGTCCAAAGTTCAAGTTCAGTGAGGTGCTCAGCGTAATTAAATATTTTTTTCTGAAGATCTTGAAGCTCCATGCATTGAGCGTGTGGTTAATATTCTATGTATGTATAATCACTTTCAATTAGATTCTAAACATATACTTAAAGTAAATGCCTGAATACTTCACTGAATTGAGTACTATGTAATGTTTCTAGTAATCAGTGATGAATATATCAAAAATGAATGTTTTCTTTAATCTGAGACACTAAGAGTAACTATTTCATAATTGTGCTTAAGCACAATTGACTGACTTTACAATCTGACTTTGCCAGATGTATTTTTGAGATGTGTTTTGTGACCTATTCACTTTAATGAAGTCCCCTTTTGTACATGAAAGGATGGAAAGTAATGCAATTTATTTGCTGTGACTAAACTAGAAATTTTATTTTTGTGCAGAATATACAGGAAGAAAAATTATTGTATGTGTGGCCCCTGCCCCCCATCTCCTACTACTTTGTTGCAATGTTGAGTGGTTGTTTTCTGTAGCCAGAAAAACAAAGGATTGATATTTAGAAAGCCGCATTCCTCCAAAGTGTTCCAGAGTTCATATTCACAGTTGTTGCTATAATAACAGATTAAAGGCAAGTTGAACCTCCCCTCTCACAGATTTCTAACACACTTCCTTATAATACTTGCAATTTTGAATGGAAATAGGTCTGATGATTTTTATACCTAAGGGAATGATTTAAGGAGGCAGTGAATGGTAACAAGCTGATAGTTCTACCAGATGTAAAGTAAGAACATCTGTCTCTACTTCCTGTAACCAGAGCCTTTATTAAAGCAAAATGCTGCAGTGTTTACCATGAGCAACGTGCACTGAGATGCTGTTAAAATACAGTGCATCTGCAAAGTACCCTCTGGATTCATGTAGTGACAAAGGGTAGCTTTATTTTTATCTGTTACCTTTTCAAAAACAATGCAAAATGAAGGTAAATAATTTAAAAGTTTGAAGATAACAACTAGTGATAATTCCACATGTTTTGGTGAGGGAATTCAGTAATTTCAGACTCATTCCAATGGATTTTGAATCTTTTATTGAAACGCTTTCATGAGTTGCCTTTTTATTCTTAAACTTTCTTCATTATGAAATAAAATTGGTTACTTTGAACACTAATGTTTAGATCATGCAGCATTTATTACTTCAACTTGCAATATCATCCTGAGAGTACCATTCCCTCTTTTTAGATGAGTGCTATTTGGTTTCAACAGCTTTTAATTGCCAAGTGATGTCAAATATAAATAAGCTCTTCTTTTTTTTCTTTTTTTTTTTTTCCTGGAAGTATTTTCATTATAAGATTCTTTTGTATGTCACAATTCAGTGGGAGAAACAGTGTCTGTAGAGTGATGTTTTAAAAAATGAAAAATGAGAATATGTACATGCTGTCCACATAGTTTTAGAGAAATTGTTGTATGTAAGAGCAAATGAATGTCATGCATTCCTAGGGAGGACTAAACGGGCCTGTGTGTATGGATTTTATCAACTTCATATGAATAATTCTTAGTTTTAACCAGTACGTCAGTGGAGTTGGAGCAGACTTGTGGTCAAGATTATGACTGCAGTATTAAGTAAATGCTGCTAAATATGTATGTATGAAGTCTTTGATTCCTTTCATTTTCTGGTGAGTTTATTATTTGTTAACTGAGTAATAGAAATATTCAGAGAAATAAATTTTAGTTGTCTTGTTGGACAACAGAACTTGTTTTTATATGTTCAGTGAAGTACCTCTTCACATCCTTCTGTTAGTGAAATGAAGTCTTGAAGAAAATGTAAACCTCGCTGAATAATATCCTTCACAACACTAAAATGTTATGTTCTCATTTTAGTTGATAGCTATCTTAGAAATGTTTCTTTCTTTCTTTTCTTTTTTTTTTTTTTTGTTGTTGTTGTTCCACAATAGTATCTTGGTACAGATTTTTTTTGTTGTTACTTCCACATTTGATTGTCATTATATGATAATGTATTTCTTATCTTACAAACTATAGGAATCTTTCTTATGGTGAATCTGTACCAACCTTAATACTTTGTGTGTTTTATCATACTTTTTTTCTTCCTATTTTTAAAATTATTAGATGTATTATGCAATGGTAGTTTATAAATGTTTTGTACTAACTGATTTTTAAGTACATTTTCTTTATTTTGGTAAACATCTTTTGACTGTCAGAGATGTTGGCAAACTTCATTTATTACTCCATGACTCCATTGAGACTGACTTGAGACTTCATCCTTCTCACTTTGTTTTACTTAAGGTAGTGTTTGGCAGCACTACTATCTTTATTTTATCTCACTTGGTATTCTTTTGCTATGTGTTGCAGAGGATGTTTTTATCAAAACAGAGATTTCCAGCTGATTCTGCCAATTAATGAGTTTTTGGTGTTTTGGTTTTTGAAAGTGTCAGAACTCCTGATGGAGTAATGTGCAGGACAAAACACCATACAGGGATTTCTGTTGTCATTTGTTCTCGTTGTGTATTTATTCTTTATGGAATGTTAAGCATGTGATAATTTATTCAAATTTATGATGGGCAAACAGCGATAGTGAGAAATGGCAAATAAAATGTTTAAGATCTGAGTCGGTACCGCTGAAACCAGTGGGAAAATTTCAGTCAACTATTAATACTAGTCTTTATGAAGATGCAGCACTTGAGTAGTGTCTATTCTGACGACTCAAACAACACACAACAAGTGTATCATTCATGGCCACACTTTAGCACAGGCTTCCAGGAGCAAATCTTTAGATATTAGGAAATGTGAGTTGTTGAGGTTATTGTTGTTTTTATTCTGTACCTTCTGTCTAGATGGGAGGTTGCATGTGGACTACAGGGCAAATTCCATGTGATTGTCTGAGAAATTACTTTTATTTTGGACATTAAAATGCTACTTATTGATTTTCTTCATTACCTAACTGGACAGTGTAAGAGCTATAAAATATAAACAATCCCTTTTAGTAATGTGAGAAGAAAACTCAGGTATATAGTGTGATCTGTGTGTGAAAATGTATGTAGTAAAAAGAAGTTGTTACAGTGATATCATGGTTGAACATGAACTAGTGAAAAATAGTAGAAGTCTCTTCCTTGAGTCTGAGCTGTGGAAGTATTTATAGTACCTTTGAACTTTTTTTCTGAAAGATGCTTTACTCATTCTGGAGTGTTTCTGTAATTAGCCTGTAGGTTTTTGCCTTGACAATGGCAGCTATTTTGGAGAACACATGGTTTACTGGGAAAGTTGTTGTCTTATTGTTTCTTTTGTGTTTTCTGTTTTGTAATTTTTATGTTTGAGGGAAATACCCTATCACAAAGCTAGTGAATTTATGGGAGAGTGAGAATGAGAAGACAGAACTTTATAGGCTCTGTAGGTCGCTAGTGCTATTTTGATAGTAATAAAATGGCAAAGTAAAACAGTTGATACAGAATCATCATACTGGTGGCACTGACACTTGCAGTACTTACCTATGAGACTTCTGGGAGATTTCTCCCGTTTTTCTATTATGGGATATACTGGGGTAAAATGCATCTGATTGTCAGACAGCTTGGATCTATGGGCTTTTCCTAAGGAAGGCTCTTGTGCAAACCCTGTTTTCCCTTCTGACAACCTGTGAGCTCCCACATCAGGCATTTTTTCAAGTAAAGTCACGATGTGAGACTTTGCAGTACTGTCGCCCTTGATAGATTTCATTTAGGACAGTGGTGCAATTAATCTCTCAGAGAGCTCTTCAGCAATGTATGGAGAATGATTAGGCAGGGAAGGGGTTGGGGGGTGGCCGTGTTGAGCTGTAATTGTTTCAGTGTGTTGGAATAGTACTTCCCAGCAGGCCTTTTGCACGTATGGTTAGATTATAAAACTGAGTTTTTATAGGAGCTATCAACCTTTATTTTCCATTTTAAAAAAAGGGAGGAAAAAACTTTCTACTACTTTTCATTAAGTAGTAGAAAGCTGAATTTGGGATATAAACTTTTAAGCACCTTTTTAATTTTTCATGTTGACCCATTCAAAATGGGTAGGTACAGAAAGACCGGAGTTCAAAAATTCCTCCCATCGGCAGTCTTTTCAGGCCTCTCTTATTCTTCTTTGGAGTGGATTCTGTGATGTCTAAAATGCTCAGGGATCTGTTTTGTCATCTTATTCCTCATATGATATTAATACCTGGAGTGTTACTCTTGGGTCGCATTCATCTGTAGTGATGATCTGTATTGGACAATATGTGCAAGCGATCTGGTGAATATTGATTTCAGAAAATCATAGCATAATTAATTTTGGAAGGTATCTTGGGAGGTTTCTAGTCCAGTCCTGAGGTCAACTCAAGGCTTCATCCAGTTGGACCTTGAAAGCCTCCAAGGATGGAGACTGCACAGCCTCCGTGGACAGCCTGTTAAACTGTCCTAAAAGAAAAAGTCTTTCAGGTTAGTATTCTCCTGTTTATGCCTGTTGTCTGTCCTTCTCCAGCTCTGTGCTCTCATGGCTCTGTCTTTTTGATAACCTCACCAAGGGAAGCTGCTGTTGGGTCTCCCCGGTGGGAGCTTCTGCTGAGCTTGCATTTGGGCGGACTTGAACTGGAAATGATATATAGATAGGGTCTGAGTGGTCAGTTAAGGGGGAGAGTAAATCACTAATTGTGATCATGCTAATGCAGCCCATGATGCTCTTGACATCCCTCGCTGCCAGGACACAGTACTGCCTTGTGTTTGCCTTGCTTTTGTTTTCTCTTTAAATGGATCTCCAACATCTTTTTTTCAAAGAACCACTTCTCAGCTAGTCAGCCCCAGCTTATATTACTGCAAGGAGCTCTTTCGATGCAGAAACAAGGTTTTGTATTTGTCTTTGGGGAGCTCCATGAGATTACAGGTGGCCTGTTCATCCTGCCTGCCTGGCTCACTCTGGATTGCAGCTCTGCCCTCCTGCATATCAGCTGGAGATGTCCCCTCAATTTGGTGCAATCTGAAAACTCAGTGAGAGAATGTTCTGCTGTATCAAGAAAGATATTTAAACACAACAGATCCCAGAGGAGAACACAGTGGGAGGCAGCACTGGGAGCTCTGTTGAATTCTCCACTGCTCTCCCCTCATCCCCAAATCCAGCCATGTTGTGAGAAAAGGTATGCAGGTCGTTTAGGCTTGGTTTGCCCTTGATAAATCCGTGCTGACTGTTCCCATTTACCAACCTGGGCACGTACTAAGCAATACGAAGTCTGAATAACTTCTCAAATGCATGAAATTGACAGTTTTGTAAAGCCATTATACTGGGGAGTAATTTCAGAGGAACTGTGGCGTACATAAGAAACACAAATGAGAGAATTTTGAATGTCTAGAGGGTACTGTTGACCTTGTACTTTTTCTTTAGATTCATAGTTTCTTCATGTCTTTGCATTTAATTTCTATTCCTGGTGTGAGGTCTCAGGCACAAGGGAGAACAGGAGAATTTGCTGTAGATGTGTTCACTTCAAAATGTGAATACTGATTTTTGTAGTAAAATATAAAATTTCTGTCAGTCTTGTCAGTCCTGTTAAAAAGCTAAAACTACCTTTGTTATTAAATGTCTCTGAGCCACAAAGGATCTTTTACTTAGCACTGCAGTAAAATTAATGGATGTTTTAGGAAAGTTGTGATCATGCAGCTGATAAGCCTAAGAAAGTGAAACTTTCTTGCTGTTAAGCAAGAAGCAGTTGCCTGTAAAAGCAGCAATTCTTTTAAATTTCTGACTTTTTACATTTACCTTTTTGGGCTGCATTTAGATAGATAACTGGCTTACAAACATCATAACAGAATATACAACCTGATTTTACGTGCAACGTTCCTTCCCACCTCCCTTTTGGCAGCACTGTGATGAGAAGAGCTGGAGCTTCATTTTGTAGTATGGTGTAACAGAAATTGAGGTTCTAATGTAAATAATTAACTACATACTAGCAGAAGGGATTGTGAGTAATGGAAATTTAAGTACTAATAATTCAATTGGAAAAAAAATGCACTCCAGTGGATTATTGCATGTTAATTATCCAGAGGTAGTTTCATTTACTAGGATTATGCTAATGCTTCATGTAGCCTGCATATGTGAAATCCCTAGAGCAAGCACTGCAAGAACTGCGTGATTATTTATTTTTTAAAAGCCTATGTATAATTAGAGTCTCCAGTGAGAATATTTAATTTTGACTAACTGTCAATGAAGTTTTATTGGAAGGAATATTAGAATGTCTTAGTAGCATGTCTGCATTTTCCTACATTTGATGGCACATCTCTTTTTATTCTTTTTAGTTTCATGATGTCACCCAGTAATACGTGATTAGGCCCAAGCTCCAAGGGAATGACATACTCTGTTTTCTGGTTAAAATGTTTAAGCCTAATGTTTCAATTGGGATGGGAAAACAGAAAGTTAAATATAGGTGTACTTTTATGCCTGGCTGTCAGATATATATGGCCCATAAGCAGATCTAATTTTTTTTAATATGTCTGAGGAACGAATTAATGAAACTATATCTTAAAACCATTTTGGCAGTGGATTCTTTTTGATGTGAGCAACAGTGAGCGGGTAAAGGAATGGCCTGTTGGAAATGTTGGAGGCAGTTTCTTACAGGCGTATAGAGAGAAGAGATTAGGAACAAGATTGTGGATATGCTGGTTTCTCTACAATTTGAATTAGGCATTCAATAAAGAATGAATTAAGTATTCTATAAAGGATAAATTAAGCTCAGTAACATCTGAGCGATGGTGTGGCATGGGAGTTTTAAGATATAATAGAACAATTGTAGCCAGTAAAGGATTTCTACACGTAGGTGCCTTTTCTTTGAGTCTTTATTTGTCAGTCTAGATCCTGAGTATGTTTAAGTTTGTTGGATTAAGGAGTGGTTAATCAGAATGTACAGACATAATTTTGTGCAGTACAGTGGTGTCTGAGCTAGTGACAAACAAACGGTTCCTGAAGTCAATCTTTATTTATTAGCATGGACCTAATGAACAAAGTTTTATTACTCCAATCTAAATATTACTAGCTCAATAAACTATTCCTATTTCATGTGAAATATAGCATGTGAAAAGTGTATTGTAGAAGCTCAATGAAGAAAATTTAATTTTTTATAAGAAATTATTTTTAAAAATTGGCCTTTTTAGGTAAAGGTTTTGGCAGGGTCTTGCAGCATATTCTGGGTTAGTGAGTTTTCTGTTTCTTGTTGTGTGGTAAAATAAAATGAAAGCACAGTAGTTACAGGCTGGTGACAGTTCAATTACTGTGCCTAGTATAACTTAGAAGGCACCGATCTACTGACTGGGGTCATTATTTCCTAGAATGTATTTTCACAACTGTAATTGTACCTTCCTTTTGTCTGAAAAATGACCCAGAAAGAGTACTGCTATTTAATTGTGAGTGTTCTACTTTCTTCAAATTTGTGCAGCAGCATTTTTAGTTTTATTTTAGCATGCTGTTTCTTACTAGCTTGTGACCCGCTTTCCAGGCTATAAACACATCTTAACGGAAGGAGAAAACATCTTATCAGTCAGCTGTTATCAAAAGATTCTGGGAATGTAAAACTTCCTACGTATTTGTTAATTGTGTTAGGGAACAAAAATTATCTGTGGCAGGATTTTGTATTCAAGACTGCTGTATGTGAACACACATGCCAACTTTTATCCTTTCTTATGAAGGAGGGAACCATCATCTCTTAAAAGCAAATAATAAATAGTTCCTAAGTGATGTTACCATTGATTGTTCTTAAGTCTTTTCCCTCCGTACTGCTACTGTCTTTTTTTCAAGGCGCTAGTTGTCTCAGGGTGACTTCTGTCTAGGGAAATATGAAGAAAACTGAAAAGGGAGCCAGGCTATTGTTTGGTTTGGCTTTACTCATCTGCTAGAGAAATGCAGGAAGGTTGCCTGTTACCTGACTGTGTAATCAATGAATATATGGACGTCATAATTAAGAAATATACAGGCTAAATGGGTTATCACACTAAAGAAGAATGGATGGAACACTTACCCTTCTCCTGGGCTCACTGAGAAGACTCCAAGAGGAGTGATATCCAAAAGAAATCCTTCCCTAGTTGTAGTCAGCTCTTAAATGGGTCTAGGACAGGTGCAGCCAGGCTCCACCCCTTCCAGCAGCACAGGAGAATTGTCTTCACCTGTGCTCGCCCCAGGTGATCAATCAGAGGTTCAGGCCGTGATTCAGCAGTTCCCATACACTGATCAATCAAAAATTGAGTTTATATAAGGGTTTTTTTTGTTGGTGTAGCTGAATAGCGGAAACATACAGCCCCAAGCTACGCAGAACCACTGCTTCTTTAATGTGCCAATAACTTTCCTTCACTATAACAGAAACTATTACACAAAACATATTGGAAAGGTGTTTCAAAAGGTATAAAGCTGGCAAGCTTCAGAAGGAAGTAATAGGCATAGAGATAAATGTAAGACGACTCACTGTTTGTGGAAGAATGGATGAGACAGTCAACCTACAAATAGGTTATTATGAAATATGTGAGAAATGCTGCTTACTTACATATCTTATGTTGAAGCAATTTAATACAGATATTTAAGTGTCCCAAATCTAAGCCTCCTGTGTGAAATTACAGATCATGTCCTATTTTTTTTGCTAAAATACAGAATTAAACTCCTTTGAATAAAAGTTTAACTGAGAAGTTCTGACAGACTGCTGAAATGAAAGCAAACATCACAATAATTAAATCATTACTTTGATTATTAAGAAATTACAGCTAGCTCGAGGAGAAAGTTCTTTGTTTTTTTGTTTTATTTTCTTCTCTTGTTGAGAAACTGAAACCATGCAAAGTAGATCCTGAAATTCATTTTCAAGAATCAGACTTTAATACCAGCAGTCTGTCATCACTGATAGTCAATGGCTGCTGTTGTTCTTATGGGGAATTGTATTTAGCTATCAAAAATGTTTCTCTACATTTAGAATCAGGCATTTTTATCTGTTGTGAGAATGTGACTTTACTGTGGGTCATGATTCTATTTAATCTGTGAATTTTTTTTTTTTGAGTCACAGGATGAAGGACAGTATGCAGTAGATCACAACATAAACAAGATTATTTTTCTGAAGATTATTTGCTGTGATTTTTCAGTAGTACTGCTTGACACAGATCTTGACAGCTGTCATTAACACTGTTGTCATTATCTTTCCTGGCCTGCTGAAAGACATTTTAATGAAAGTGCAACAGCCTTCTGCCAGATGAAGATAGAAATGCCTGTTGATAGGAAATGTTTAAAGACTGGTAAATTCTTGAACTAAGCTTAAAAATGGAATTTACTGTTATATATTGTATAATTTACTGAGAATCTATAGAGTGGTCAATGGACAAGCCATTTCTCATCTGTTTTGCATGGTTCCTGAATCTGTCCTTGCAGAATGCTTCTTTAAGATTTTACCTGAGAGCTTGTTTTCAGGTTAAGCAAGTATAAGAGAACTAATGCTCTTGTCTGATAATCATACATTTCAGTAACCCTGTTTTAAACATCCAGACTCTAGGTCTACTTATTTACACATATTTAAATATGACATAAGTGTAGGAACATTGGCTTAATGTGTATATTCTTTGCCTGTTTTTCATTTATATTAATCATTTTCTTGGCTTGTAAAAACTAGCGCAAGAATTTGAAGCTGCTTAGTATGCTGAATATATGCTAGAAAACTGAATGTAAAACAATGTCTTTATGAAGGTCATATAATTGAAAATTTAGGAGATGACATTAGAATTTGGACAGCTGAGAAATTAATTTTTTTTAAGAAAGTAAATGAATTACTGGTGACTACTGAGAATTGAAGTAGTCAGTTAATGATAAAGCATCTAGAAATCTTGGCTTAATCCATAATATGTATGTTGTCAACTTAGATTCACGATTTTTTTATATAATAAAGGATGAGGATGCGTAGATAATAGTATTCCAGAATGTAAATGAATAGGAATAATTAAATAAAACAGTAAATACTGAGATGCTTTAGAAATTGGAAGCTTAGCAAGGTTTAAAAAAAAAAAAAAAAGCCAATCATATCCTGGGCTGCATCCAAAGCAGTGTGGTCAGCATGTGGAGGGAAATCATACAGCTGCTCTCTACTCTGCACTGGTGAGGCCTCCCTTGGAGTACTGCGTCCAGATGTGGAGTCCTCAGGACAAGAGAGACATGGACCTGTTGGAGCACATCCAGAGCGGGGTCACAGAAATGATCCCAGGGATGGAACCACCTTCCCAGTGAGGACAGGCAGGGAGAGCTTCGGCCTGAAGAAGAGAGGGCTCTGGGGAGACCTGAGAGTGGCCTTTCTATATCAAAAGGGGATCCATAAGAAGGAAGGGGACAGAGTCTTTAGCTGGATCTGTTGTGACAAGACTGCGGGAAAGGGTTTTAAACTAAAAGATGGGATTGGATATAAAGAAAGTGTTTTACAGTGGGGGTGGTGAGGCACTGGAACAGTTGCCCACAGAGGCGATGGATGCTGTATCTCTTTGAACACTCAAGGTCAGGCTGCCAGGGCTCTGAGCAACCTGATCTAGCTGTAGATATTCCTGTTCATTGCTGGGGGTTTGGACCAGATGGCCTTTAAGGGTTCCTTCCAACTCAAACAATTAGTTGATTATATAAAATATCAGTTGTATGTGATTTTCTTACCTAACTTCTTATATCTTTCTTTCTGTCTTGGGTAGTAAAATATACACAGAGGGAGAGAGGATAACTAGCCAGGAGACAGCAGTAATAAGTCAATGCAACTGTACATAACTTATGAAGAGAAAAGAAATTTGTTCATACAAATATATAGTGAAGTATTATTCTGTGCCACTAGAATCAACATTTCCATAAGCATAAGAGGTATTTTTGATAATTAACAAGAAGTCTGTTAGAAAAATAGGAAATGTGAACTTCCTAAGCTTTTTGACATGTTGACAACCCTGATGTTAAGGGAAACAGAGATACTTTGAGCTTCATTGATCTGCTATGATCTGTCAGAATCAAATTTATCAGATTAAATTTATGTTGATTACAAGTCTAGTTATGAGTTTGTTTTTGAAACCTTATTACTCATAAAAGGTACAAGAATGAACAGGTAGGATGTTCTTACTCTCTATGCAATGCCAGCTGGTGGGGCATTGCTTTCCCAAACTAATTTATTCTCTATACTTCAGTCTTGATGGTAATGTATTATAATCTTTAATTTTTGACCTGATCTGAGTTTTCCCATTCTCCATGAGTTATTCCTGATCTACAAAGATGTAAGAGAGTGAAAAATAGAACTATAAGTTTCTTAAAAGAGAATTAGGATTTGGGTGTTTTATTAAAAAATTAAAAAATAAAAAAATAAAAAAAAATAAATGGCAGCTAGCTCAGGTTTCAAGATTTATATTTTTTCTTCCTTCTGATCTTAGGTCATTCATTAGTAAGATTTTATCTCTACAGAGCTATAAATGTCTAGGAAAGTTAAATCCTCAGATTGTGAGAATGCTTAAGTATATAGGAGGAAAGAGTTCGGGGTTACATATCCTGCTCGTGAAAATGTCCGTGAGCTTGTTTGTGCTGATGTGAAAGGGACATTTAACAAAACAGAGATGCCATTGAAGAACTGGGGGCAATAGAAAACTCTTGTGAATTTTGTTAGATTATTATAGTAACACACAGAACTATTTTGTGAGACAAACCGTAGCTCTGGAATCTCTTTTTTTAAAATCTGTTTTCAATTCCAACCATAGCCTTAACCCAAGACCACCAGCTATGGTCCAGAGGAGGAAGCTGTTGGGGGAGATTTCCTTTGGCAGCCCCCCCTTACATTGGCAGCCCGTCTGGCCCTACTCATGCTGAATATCTCTAGAGCATCTCTGCCAAGCTTAACCTCAGGTCCTCAGTGAATTTTTATCCTACCAGCTGGGACCCAGAGGAATTTGTTTTGGCAGCCTTCCCCTGGTTTGGAGCCCTTTTAGCCCTACTCATGCTGAAACTGTAAGAACTGCCTTTCTTCTCAACCCTAAGTCTAGGAACTCAGTTGAGCCTTAGCCCAAGACCAAGAGCTATGAAATTTTTGGCAACCAACCTCTTCCTTTGGAAGCTCCTTTCCAGCCTTATCTAAATGACAGTTTTAGGCTTTCTTTCCAAACCTGATCAGCCTAAGTCTAATTGTAGTTTTTGGGGATATTTTACAAGAGCATACTGGGTAACTTATACTCTTTTAGTGAACTCTAGCACTCTTTCATCCTTATGCTGAACGGGCTGTAAAATTGTATTTCTGTACATTGAAAGGGAAGGCTGTTAATTTTAGTGTTGGCAAGTACTTGTTCTTTCATATTCTGTTTTACTAAAATTTACGGTGGAGGATTAGTAACAAAAAAGTTTTTGTTACTGATGAAAATATGATATCTAAAAGCATGTGTAAATACTGTATCAAGAGGCTTGTCATAAATGCTCCAGCTGCTATATGATTTCAAACTGCCGAAGTAATTGAAATACCCAGTGTGTTTGATCCCAAATAGCTTTTGAATAGACTTTTCCTGTAGAACAAAAATGACAGTCCTATTCTCTGAATATTATGTGGCCTAACTTAATACACTGTTTTGCGTGCCATGGAAAGCTTAATTTTATGCATCAAGTTTGCATACAAAGGAATAACATACTTTTTTAAAGCCAGAACCTCAAAAGAACTCAGGCTTTAGCTATGGGATGGGATGCCTGAGTGTGATTATCTGGTATTGCAGTGTCTAATTTGACTTTAGATAAAGTTTTCTAGGCATTTGAGCATGTACAGAAAGAATCTCTGTGACACCGCAGTTAAAGGACTTGGAACCTCTTTAATTTTCATGTCGATAGTGTTGCTTAGCATATAACAACTTGCTTTTTTAAAAAACAAACAAACAAAACTGATGGTGGACTTTCTAAGAGACAGTTAAAAAGATAGTTTTTATTTTTAACAGAAGAAACAGACTTGTTACACCACCATGATTCATGCACTGTTTTCTGCAGCTATTTAGTGCTCTTGTAAACCATGTATATTGCTGCTGGTAGCTGGTCAGAGAATATCCATTCTTTTCACTTAGGAAATTGTATTTAATGCTTGTTTTCTACTTCACATGACCTGCATTTAGATTAATGACTTCTAAATAAGAAGCTTTATCAATTACAGGTAATTTGGTTTATATTCCACAATCAGTTTCACCAGAGACTTTCCAAAGCTTTTCAGTTTCCCCATACACTTAATGATTTACCTTGAGTATATAATGTATACATTGCAATACATTCTAGTTCTTCAAATGTTCTCATTATTAGACAGAGATATTCAATAAAAGCAATAAATTTTAGCTTAGAATCACTTTAGCCTTTCCATAAATACAGAAAAGCTGTCTTCAAAGTTTGTGTGTTGTGGGAGTGCATCATTAAGAGAATGTACCTCTAGGGATCTGCCTTGCCTAGAATTAATTTATTTTTTCATGCAACTTGATTCCTTTTCACTGAGGCTGAAAATGTCAATTTCTATGATACGTTACCCCTTCAAAGTCATAAACAACCATGCTGATTCATGACAAGATTTCCATGCCTTCAAAAGTTCAATTAGCTCAATCTGAAATAGAATTTCTAAAGGTGGTGTTGTCCTTTGAGGTAATATAAATGTCAGAAAAAATGTTCTAGCTGAATAAATATCACCCAATTATAGTTAAATACTAAGACTACTGATGGATTCTACCTATGAAACTTAAACAAATAGAGCCATATTGTCAAAGAGATTGCAAATAAGCTTTTTAACCCTGAGCAATCTTTTCAAGAAGAATTGATTACAATAAAAATAGGCCCACAGAGCTCTAACGTGGGGTACTTCTGAGTTAGGGTTTTCATTTGTGAAACTTTTTCTGCTTTGTTTGAAATTATGTGGATTCCTTTGCTTGCTATCAGTAGCTTTTGTGTGTTGGTGGCATTCTAACTTTTTAAGTGTCACTGAATTCTGAGCAGTACTTGTAATGGAGTTACAGTGAGAGAAATAGAAGCTTTTCAATTTTGTAAAAGCTTAGTGTTTAGAAGTTTGTGTCCAGTGCAGAATCTGTAGGCCTTGTTAAGCTCTTTGCTTTTGTACATCATGTGTACAGCTCTAGCTCCATGCTTTATGCAAGCTTCACTTCACTTAGCTTCTTAATGCAAAAAAACGAATTTACCTCTGCTTCCAAGGGATAGCTGTAATCTATGAAATAGATGGAGCTGGCATGTTCACCTCTTTAGCTGGGTAACTGCAAAAATGGAGTAGTGTATAACATTTCATTTTAAGAAAGCGTAGAAGGGAGACAAAATGTGGAAGAAAAGCTCTGTAAACTAAATTGCTTTTGAGAATATCGTTTTACAAAAGCAGCCTTAATGCTTTTGTGTTGTGAAAACTACATAGAAAATAATGTATTTTTGCTTCTGCCAGGCTGCATGTAATATGAGGGAACAGTTTGGGATTCTAGTGTTAGAGATGCAGAACCGACTTGCATGAGGCAAAGAGGAATAATGTAGTAAGGATGCTTCTTCTTCCTGCTTTAAAGCAATTAAAACAATGGACTGGGTTCAACATTTTGATGAACTATATCTTCTTAGTGAGCCAAAATGGAGAACAGGAGCACCTGCCTTTTTTTTGATTCTATGCAGTGAAATTGTTGGTGACATTATAAAATGATACTGAAAGCTGCAAGAACTGGCAGGCAGGCGTCATCTGAGCACTGTGATCTGTTTTGAAACATTATTCTCAAAATGGCAGATTTTAATATTATGCACCATCTTTCTTTCTATTCCCAGTTTACATTTATAAGATGTAGAGCTGTGAAAATGACAGAATCAGGCATGATGCCTCAAGCATTGTTCCAGGGAATAATGGAGGGATTTTATGAAGACATTTTCATTTTAGTTTTTGGTGTTAAAAGAAATTACTACAAGGTAGTTGTGCTGCTGCTGTCTTCATTTAGAACATCAGGTGACTCTTTCAGCACAATTTTTATCAAAATCTGACTGGATTCCATCATTATTCTCTATAAGTATTCACCTGTGAGGATCATGCTCTATTTTTTGGGTCCAGAAGTACATCCTGGATTAGTAAGAGAAAGTGATTGTGGAAACCAAGCAACACTTCTGATGTCTGACTTTGGCAAAATGACCGTAATGCTGCAGATTTAAGTACCAAAGGAAAAGAAGTAGGTGCTAATTAA
>JAOWBP010002392.1:948150-961466 GCA_028571105.1 Tragopan temminckii
TATATATGTTTCTATTATGTATTAGCTTTGAAGTATCTGCAACATTTCTCTTAATATCTATTTGGTTTGTGTTTTTTTTTTTTTTTTTTTGAAATACTGAAAAATTACCTTAAAAAAAATTACAACTATAGTATTTTGTTGTTTTTTTTCTCATTTGCAACAATTTTTTCATTTTATTTTTTATTTTAGTAAGAGTCACAACAGGCCAGTGAACAGTCAGCATAGATCAGAACTTCTGACAGAGTTCTCCTGTGTCCTAGAACTGTAGTCAACACTGGTGCAGGTAAAATCATTCTTGGTTAGTCTCCAGTGAGTATTACAGTGACAACTCAGCTAGCAGTGCTTGTGTTAGAAATCTGAAAATTGCCTTTGATCCCACGAATAGAATATGATGTAGGAACTGGCTTTCTGAGTATTTATCTTTCGTACTTTTCAGAAATACTGAAATAAGAACAGGACTGCAGGAGCTCAAATTGACTGCTTTGTTATTCACCAAAACCTTCATCTTTGAGATACTGTAATTGACTATTGCAGAATTGATTGCAGTCTCATAAACAGAATTGTGACTTCAAGTGTTGCATAAGAGAAGAAATAGATGAACACTTGAGCAGAAAAGGTACTAATTTTTGAACAATCTAAGTAAAAGAAATAATTAGCTTAAATTCTTACTAAAGGAATGTTTTCTGGGTTCCTAAAAACTGTCAGATTTGGAGTAAGCCCTCAATTTTTGATAGGAGATAACCTTAATGTCATGTGACTTTATGCAGCTGTGTGCATATTTGGAAAAAAACCTGTGGGACGGGGGCATGAAAAGTATCTGAAAAGGAATTGTGCTGCATCAAGTATTACGTCTGTATAAATTAGATTAATGCGAAATTGGAACAATGGTATTTTTAACAGTACAAATAGCCTGAAATGAATAAATTCTTTTAAATTAGTCAAAAGTATTCATAATCTTGCTAGTAGTTTAGAAGTGTGCTTTTCTTCCCCTTAGACATATTGTATTTGAGTTGTGATGTCAGAATGGCTTGTGTAGAAGGCAGTGAAATCAGAGGATGCTGTAAAACTGGTTGGTATAAAATTTCTAATTCATGTGGTTTTCCAGAGACGGCTAGTTATAGTTATTAATTTTAAGAAGGAGAGAGCTTTATTTATTTATTTATTTATTCTGTTGATGTTGAAGCAGTCCTACAACGAAGCCTGGACTACTTTCTTGATAGGCCAGTGCTGTATAAGGAGTACACAAAACGCTTTCAAAGAAAGGACAGATATTTGACTTCTTTTTTTACTGGAGGTAACGAATAACACATGTAGTTTATCTGAAGCTTGGAAAGCACGTGAGTAGTTTAAAAGATCAGATATTGAAGAGGAAAATAATACAACCTGAATTTGGTTTACTGTGTAATAAGCAGCAGTATTTTATGCTGTGAAAGTCATGTTCTGAAGCATTTGTCCTGAGCTATTTAGATGCAAGTTTAAAAGAATTAAAGTTACAGGATGCAGAAATAAGATGTATGCCACAGCAGAGATTGATGATAGATTTCAGTATGTACATGCTTTGAAGTGGGTTTGATCAGTTTTATAAATGGGTAGAAAAAACAAGCTGATAATGTTAAAGTTTGCGAGTTGAAGAAAGCTTGTTAAATATAGGTGCTTTGTGTTTCGTTCTTTGCTAAAATTATTTCATAACTTTGTGAAATCATTCAGGGCTGTGTAATCCTTCTGGCAACACTGTGCTGTCCTTGCTTTTGTGCTAACAAAAGACTTCATTTTTCCCTTTCAAACGCTGCTCAAGGTTCCATGTAGTATTAATCATGTTCTTTTGGCTTCAACCTGCATTTTAGTTAGGTTAACGACTTACTGCTAACTTTTTAATTCTGCAGTGTTACATTTCTGTTTTTAACTCTGTCAGTACCATTGGCTACTTTAAAGGAGCAGCAGCAACCCTAAGGCTGAGTCTCCAATTGTTTCATGCATTATTTGAAGCTGAGACACATCAGAGTGGATGGCTCCATTTGTCAGCTATTTTCTTACTTTAATGAAGTTAAAATTGAGTTCTGCAGTATCATTTTTATATAATGACTTCAAATTTGATTTTGAGTCCTCTGGCACCAGTGATTGTGTGAAACAGCACTTCTAATAATACTGCAAACAGTGGAAGTGTGGCTTAGTAATTTGTCAGACTGGCAAATGGGCTGTGTTCTCTTCACTACTGTCATTCTGTTTTTCCCCCCATCAAAGGAAGCCGTAGCATATATTGTAAGGAAAAAGTAGGTTTTTTTCACTGCCCCATGAAACCAGTCAGACCAATAATCTCAATTTTGTGTGGAAATAAACAGTCCTCTTTAATCTAAAATTATAGAAAGATCAAAAGTATACAAATGTTGATTCATCTCCCTAATTCTTAATGTTTTTGAAGGTGATCTCCTTTGTCTGAATTTGTTTCTGCACTAGGAGTATACTTGTGGAGTTAGGATGATTGTGCAAATTAGTGAAATGTTGATGATGGGCAATTCTGAATAAAAGCATTCCTTTGAACTGTAATATGCTCATAGCAAATACTCTACTCGTTTATATGGGTGAAAGAGTTGAGGTAGGTTAGAGGGGGTCCTCTTGTTCTACTTTGTTGTTCCCCTCAAAAAGCTTAAATTGTTTCAGGCTATGATTTTTGTCGACTATAGGAAAACATTGGGATGAAATAATTTTGAGCAGTACCAATGTAACCAGTGAAATGAATAGTTCCATGGCCACAATTACTGATAGGCTTCCATGTGCAAACTGTATCCTCAAACCTTCAACAGAAAAGGCATTCCATGCCATATCCGTCTGATAACGCCTCACTTGTCTCTGTTGACAGTATTGACAAGTTCCAGGTACAAAAGTTATTTTCTGTGCTATCAACTGGCAGATCAGTGGCATTAGTGGAAGAATGATTTTGTATCCTGTATCGTAATTCTTGATGTACCACATCCTCATTCTCAATTTCTTAATTTTCAGTCTTCATAAAAAGCATTTTGTTCTCCTTTGGGAAAAGTAATTTATTGATAAATGCTTTTTAAAACTCCTTAAAATCTTCTGAGCTCTAACCCATAAGTGATATTTGTGTGACGTGGTCAGCAAGTGATGCCATAGTTAGTATCCTGTAGTACATCCCATACAATTCTGTATAAACTGTAAAATATGCAATAACCATTTATTTATTGAGGAAAATATGGATTGTATTTTATGAGTCCTCAGAGAAATCTAGTTTAATAATTATTACATAAATTAAATTTCAGAGGCATCACTTTGCTATACTTAGGGAGAAAAAAACTTAGATAATTTGAGCTAACTGTAGTTGGAATGATGTTTAAAAGCATCATTTTTGGGCTTGTAAGTAGTGATTTTTAAAATATCTGTAAATAGTTTTTTTTAAAAAAACATGATATTGGTAAGCCAAGGTATTTGAGTTCGGACTGGCTTTTTCTTTGAAATGAGAAGACACAGGTACTTCAACTCATTTCTGTATTTCATGTGAACGTGCTGAGTTCTGTCAAAAATGGTGCCTACAGCTGAGAAAGCTGAACCATTTATGTAAGAGCCCGTAAGTCCCTGGTGAGAGTATTATTAAAATGTCTCTGGACATGTGTTGTACAGAAGACCTAGAACATGTGATGTGGTCTGAAAACTCATGCGATCTGGTTTCTGTAATTGGGCTGTGAGTACAGAAAGGAGCAGTGAGTGGGGTAGCTAAGAGCTGCCCAAGGTTCCCTGTACACGCACTGGAGTACATCAGGGAAGTGCTGGCTGCAGGGAGGGCAGAGGTTGCTTAGTCCTTAGTTTGCAGCTTGGAAAATGCAACAGCAGTCCCTGTGGCTATAGCGCAGGCTAAGGAAGTGATTCTCTTGTGCTTATGTCCATGTAATGCCAAGAGCTTCCTCAGGCCATGGGGAAGGCACATGTCCTGAAGTCACTGATCTCCTTTCTATGGATTATTTTTGCTAGGTAATATGTAGCTTAATCATATATTTTGAGTACTAAGGAAACAAAATCCTCCTTTTGAGTCTTATGTTGTGTATACGGACATCACTCCAAAAGTGATGTCTCTTTTTTTTCCATGGAAATTACAACAGGTGCAAAAAGCACAATAACACCATTTGATAAAGCAACTTTTCAGTCACAAAACACTGTTTTGAAGCACAGTCACTATCATTAGCTATGCTTTTTTTTTTTTTTTTTTCCATAGCCTGCATGCTACACTCACAAAATTCTGCATGGCTATCTGGAGCATGGTTGGTCTTTCATGCTGCTACCTCTACTGCTGAAATGCACCACCCACTGTGCTCACATCCGCTTGATCTCTGTCAGTGTTCAGTGAGCATCGATCAATGTTGGTGGTGCAATATTTTCCTTGTGGAGGAATTCAGTGACACAACGTTTCTTCATCTGCACTTCCATGTCAGTGTCATTTTGTCGAACTACCCCTCTGTTGCCATCTGTCGCACAGCAGCAACACGTAAAAGAATATTGGTGGGGAGGTTTAACCTCTGCTGTACCACCGACAGCTGCTTCTGACATTATGGGCTGACAGAATGAAACAGGAGGCATTACTTTTGGAGTAGCACTCATATTACCAAAGATGGAGAATGTACCTAGATGTCATTTGATTTAATATCATGAAAATGCTTTCGTTTCATATTTATTTGAAAATCAGGATAGCTTCATTAGTAAGTCTGCAGTGATATCTTTAATGAAATTGCCAATGAAAATGTGAAACTCATTTGACCTCAGCAACCCTGTCCTAAGACCATGAACATTTTCTTTTTCTTTTTTTTTTTTTTTTTGTATTAGAAATAACACAGTGTAATATCAGATACAGCAGTTGCCAAGGTAACTGTTCTTTTTTTAGTTTAATAGCAGCAGGTGAATGGTTGCCTGGATATCCACAGCAATTTGCAGGGGCTCTACTAATTCGCTATAGATGTACTTGCTTCTCTTTAGAATAGTTGCTCTCTTACCAATCCTTTAGCCAAAATTCATAAAATACATGATAATCATTAACATTGTTCAATACTGTTAAATAATATTTTTCCTGCAGTGCTAATATTAGTACTGATTTTACTGTTTGAAACTCAGGACATTTGAGCAAGGTCATATCATATTACGATGCTTCTTTTCAGATAATCATGTATTTTCTGATTTTATTTTTTTAAGATTGATTCCCTGATTCAAGACTATTCAAAACCTCGACTAATGAACTTTATATTTAAATCTGGAATTAATGAAGAAAAAACTGCAAGCAGAATTTCTGTTTTAATTATATCATCCTTTGGAGAGATTGGTAAGGTATTTGAAAATAGCTGATCTTCCATTCTAAATTTACTGCAGCATTCTCATGGATTTAAGAGAAAATATGCCTAAGAAGAGTTGTTCACATCTTTCAGGATGCTCAGAAAGGCTCTCAGGAAATGCTGTAGGATAATTATTTTCTTGTTATGACTATTTTCTTGTTAAGCTGCTATTTGAATCCTGTCTATACAATAAAATATTTCCATTTAGAAGATTCACCCTATTTTGTATTCTACTTCTTTATGCTGACATCCCTTTTTACATTTCGTACAAAGTTTTTATAGTTTAGAAATTAATTCTTTTGTGTGTAATAATTGGGTTTTAAGTTAAATATAGCAATGAATTTTACAGCTTCATTCTTTTCAGCCTTTTAGCAGACCTGCAAAGAGAATCTGTTGCATCATAATAAATACAGTAATCAGAAAGTGAATTCCATTAATTTTCTGTAGAGAAAATTTTAAATTTGGGACAATCTGTGAAGTTCTAAAGGTTCAATTTAAGTATATAATAGGCCAAATACCAGTCTCTGAATGCCATGTTTGTGGCCTGAATTCTAGCTGTTTAAATACTTCAGAATGGAGCAATCCTTCTCTCATAATTTCTGAATTTACCTCTATGTGCGAAATAGCATTTCTTAAAGGAAAATGATTTTCCTGATTCTGTTACTGTTACAAATAAAATCAATATCCTAACAATTACTTTACAGGTAAGCTTGTGATATGTAAGTAACATTGCCATGTAAAACCATCAACCATTTTAATGAAAATGTAGGTAAGACTGGTTCAAAGATATGTCTTGTAAGAACAAATTCAAAATTTTAAGTGGAATTATTCAGTAAATTGCTGATGTTGATAATCTGAAATTGGGAGATGTCTTATTCGTTGTTTTAAATTTATTATTTCTGTAAATATTTTCCAAACACTTGAAGGGAGAATTTGTGCTGAAAACAATGAGCTGACAATGAAACTAACAAAAGTGGAGTTAGCTTTCTCTCAATTATTGAAATAAAAGGCAAGGTGTGGCATTTTTGTGTGTGTGTGGGATGTGTGGTTCTTGGCTCACAAATAAGATTGTTACACTACTCCAGAGGAGGGCTGGAGGCAAGCAGATTTGTTTTAAGCATCTATCTTAGCCAAGACTACCATCTGACAGGTAGACTCAACATCTTGACACTACTGTAAATGTTAATGTTAGCTCTGCCTATGTTTTGATAGCCTTGTCAGACATTTACTCACTAATAGTACTTATTTAAGTAGGACAGACTCCTAGAATTAATGAAATTACTGTAATTCCAAGGACACTTCTTTGAAGCGTGTATAACTCCAAGCAGATATGATGATTGTTATCTTCCCCATTTATGAATCAATATTCAGTGATGTAGCTTAAATCAATGGCCAGCACCGACCAGAGAATTACACTAAAATTCTGTGTTTACTTAGAATTTACATGTAGTTAACCAGATAGTAACAAATAAATGTCTGCTGGAGGTGCTTTTATTTTTTTAATTTTAATTATTGACATAAATCTCTCTCTGTTCCTCTAGTGAAGTCAAGTCTGCTAATAAACAATTCCAAACTAAAAAAATATTATAATATGTAATTCCCTCTGCTTTACATAACGTGTTTTTCACTAATAAAATCTCCTGGAAAAATGGAAGATAGATTCCTTTTGAACTGACAAACTTCTGGTTATTTCAGTAGTGCTAAACTCATTCTTTGGTATGAACCAATTAATGTTCTAGCATTGAAATTCTCTGTTGTAAGGAAGCTTACTTAGCAAGGAGGTTGGACTTGATGATCTCTTGCAGACCCTTCCAGCCCCCGCTATTCTGTAATAGATGTGAGCACAGTGGGGTGGTGGGTGGTGTGTTTCAGCAGCGGTGACAGCAATAGTGGGTCATTTCTGCTAGTGCAGTTTTGAATGAGCGTGGCATGCAGGCTCTTGTTTACTGCTGATGAAAATACATAGCTATGTTTTGTAACCGAGAATTTGCTCTATCAAATTGGTGTTATTGTGCACTTTGCATCTGTTGTAGTTTCCATGGGAAAAAAAAAATAGGATTCATTAACTCTGGAGTGGTCTACACATCTATAAAAATCTTGGAGAGAAAAATCATGATTTCTTTCTTCCAAAGGGACTATTATTGAAAAGGTGAATTATGTGTATATTGTCTTGAAAATATTTTTTTTTTAGCTTTTAAACGTGAAGGTAGATACTTGCTGAGAATTTTAACAAGCCTAGTGAAATAAAATTGCAATTAGTCAGTAATTAGTTGGACTTTAGAGTCCAGGAAACAGCTTTGAAAGGACCAAGTATTGCATTTGAATAGAGTAATAACTTAATTTGACCTTCATCCTACTTCAGACTAGTTGTAAGATTCAACCTCTGTCTCTTGATAAGTAAGAAATTAATATCAGTTCATTTAAAAACTGAATATCCATAGAAATCTGTATACCATTAAGGAAAATGTATTCTATGCATTGCTCATGTTATTCATAGGTGTTCTTCTTTAAGGAAACTAGATATTAGTTCAGTTTTCACTTTGAGCAACAAGTAAAGTCAGAAAAATAGAAGCATTCATCTGCTTATGTGAAGAGGGAGCTTCACTGTGTTCTGCGCCACAGAGACCAATTACAGAAAATCTGGTTAACCAACATACTTATGCATGGTCTAGGTCCTTTACCACTATGAACCATTCTTGCCTTCCAGATTTCATGTAATTTAATGTGCATGATGGTAATTATTTGGCAAAAAATATGTATATATATATATATTTTGTGCAAAAGCTGCCTAATGTTTAGAAGGTGAGGATGAATCCCGTGAAAAAATGTCCATAAAATTAGAGCTTCATATGAGATACTTATAATATACATTATTATATTATCTATGTATATTTGTATATCCAAGAGAAGTTTTAATCACTTAGCAGTCTACATGCTGATTATCTTTGCTGTCATGAAAGAAGGGGTGGAAGTGAAGCACAGACTGTAATTGTGAAGCACGACATTTTGCAGAGTTCTTTAGTAACGAGAAGACTCTGTGCGTTTGTATGGTGTCTTAACCAAACCTCTGTTATATCCACGGTACTGCTCTGATGTTCCAATACCATTACAAAAATGGAATGTAGCTAACTTGCAGTTTTTTATTCAGTGGCTTTCATTGCCGTATGGATGAGCACTGTGGAACTGAACAAATGCGAGGAAGTTGCCACTTCTAAGTTTCTTAATGCGTGTAGAAATGTTTCAGTGCCACTGCTTCTATACATGCATTTTCTTCGATCAGGTGATACAGTAACAGTTTAGTGGTTACCCTGCTTACCAAAGTAAATTATTCTTGAATGTGGAAAAAGAAAAAAGTACATATATATTTGTGGGAAAACAGATGTTTAGGCTCAAACAGCCAAGGAGTAGAAATATTAATAGATAGAAGAGCTGAAACTCATAACAGAAGTGAGTTCTCTGGGCAGTAAGAGTTAAGTTGCAAAAGATTTTAATGTGTTTTGGCTAACTGGCTCGTTTAACAATGAAGTTAATTGAGCCTCATGAGAATTAGAGCTCCTGAAACATTTCTAGAAATAAGTGGTGACGAGCATAATTGTTTGCCAGGCAGTGGCAATAGAAAGAATGTTACTGAATTAAATCTGATTTACTACAGTCTGCAAACAGGACAGGATTTATCAATGTAATTGTTTTCTCTTTTTTGATAAGGGGTGAGGGAGGCAGGGGAGGAAGAGATATTAGGAAGGCTGTTCCCTCTTCTTACAAATAAAACAGTGATGTGCCATTTAAAAAAAGCACACTGAGATTGATTGGAGGGGAAAAAAAATCAATCCTACCTTGACTTTTTATAGTATTTGGTCCTTCACTTCACTGTTGGATGTGTTCAGATGTCATCCAGCATACTGTAAGGGTTTGTCTCCAGCTTTCAGTAGCTATTCTGAAGTTTTGTATAGTGTGGCTAAACACAGTCCAGGCATTTATGAGAACAGATGGTGTTTTTAACCAGCTGTACCACTGTGATGTAAAAGGAATTCCTTGTAACATAGAAGGGCACCTCATCAGCTGAGAGGAATGTGAGGAGAAGCAGTCTAAATGAGCCAGCAGAAACATCTGTTGCACTCTTAAATTTATATGAGGCTGCTCAGCTGTATAGAATTAAAATTGTTTCACTTATTTTAATAAACTGTAAAAGAGATTGATTTTAAAATTCAGTCAGCATCTATAATTTGAAATGCAATCTCAATGTTTTTTGTACTGCACTTTTACATCATGATAACATGATAATAAAATTAGAAATTAAGTAGTTTGGAACAAAGTTAATAAGTTTACCCTACAACTTCTGAGAAGAGTCACAGTTTGGACTATCAACAATTAAGAGATTTGAAATGCATTTTGTATATTAATTGTTATTAAAAATTAATGAACAATCTTGAAATGTCTGTAACTCCTGTTTATTCAGTTTGAAAGTTTGATTCATGTTCCCGTCATCTTGGGACTAGTCAAATGGTTTTTTAAATGAAGTCTCTCATTGGCTTCAAAGGTTATTTGATGCAAATAAGTTATAAAATGGTTCAGTTAATCTACAGTACTTGAAATTTACAGTCCTAGCAAACTATAAGTGCTGATAGGGTCATGACAAGAATTTCTGTGCACAGGAAAATAAAGATTGACTCAAAGACTTAGCCCAAGGATTTTATTTTATTTTTTCCCTGTGAATCATAGAATGGCTTGGATTGGAAGAGACCTCAAGAGTCATCAGGTTCCAGTCCCCCTGCTTCAGGCAAGGTTCCAACCGCTAGATCGAGTACTAGAGAAGGTCAGGTTTATCTCAATGACAGAACTCTAGACTAATTAAATAATACAGAGTTGAAGCCTCTTTTAATCACTCTTCTTATCAGCAAATTCACTTTACTGCACGTTTACAAAGTTCTCAGGCTGTCAGTCCATGGTAAGTTTTCTATTTTTCTGAAATAGTAAACTCCACTCTTTATTCAAGTTATGTACTAACGTGCTATCTTTGCTTTATAGCAGTTTACTTCACTAATGATCCTTTTCATTTTTTTTTTGTCATCAGTTTCTTCTGCATGTACAGCTCATTCTGCTGTCCTACTACAAATACCGTTTCCATTTATTGGTACTGTTCATAGAATCGTAGAAAGGCCTGGGTTGAAGAGGACCACAATATCATCTAGTTCCAACCCCCTGTGCAGGGTTGCCAACCAGCAGACCAGGCTGCCCAGAGCCACATCCAGCCTGGCCTTGAATGCCTCCAGGGATGGGGCATCCACAGCTTCCTTGGGCAGCCTGTTCCAGTGCGTCACTACCCGCTGAGTGAAAAACTTCCTCCTAATATCTAACCTAAGCCCCCCTGTCTCAGTTTAAAACCATTCCCTCTTGTCCTATTACTGTCCACCCTTGTAAGCAGCTGTTCCCCCTCCTGTTTATACGCTCCCTTTAAGTACTGGAATTCCACAATGAGGTCTCCCCAGGGCCTTCTCTTTTCCAAGCTCAGTTCCCTCAACCTTTCCTCATAGGAGAGCTGCTCCAGCCCTCTGATCATCTTAGTGCCCTCCTCTGGACCCGCTCCAAGAGCTCCACGTCCTTCCTGTACTGGGGGCCCCAGGCCTGGACGCAGTACTGCAGATGGGGCCTCACAAGAGCCAAGTAGAGGAGGACAATCACCTCCCTCTCCCTGCTGGCCACCCCTTTTTAATGCAGCCCAGACACAGCTGGCCTTCTGAGCTGCAAGCGCACACTGCTGCCTCATGTCCAGCTTCTCGTCCACCAGGACCCCCAAGTCCTTCTCTGCAGGGCTGCTCTCAAGGAGATCTTCCCCCAGTCTGTATAAATACCTGGGATTGCCCCAGCCCACATGCAGCACTTGCACTTGGCCTTGTTGAACCTCATTAGGTTCACATAGGCCTACATCTCCAGCCTGTCCAGGTCCCTCTGGATGGCTTCCCTTCCTTCCAATGTATTGACTGCACCGCTCAGCTTGGTGTCATCTGCAAACTTGCTGAGGGCGCACTCGATGCCATCATCTATGTCTTTGATGAAGATGTTGAAGAGCACCAGTCCCAAGACCGACCCCTGAGGGACACCGCTTGTGACCGGCCTGCACGAGGACTTCAGACTGCTAGATTTTTCAAATATGGTGGAGGGCGGCTCCGCAACCACATCAGCCATCTTCAACTAAATCACTAGTACTGCAAAGAATCTATCTCACTATCCTGATAACCATCCTTTTAAACATGAGGGAGGCTCTGATATGCCTTAACTTATTCATCTGACTGGTGTAATTTGGATTAACTAGGAAGGTTCTAAATGCTTATACGTTGTTATTCAAAATATAATGTATGCTGAAGCAGCCCGAAGAACAAGCAATTTGACAATGAGTACTGAAGTTTTCAAAATGACTAGTTACTAGCAAATTACTTACGATGCTTTTCCATGTATTTAAAATGAACTCAGAATATTTTATTCAAGTGAAAAATGGATATTTAGTAATCTTTTTTATTGCTCATTTAGGAGGAATAAGATTGTTAATAGTCAGAAATTTTCTTCTGTACACTAATGAAAGGGAAACTTGAATACTTCCCATTCCTGAAGGAATACTTCTGTCAGGCTGTGTTCTGTTTGAGTTCTATTATCCTTGGGAGCCCTTCTTTAAACTTTGTGTTTGACATGAATTTAATTTTGGGATTGAAATTGTCCAAAAACATGCAGACGTGTATACATGTGGGCTTCTTTTATGCAAAGAAAATAAGAAGGCAGGGACACTCAGAAAATGTCGAATTATTTTTTAGTTTAATGTGACCGTTGTCATACTTGAGCTTTACTGCACCTTGTACTGATAGCCACTAGGTTCTGCCTCAAGGTGGAGCTCTTATATTTTCAGTGGCGATGAAGACATGAAAGCGTCTTATTTCCTCCTCTCTCAAATGCTGATTCTTATTTGAATAGATGTATGGGTTATGTTGATAGAGAGAAATGGCAATCAGTCTTCCTCCCCCTCTTTTCAAGATGAAAAGTTCAGCAAAAGCTGAAGTCAGCGATGTGTCATGTGGGTGGATGGCACTAAGATGCTGACTGATTTTTATTCAATCTAACGTTACCTTTCATAGTCTGAGGAAGATGCATACCTTCCATTTACAGTAGGTATCCAGCAGAATTATAACAGTCTGTGTAATAGCTGTCAAAAGCATTTTTTTCATAGGCAGTTTTTGGTGTGTTTTTTTTTTTCTTAGTAATTGGTAATTTTTTCCCAGAAGGTTTTTTGTGTGTGTGCGCACATGTGTATGTATTGTGTTCTAATTAGGACTATCTGAGAAAGTTATGGCAGGCTGTCAAATCAATGGGATACTAGATATATTTTAGTCTCTGTACTACAGTCTAACCTTTTAAGGACTCGGTTCTTTCAATCTGGTAAATAAATGCTGAATATTTTATACTTAATAGGCCTTTGAGTAATGCATTCCACACGACTTTATTGCTGGAATGAGACCTTCTTATCACTAAATAACAACAGTGACACGAGGTCATTTCAGCACGAAGAAATGCATGCATCTCATAAATGAATAGTTTATTGTGAAGTTCATTTAAACTAGAATACTCTAAAACAAACACCTGTGGCAGTTCTAAGGAAAATGAGTATCTACAAGTACTCACTTATTCTAATCATCACCTTTCAGTCTGAATTCTCTGAACGTCAATCATATCTGAATTTGCAAATGGAGCACTCATTTCCCTCTTGTTTTTCTTCTATGATTTACAGCCTTTATTCTTTATTCTGGTCATTTTAAAAGTTAACTATTACATGTTTCAAAAGCTTTTTGCTGTAGACTGAGAGATACCTTGCCGTATCTCTCCTAACAGGCATAACAAATTACCCGCTTTTAGTTCATTCTGGGTAGACAAATTGCCTGCTCATCTCAGTTTTGACTAAGGATGACATCTTACAGAAGTGAGGTGACATTAAGTTGGACCTTT
>JAOWBP010002392.1:961640-972733 GCA_028571105.1 Tragopan temminckii
AGTTTAACTCTCTGACTAGTTCTTATTAAAAATTACTGGAATAAAAGTATTTCCATCTGGATGAAATCTTTTGCATGTTACTAAGCCTGTATTATACATTACTTTATGTACAGAATCTGAAGGATTCTAACAGATATTTTTGGAGAAAAATCTTACTCTTGTCACAAAGCCTTTCCTTTCCTTCCCAAATTACTCCTGGGCTGCCTGAGCACTATCAAACATATGAAATTCTTTGCTAATTTAGAAGATCTTATCCTTTAGAATGAAAAGAAGCACTGGAAATTCTGTACCCTGTGGTCCTCGCTGTTATCAGAAAAGAAGTCATAAAAACTAACGATCTCTAACATGTGCTTTCATGGCACTTAGAAGAAATAATGTCATTGCATGATAGAGTTTTATAGGTTTGTCTATAAAGAAGAAATAAATATAAATGAAGAAAATCTAAGTTAAGCCATTCAGTACAAATCTGGTTTATATTTGTTGTTATGCTTTTGGACTAAAATTCATGCATTTGTGTCTGTCTTCTTGAGTGGGGAGGTGAGTTTCACAGTCCTACATGACTGCCTCATAAAAATGTGGAGTGATGTACCAAAATTTGTGTCCAGGCCTGCAGCTGGAACTGAAAGAGATGAAAATTGTCATAACTTTGGCTGTTTACTCATTTTTATGCAACTAGCTTTGCAACTAGGTTGTGTTTTAGGAAAGCTGTATCAACCATTTGTCTTTGTTTTATAGGTAGGCTTCTAACTTTCAAGGTTCGGAGAAGTAAAATATTTACAAAATAAGCACTATATTCCTGCCCATCTTTCTGCTCAGTTTGTGCTGTAGAACTGTACTTCTTGTCCTCCTGCTCAGATTTTTAGAAGTATTGCAGATGCACTGAAAAATCCAACTGGAGTTTCACTGTTGCTTCCCTCCACCCGTTCTAGCTGGCAGCTTCAGCTCAGCTCAGATTGGAGCGTCCAGTGTTGTCAGAGGCAGCTTTTGTTATCCTCTCAGCAGAAGCGATCAGAAAAGCATAGCAGAAGGAAGATGAGCTGAATATGCTTCTTACAGGCTAATAAGGGTGAGTTCATAAATCCAGCCAGATTTGAATATCTGAAAAGCATACTAATGTTCACAGCTCCTGAGAAGGGCTTGCTGTACTGCTCAGTCTTTGTGCCAGAGCTATGTAGGTGGATAACTCATTTTCACAAAGATATTTCTCCCCTTCTGTTAGGCAAAGATACGTCATTAGGAAAGAATCCCTAAAATTTATGGGCTGCAGACCTGTGTGTATTTTTCTTCCTTTACTGATATTTTATAAGTACAGACAAAGCAATGAGTAGAATATTCAAAACATATCCCTATTTTTATTAATTCTTATGACAGATTTTAGCTTACTAAAGCATTACAGATTTTCAATGCTGTTATCATGGCAAAAAAAAAAAAAAAGTATGTTAGTCTAAAGAAATCATAGAGAATAATTTAACTGTGGCTGACTTGATTGGAGAGTTGAAATATAAATGACAGCCATTTTCATGACAGACAGTTTCCTGGACATATCCTATTCTTCCTCTCCTTCAGTCCTGCGTTCTCCCCACCATCCCTAGCCTCCTCTGTACTTTTTAGAAAGAATGACTTTGGAATACTTCCATGGGATTTCAGAATATTGTGAAAACCTGCAAATATCAACTGTACTTGCTCAGAGGAATCTGTGTGATTGAGTAGCTACAATTGTTGCAGGAAGTTCAGTGTTTAAAAGGGTTGACTCAGAATGGAAGCACAGTTAAGTCAGATGCATGATGAAAAAATAACACCTGTATAGAAGAAGTCCTATGTGGGATACTCTTCTCTGAACTGATTTTCCAGAATAAACAATTTGTTCTATCAGTATGAAGGAAGGAAAATCTGAAAGAAAAAAAAAGCCAAGAATTTGTAAAAATAATTCTTCTGTAAAAGCATTTTAACACATGTAATTGTCTATTACACATATCATGGGTTTGTAAAAAATAATTCTGGAAAAACTAATGAAACTCATAATTTTTTTTTATCAGTCAGGCTCTACTCACTATACCTTCACGCTATTTAAAAGTTCTGGAAACCTTTCCCTTATGACCAAGATAACATTTATTAAGCATTGAGTTACCAAGTTCTGTTCACATTCCTTTACTGTGCCCATCACTGAAGTATTTGTCTGATGTGTTCCTATGGGAACCATGTGGTTCTAATTACATGCTATGGCATGGGATTATCTTTTGCTTGGCAAGATTGCATACTGTCATTCCTTCCATTCAACAACAACAAAAAAAGTGTTTTTCATTTGGCACAAAAATTAAAGGTTGTCATGGCATTAACTAGGGGTGATGCTTCTCCTGTTAGAGTGGTATGTGGGGGCCTTTTGTTTGTTCTTTGCAGTTCGTTGCTGTTGTTTTTGTTGTTGGTGGTTTATTTTTTGAGTATTTCTGTTCAAAAATGTTTTGCTGTTCTAGGCTGATGTGGTGGACAGAGGCATAATTACAGTCACTGCAGATATAAGCAAGAATAGAACTAGGTCTACTCTCTGTAGAGAAATAGAAGTCAGATGAAGCAGAGTATTGAGGATTTAAAGGAGGTATGACAGTGACTTTCTTTTGGGGCTTTTTGGATTTTCCCTAAAACTTCCTTTGTTGTAGTATACTTTTAAGTTGTAGAAATAGTACTGCATGCATGTTATGCAGCAGCAATATCTTTAAAGAAATAAGGCCTGCTGTTAGCCTATTTTTCTAGGTGACATTTTTCTTTACGTAAGGAGGACTCTGTTAAGGGTAAAACACTGAATATATTCTAGAAATTACTACAGGCCCTGAGATGAATTAGTCCTTTTCTTTGTTTGTTTGTTTTCTCTTGCTTGAAAGCCTTTATAAGATTTCAGCATGGACCTCTTCATTGTAAGAGCTAGGAAGTCATGTTTACTTCATCGAGTTTAACTCTTTGAATTAGGAAAGATATAATCCACTTCGGTTTTAATTTGTGTTGCAAAATTGCTATAGTGTTTCTGATAAAGAAGCAAGGATACCTTTTTTTGTGGTAATTCAAAAAAAATAAGTCTGAAAAAAATAACAGTACTTCTAAAAAGCACTGAGAATAGTAAAAGAAAAATCTTATTTCTACATTCCTTTATGCTAGGCATTATTAAAATTTTACATGAACAGAAGACTGTAACAGCTAACACAGTGCCAACACGTGCATTCTTTTCTAATTAATAAAGACATACTGGTGAACATTTTACATGAGGAAAAACTTCCTGAACAATATGGAAGTTGTGTAGAAACATATTTGAGTGTTCCTGTAGCTTTGAGTATGGAAAACACTATTATTATATCCAGTTTTCTCTCAATAACTTCATGTTTTCATGTCAATCTCTAGAGTTCTCGTTTCAAATACAGTCTGAAAAGTCAGTATTTTCTTGCACAATATCTGCAAAAGGATGAAATTATTTATTTTTCTTTTGTATTAGTTATTGGATCTAGTTACAAAACATCATGGATAATGTCATTAAATGATTCGTGTCTATATACAGTAGATTTTCAGAATCAAAATATTTCCATTTAGACTTTGTTATTCAAAATAACCAATTATGTGGAATAGAATATGTGGGACTTCTGTGCTCTCAGTCACTATTGATTTCTTATCATTACTAATATGTAAGTAATAAACATCTTGATAAATGTCTGTGCTAATCAGAGATGAAAGCTAGGTATGAATAAAGTAGGATTGCTTTCTGATGTTGGAAAAACTTAGACTCCATTGACTTCAGTCATAATTATGAATGTTCACAATCACTAAAATCAGATGCTTATTAATTTGTACTCTATTACTCTTCTTTGGCTTGAAGAGTAAGCAATAGCAAAAAGTAATGTAGCAGGTTCAGGACAATAATAGTCATACCATCATTCATCTGCTTTTGCTGATACAAATACTATGGAGAGAACTTAGGTCACTCTTGACCTCATGTTTCTCATGTACAGAACTAATAACCCTGTTGCACATTCAATAAGAAAATGTTTAAAGGAATATCCCAAACCTCTGTCACTCACCTTTGACAGTAAGGCCAGTGGAAGATTGTGTTGTATAACAAGGAGTAGAAAAGGGATTTCATATGTGATTAATGACATCTCTCTTTCCCAATGTAATTCATTGTGGTATTGCATCACTAGCAAGCAAATACCCAGAAAAAAACTTTATTTTAAAATATGTATGTGTATGGGAACAGCCTTTCTCCATTTTTACTTTTGTTTTTGTATGTTGTTTTACGTACAGTGAACTTCAAGCTGCTTGGATTTCATGACTTTGAGTGCATTCTTTTCAATAAGATGGTATTTAGGCTATCGTAAGCTTTACTTGAAATAGTCTTCTGTGATAGGCCTCTTTGTATACTTTTTGGTGATCTGTCTAGTTTTTGCTAATTGAATTTATTTTTTGATGATTTTTTTAAAATGATATTTTGGAAGACTTTTCAAAATACTGCAGTTGTGCCATAAGCTTGTTGTACATGTAAGCACACAATCTGTGCTCTTTTTTCTTTTTTTTAATTTCACATTTTATTTTTTAAAACCAACTTTTCAGAGTTATCCACACAGTAAAATAATTTTTTCCTGAATCTCATTATTTCACTGTTAATGTCTCACCTCACCTAAAGCAACTGGACAACTGTCCTTAGTTCAATGACTTCATTGTCCAAGTATTTAGTCTATTTAATTCTGAATTTCTATGAGAAGAAAAGAAAAAAAAAAAAAGACATTCCTTTGTTGTAATGCTTAAAACTTTAAGTGTATCAAGTGTATTTTAACCAGGTCATTATTTCAACTCTATTTTAATTTTTCTCTATGTTGTATCTTTAAAAAAATAGAAGTAGCAATTCTTGCCAACTCATTTCAGGGCAGCCTGAACCCATTTATAGCATATTAATTGAACAAACTTCAGAAAAGTGTAAGGTTCAACTTACCAGACTTCTTTTTATTACAAACTTACAAAGATGCATCAGGTAAAACATTTTAAACTTTGTCATATGACAATAAGTACATTAAAATGACATTTTTTTGGTCAGTTCAAGAAGCAAAGCTTTTTCACTGTAATAATGTTAGATATGGTGATCTGTCTCTCCTGTTTCTCTCTCTTTTTTTTTTCCCCCAGAAGTAGCCTAAATTATTTTATAATAATTTTTAATTTTATAATAATTATATAATTGGTTATTTTTTCTACAGTAATCACATTAAGTATTACTTCTCAGTACCATAAATTTAGTTATGCATGGATACACTTCAGTCTTTCCTGATATTAGTAGCAATGTTCTTGGTTTATTCGCATTGATGATAGCATTGCACTAGCATTTCTTGTCCATCAGCTTTATTTTAGACTTAAGGAAAACAACAGAGGAAAACAAAGGTGCTAGCAAAAGGAGCAACTTGCTCAAAGTGTTCTGAATTCCTACAAAATTAATCTTGATGATGTCTCTTTGAGCCTTCAGCTTTTATTTTCCTGCAGCAATTCTCAGTCTTTGCTGTTCTGCTTTTAATGGGTAATTGTTTTATTGTATAATTAAAAATGTTGTTTTTTAACCTGCATGCAGAAATAATTCATTTTCAATCTTGTACACAACTCATCTTTTAATTTTCATTTCTATCTTAACGTAAATAGGATTTATGCATTGTTTGCTAACCTTTTCTCTCTCCAAAATATCCAGCAGCTCTACTCCTGACTGTGTGAATTTTTAGCTAATATATTTTTGCATATTCAGTGCTTTCTTTCTGTACTTTAATTCATCATAAATGTAAATAGCATGATCTACTGTCACACTGTATTGAAATTCTTGCCCTTGTAGTACTGAGCAGATACTGAAGATGGGTGGTGGTTTCGGTATGAATTGTTGTGAGATAGTTTTGATCCTTCCAGTGGTTTTAGATTAAAATTTTATTCAGTTACTGTTGAAGAAAAATTTTGTAAGCATTTACTCATTTTACACTTGCAAGGAATTTTTAGCTAGAAATACGACAGTCATATATGTTGGTTCATACATATGCGTCATATGTATATGTGTATTATACATATGTGATATTACATCTGTTCTACAGTTTTGTCTTGTCTGCCTGTCTTGGTTTTGTGTTCCATTTTCCATCTGTGGACAAAATGATAGCCATCAAATATGCTTGCATTAAGTTACACACTGTTTGTCTTACAGAGAGTAGTACAAGGTAGTTGATGAGGCTTTTAATGAAGGAATGTTCTAAGAAATATTTTTTTGCTGTTGAAACAAGAAAAAACTTCAAAAAATTATCAGTTTATAGGCATGATCACCTACAGTCAGTTTCTAAGACTTCTAAATATAATGCATGCAATTCTTGCAATAGAACAGATAATTATTTTAGCAGTTTGCCTGGAAAATTCTGTTCTTGAAACAAGAAATTTATTTGCTAAGCTGTCCTGTGCATAAATTCAGCATCCAAGACTCTACCATCCATGTTAAAATAAACTACCAATTAATATTTAATGCTATTACTTTATTTGGTCCAGTCTGAGAATCCAATCTGGTACAGGCTTTGGTTTTAAATTCTTCTCTTGTGTAGCTTAAATCAACTGCTATCGTTTAGGCTCTCCAAAATCTTCATCTGCCACCTTTTAACTTCAAATGTTTGAATATGATTTCATTACTGGAAGTGAAAGACACAGATCATGAACAAGCAAGTTATGGAAGGGTTACAGATTGTTACTGTTGGTGTTCTTGAGACTTTTTAATATTCATAGGCACAGCATTTAAATAAACACGGAGGTAGAACCATCCAGTGGTGAAGTGATGTCTAAGGGGAGCTGGTGGTGCTGGTGGGGGGAGTAAGGTAGATAGAAAACGAATTGATCCTAGGTTCAGAGACCTCCTGCTCTGACTGCTTAGTACCTGTTTTATTTCAAATGTAAATATTTTTTCTTGGAGTCAAGTTAATTAAATAGGTGTTTCCTGCAGGTCTGTATGTTCTCTTAAAGCTGTGTATGAGAGACATTTTGGACTGCTCTCAGATCCCCAGAAAAGCTCATTTCTTTTTTTTTTTTTTTTTTTTTTGTGAAAGTGTCTGACAATTATACCCTGAAATTCTCTTCTTGAACTCAGTTTGTTAAAAGTTAATCGTGCCAGTATTCAAAACCAGGCTAGTAATACTGCCATGAATTAAACTCTTTGCAGATAACACTTGCATTCATACCCAATCCCCACGTGGGTCTGGCTGAGGCAGAGGGGAAAACTGGGACACAATTCACCAATCCTGAGAACTCTCTTGACATTTTAGTAGTATAATATCATCCCTTCAGCACTTCTAATAAGCTGGTAACTTTCTTGTGGTAGTTGGAGGAAGAAGTATAAGGATTTATGACTGTTTATATTAAACTATGACTTAAGTTTTAAGGCTTGGGTGCAAATTTGTAATGTATTATGTTAGAACTTAAGATCAGATGATGAAAATATATCTGTTCTGTATGTATGTGAAATGGAGCTGTGGATTTTAGCAGTTATCATTCAAAGTAGTTGTTACGTAGCAAAACAAAACAAAAAATAAACAGGAATAAAGGAAACAACGATTACATAACCTGTAAAGAACAGAAATGCTGTAGATGAAGTTGTTGAAGTGCTGTAAAAGAAGCTTTGGAAGATACATTTGCTGGAAACATTCAACATTCAATCATTTAGAAGTGGAAACACAATGATCTTGATAGGATGAGATTGTTTTGTGGTTGCTTTTTTTGTTTGTTTTTCTGAATTCATATGGAAAAGACTTTTGGAAGTCTAATCATAGTAATTAAATGAGTTCTAGGTGTAGCTTATAATTAGCCTTTCATAGCACTGAAATACTTCTTGCTTTGTTTGCTGTGCTTAAAAATTTTTGTTGCCCAGTTGCTAGAATCAAAAGGAAACTTAAAGAACTTCTCTTTGTAAGTTTATTTGCATAGAGGTTCAGGAGTAGGTAATATATTATCAGTATCTAGATTAAAAAAAAAAAAGAAAATGAAGTCTTTTAATTAATTACTCTAAAACATGAACACCAAGGTTTAAGGGACGTGTAAGGGGAAATGCAACTTCATACTGTCACCTCTTCAGATTAAGAAAGAAATTATTCTCATCTGTGATGGACACACCCAGCTCTTTTAAGAAGAAGTAAACTAAATCAGTTGAGATCTTTCCCTTGGTATTAGCAGTCTGTGACCTGTGTGCATTTACAGGGCCAACATACTAAGCAGTAGTTAAGTGTCAAAATCCAGCTTTCAGTTGCTGACACTTACAAAGCTGATTGTTATTCCCTCAGTCATCGTTTGTTTGAAGTGAAGTTGCTTGCCTCTCTGGGTCTGGATCTTAGCAGCAGTTCCTGGAAGCATTTTGCTGACACAATTGCATGACACATTTGCGTCTGTCTTCTACGTAAGGGATAACGTAATCATGCATCCTTTTCTGGGCTACATCCTGCTCCACTGCAAGTCCTGATGCCCCACAAAAGTTTGAGGAAACATGGCACGTCCCAGGCTGTTTCCTCACCTGAGAATTGGGAAACCAAGGGTGTCCTGCAGCAGACAAGTTCTTTGACATCAAGGCACAGTAATGACTTTTCTTAAGTAGGCTGCCTGTCATTTCTTTTTCTTGTCTGGGTGCAAAACCAACGTGGTATATTCAGAAGAACCTTACCTACCAAAACATAAAGGAGAAGGTGGGTGTTTCTGGGGTTAGCACGCTCCTTTTATAGCAATAGCTATGGAAAAGGGGTACTAATTCTTCTAAAATCTTCCCCAAAGCAGTGAGCTACAAAATTACCTTCTCACTGGACTAGCAAATATTAAAACATCCCCCAAAAAGATAATTTCAAAACATCATATACTGTGATTTTCATAATAAACCAGCTGTGTAGGAGACCTAGAATTTTATGTCTTCACCTAAACAACTGAACCGTTCAGCCTACTCTGCCAAAGGGCAAGCAGTATCACTTGTTTGGGATATGGTGTTGCACTTGTGATCTTATCTGGAATTGTTTTTTTAATTACTTTGTGTTGCTGGACTTCATAATTTAAACTGTTTAAGATCTTCCTCAACCAAACTTAACAGAACTTATTTAAAAGACCTGATAGCTTGCTTATAAATATTTTCACAAAAATGACTAATTCTGATAATCTTGATGTAGTTAACACAAAGAGTGTTATGGTTTTAAATCTTAAGAATCACTGACTGTTTTGCAGAGCAGCAAACTTACAGTAAATAAAATTCCTCTTTTTTTTTTTTCCCCCTCCAATTCTTATTTTTAAAAAAGGCAACTTCTTGGTTACCTTCCTTGGGAAAGGAAAAGACTTCAAGTCTGAACTAATATATTTGACAGCTATTTAGTGAAAACCTGCCTTCTAACCATCACAATTTCTCACCTCCCTCACACATTTCATTATAGTTATTTCAGAGGCACAAAAAGAGTAAATCTACATGATAGGTTTTCTGTATGGTTTTCAGTTATTTGTAAAGAGCTTTGAAATTCTTGCATGAAAAGGCTTATCAAAAGACTGATTCTGTTTTCTGTGCTTTGTGAAATACTACTTTTAGGCGGTCATATTTGTACAACACATTAATGCGTTCCACATTAATGCAGAACTTCTCTTTGATCCCTTCTTAACTAGAAAAACTGAGTCCTGTGGTTCCTGTTAATGTTCTGCGGATTAATTCTCTTTTCATCTCTCTATAATTCTACTTATTTCTATTTTATATTTTTAGTTACTATGCATCACAAAAACAAGCCTGGAAATGTGGAACTTTCACTGAGCTTTCCTCTCTCTCCTAAACCAAGCAGTGGTGTGAGCTCCTCTGTATCAGCCCTCCTGATACAATGAGCTTTACACTTCTGGGTGCCTGGCAGACCAGTTTCAACTGGGGGAAGTATCCCATACTCTCATATCTGAGTAATTCTTTGGAGCTGAGGGAAAAGTTGGTTTATGGCCACGTGCTGTAGAAGCTATATGCTATAGTCTAAGACCTGTACTTTGGGGGCAAGGTTATTAGAACATGGTTACAACATTTTTTTTCAGTATGTTATGGCCTGAACTTTATATGCCAGGTAAGCTCAGAAAATGCCTAGAAAATAGACATTCCAGGAGATGTATGTAGGAAAAGGATTGCTGAGTTTCTGAATACCTAACAATTTGGGGGAGAAAAGAGGAGCTGCCAGAGCTATCAAACAAGTGTTTTACTTGGTATTGATGCAAGGGCAGATTTTTAAAGGGGTAGAAAGCTGAGATGTGAAATCCTGAGGCATAGAAATACTAGAGCATTTCACTGCTTTTTTGGACTTGTGACTGCCCTGCTACTTTGTTATGACTGCAAGATTTTGTATATGTGCATGGGAATAATATAAGTAAAACCAAACTGAGAAAATGTCAGCTGGGCACTGATCACTTTTCCCCACAGTGCAGTTAAGTAAATCAGTTCCCTGATGCCACCCATCCATAACATTATGTTGCTTCTATCAATTTGCTGGCTGCAGATGCTGCTGTATTTCCTAGATGTGATTCAGGCAGTGATGTTCAGACAGCTGCTAGCTTGGTTAGACAGGGCTGTGGCTGATCTGCCACAGCTTCTGGGCAACCCAGCAATCCAGCCTGCGCTTTGTTATCTCTTGCTGGCAAGTGCAGTGAGTATGTGAAGAAAATACTGAACTTCACAAAAGTGTCATGAAAGGCTAAGTTCCCTTTGTTGCTGCCTGTACTGTAGGAAATAAGCCTGAGGGATTAATACCAGTAGTTTGGGACTGATCTTGATGAGTTTACTGAGTTTCTCAGACTGAGGAAACTGGGACCTTCTCTACCAGTTTAGAAACATAGAATCACAGAATCATCAAGGTTGGAAAAGACCCACAGGATCACTCAGTCCAGCTATCCACCCATCGCTAATAGCTCTCACTAAACCATGTCCCTCAACACAATGTCCAACCGTTCCTTGAACACCTCTGTCTCGATCCAATTTATAGGAGGGAGATGAGGTTCTTTTACTATCTGTATACCCAGCGTGAGATTAAGAAACAACGGTTCAAATGTTGGTCCGACCAGTTTATTACAGATCTTAATCA
>JAOWBP010002392.1:973765-989534 GCA_028571105.1 Tragopan temminckii
TTCCCTGGCACCAAGGTCAGGCTAACAAGCCTGTAGTTCCCTGGATCCTCCTTACAACCCTTCTTGTAGATGGGAGTCACATTGGCAAGCCTCCAGTCTTCTGGGACCTCACTAGTCAACAAGGAGCTCTGATAGATGATGGAAAGTGGCTCGGCTATCACCTCTGCCAGTTCCCTCAGCACTCTCAGGTGAATCTCATCCAGCTCCATGGACTTGTGGCAGTCCAGTTGGGGTAGATAACTGGTCTGACTTTTATAAGACAGATGTAAAGAAGGCATTCAGAACATCTGCCTTTTCCTTATCCTCAGTGGTCACATTCCCAGCCTCGTCCAGTAAGGAACAGAGATTCTTCTTGGTCCTCCTCTTACTGTTGTAAAAGAGTTTCTTGTTCCTTTTTACCCCAGCGACCAGGTTGAGTTCAAGCTGGGCTTTTGCCTTTCTGATTTTGTCTCTGCACATCTTAACAACTTCTTTGTATTCTTTCTGAGTCGCCCGTCCCTTCTTCCACAGGAAGTAGATTCTCTTTTTCTCCCAGAGCCTTAAGAATATCTCCCTATTCATCCATGCTGATCTTCTTCCCCGCTGGCTCATTTTGCGGCTCAGGGGGACAGCCACCTCCTGCACCTTTAAGACTTCCTTCTTGAAGAGCGACCAGCCAACTTGGACCCCTTTGCACTCTAAGACTGAATCCCAGGGAACTCCCCCTACTACTCTTCTGAACAATTCAAAGTCTGCCAGTTTGCCTACATGAGTTTGTTTTTGCAGTACCTAACTAACTGAACAGTGTAACTGGATAATATGTCAGAGTGCTGCACAGTAACCTGCTTTCTCTGCTTTGATTTGTCTTTTTAGTAGAGCCTCTCATATTTGCATTTTTCTTGATTTGACTTGTCAGGCTTGCTCTAGAAGATTTCCAGCATTTCGTAACATTAGAAGGGCATGCATTCATTTTTATTCCTAGCTCTGTTCGCATTGAATGTTTTTTTCAAGACTACAGCCAATGTCTTAACTTTCTGTTAATGTGCTGATCTAAACAGTGGAAAATATCTTCTTCTAGGTCATTAGCTATCGTGTCGTTAATTCTATCTTTTAAGCCATGAAAAACTATGTAGAAACTTTAAACTGCATAATAAAGAACCACTTACTTCTGTGCAACTTGTCTGCTAGGTGGGGATTTGTTCATAAGGGTTCTTGTCACTCACTGCCTTTGGCATTGTGGAAATGGGATTTCTATTTCTAGGAGTTTGTTTTCGTTCTTATACCTGGTACTTCTGACTCATGTCTTTAGTACTTGGCAGGGCTGAGCCTGGCAGCATTGCTTGCATTATCTCAGAAATAAATGTTTGACTTTTTTTTTTTTCATTTTTCCCATCCTGTAGTGTATGTCAAGCATTGAATATACTTTAGCTATGCCATTTGATTACATGACTGTGGATAAGAGACTTCAAGCAAATGTCCCTTGGTGCTAGAGGTAGATACTGAAAAAGACCCTGTGCTCATTTTGGCACACCTGGTTATCAATTTGACTATAAGAGTAACCTCTACAGTACTTTGCCCTTTTTCTCCTACTGTGGTCTTCTATTTTTTTTTTTTTTTCATTTATGCATCTTCAGTGTTAAGTCTATAAAAACAGTTGTGTAACAGATGTAGTTTTAAAGTAATATAAAATTACATTTTAATGTAACATTGTGATAAAGTAAATATGAGGTACTGAATAGGAAGCAGTTTAAAACACATTCAGAAATAGCTGGAAATTCTTTCCCCAGAATCCTTTGCAGGATAAGGTTGGTCTTTTAACTGTGCTGTCTTCCATATGAAGATTTTTGACTTTTCGTGGGGAAAACAAACAAACAAGCAGATACAAGAATTCTTGTAGTAGTAAAACTGCTAAAACAGTAAAACAGTAAAACAACAGTAAAACTGTTGGTTTGCAAGCCAACTGACAAATAAACCACTGTATTTTAGGGCCACTGGAATGTAGTGGAAAAAATGCCTGGAAATCATAAGAATTCCAAAAGGCTAAAATACATATCTGCATTATGATAGTGGAAGCTGAAATAGTGGTCTGTAAACTTGGTTAGGGTTATTTCACCATATGATTTTTGAGGAATAGAAGCAGTCAGTGCTTATGTTTGTGCCATATAATATTAAGGACTAGTTATTACACTGAAACAAGTCTAATTCATATTAAAAATCCATTTCTTCACATCATTCAACACTGCGTTCATGCTGTTCTTAAATGTAAAAATCACTACGAAATGGAATATGTTGAAGGCATTACGTTTACAACTGAAAGATCTTACTACTGGTAAGAGATGCTCTGTTGTTTGTTTTTGTTGTTGTTTTTTGATTTTTGAATTTACATTAAAAATTTATCCACTGAAGAGTGAAGCACTACTTAAACAAGAAAAGTATTTCATGTGAAATTTGTATTTATGCAGTTAGGTTCTGTTCCTACTCCAAGTTTTATAATAGATCTCAAAGCAATAACTTTAAAGTGGAGAGCACAATGCACACAATCTATTTTTTCCCTGTTTCATATTTGTTTTGCTTAGAAAAAAAAACTATAGCTCCATGTGAGAGGGAAAATATTGAAGGACTTTATCAATTATCAGGTCCTATGAACCCACACTAGCAAAAGACATGGTTTGTATGTTGTTTGTAGAAGTTTTCAGAAATTCTTACCAATTGAAATGTTTATGTTACAGGGGCATATGCTTAGAAGCAGTGTTTCTGGGAGTAAGTTAGAATTGTGACTCAAAGAAGAAGAGCACAAGGTGCAAGCAGATACACACTGAAAAGGAGATCTAAGCATGTGACTCTTCTACCTGCTCCTTCTGCTCTACCTGCGACCAGCTGCAACGTGGTTCCTCTGTGCTGAGTAATTGTGCCTTGGTGTGCCAGCATTATCTCCTGAAATGAAAAAGCTGAGATGTAATCTTGATGCTTCTGGTTAGAACTGAAGGGAGGGGGAAGAATGTTGCAAATTGGAACATACAGCAGATAGTGGGAGTATGTGACTGGACATATTAGTTAAACATAACGTCGTGGCAGTTGCAAAAAATATATCATTTCAGGTTACAGTATAGCTAATGAAATAAAAAATTTTCTTCTACTAAAGCTAATGACATCTTCCTGAAAACTGAAGATGCATTAAGCCAAATTAATCTTCAAAATGAAATTACTTACAAATAATATGCATCAAGAGAGCTTTCTTGAGCACAAAAGAGAGAATGGTTTTAACACCAAAGGAAAGGGGCAGGACATTAGAAACGTTATATCTGTAAAAATGAAGTAGAACAATTGCAGAAATTTGCAGTGTAGAAACAAAACTGATACGGATTACTTTGCTTTATGTTTTGTTTTGTATTTTTGCATCAAAAAATAGTGCTTGTGATACAGCTGATTGCATTTTGCAATGTTTAGAAAAAAGCAATGTAGAACAACCTGCAGAAAATAACCTGGAACACAGTCAGGATTCTGACATACAAGAGAAGAGCAACCATACAAATTTGAATGATGACCTAAATGTATATCTAAGTGACGTGACATAGGAATTCAAGTTCAATTAGAACACAATGTTCTTGTAGACAGATTCACTGTTAACACTTACATTACTAAGTTTAGTAATATAGCAAAATTAAAAAAAAAAAACAAACAACAAAAACAAAAACAAAAAAACACCACTTTGGTATCATTCAAAGTAGTTTAAACAACTGAAAACTATAAAGATTATCTTCATGAATGACACTGCAGAGAAATTTTAGCATTCATTAAAAAAGGCAAAGGGTATGGAAACTACCCTGCTAGTAGAGTGCAGGAAAATAATATGCTAGATGTTCTTTGATGTTCCCCAACTAAATGCTACTGTGAACTCCATTGCTATGTTAATAAATGGAGTTCACATTTGAAAACCACAGCAATAACAATATTTAGCACTGAGCACGCTTTTCATCCACGCCAATTGTAAGGATGTCTGAGCAACATGATCCTCTTGTTAAAAATACAGGAACATACTCACAAATGATATGAATTTACTCCATGTTGCACAGCACTTTGATAACAAGAGACAGAGATAGCACGCATTTCTACAGTCCTCCTGACCTAATACAAACATCACACACTATTTTGGATGATGTTTTGCTACAACAAAACCATATTGACAAGTGATAAACAGTTTTATCACTCAGTGCATACACCCATGCTTTTAAATCCAGCAAATCTAATCATTTAATAGCAGATTAAATGTTGTTTTCACACATCTAATGGTACCTTATCTAGAAATTGGTGTGAACGCCAACTTTTTTTGTAGTACACACACACTGTATTTTCCTGAAACCATGAGACAGTAAAAATAGTATTTCATCTTGAATAAAAATGACACAGCTGAACTTTTCATTCAAGAAAGAACGGGGTTTTTTTTTTGCAATTAATGGCAAATTAGGTTTTCATAGTAACCAGTTTAATTCCTTCCACATTCCTTTTTCACTAAAAAGAGCGTATTGATTTACAGCATTCAGCAGGATAGTAATCAATAACTTGAATATACACACTCTCAAGACACTAGTTGACATAAACCGAGTAAGTCACTGAAGAAAACCATTTCATAGTAGTTTCATAGGAGTGCTGCTCAAAAATGTCCTCCGATTGCTACAGATAAACGTAACCAAGTATTTTGAACTCTATGAAAAGAAGTACAAACGTGGTTTTTAAAAGTATCACAATGTGCTGATATGAGTTTGAAGTAAAATACCTACAATAAATACAACCCTACACCAAAAAAAAAAAAACAACCAAAAACAAACAAACAAAAAAAACCAAAAAAACAAAAAACCTGCTTGGCTTAATGCTTCCTTACAAACTGGGAACTCAGCCCACATTCACTGAAAGGTTCGTACACTTTTTGTGTGAACTTTGGCCAAGCCACTTTATGGTTTCACATCAAAAACACTCAGATTCAGTGGGTTTTGCATAGTTTCAGTGTGAAATTGGGTGAAACCAATATTTTGCTTGGAGTTCTTGTACCAACTCAATCAAAACACAAGGTAAAATTTGATGAACAAGTAAATTAAAGCTGGAAAATATATAAAACTACCAACTTGTGCACAGCTATGAATAACACTTCTTTTTCACATTATTTAACACTAATTAAAAATCGAAGAAGGAGTTCAGAAGTCCTGAGGTCCTTGCAAAATCTGTATTATGATCCAAAAAAGTTAGTTCAAACTGTTGCAAGCATATTTTGTGGAAAACACTGCTTAAACTGTGCTGTTGCTTTCACAGATTTTCCTTAAGTTGCTTAGGAAAGAACAAGCTGAATTATATAAGGAATTTTTACATCCTACAGGGAATACCATTAATGCTCCTCCACACAAATCCACACTTTTACAGAAAGTTCTAAAGTTAGCTAAGTTAATATAACATCTTAGAGCTAAGACATGAAAAAAAAAAGAAGAATAGTAAGAAAAGAATGTGATTAAAAGGAAGTAACAGAATTTGATTCCCTAGTGCTTACCACCCTACACGGATAATTATAGATAATCAGCATCCTGGTTTCAATAAATCAAAAAAGCAGCATTTTTTTTCTTGAGCTTCTTGCCTTAGTTTCACCTGCAAAGAACAGTAATGCAAGATTCAAGATAGGCAAGACCCCATTTCATACTCATAAGGCTGTATGTTTCAAATTCTGAAATACAGCAAAGATATATTCTAAAACTCTTTCACTGACATGGTGACAGGAATTTGCAAAACGAACAAAATTCAGAGCTGACATATAAAGATGGCTAACCAAGCAATGTCCTTCTGAATGGGGAGCAATTTTCTCTATATAGTCTGTGTGTGAGCTACTGGCTTTAGATCATCTCTTTTTGTGTTGCTTAGTGTGTCATGCACTCCAGCATCATGTGACACAGTAGGCTAAATCTTAACCGTCTCCCCACATTACTCTGCATTTGGACTGTACCACCCTTCTACATTGCTAGCAAATGTCAGGACCAAGGTTTAAGTCAGGGATTACACAAGCTTGCTACTGACTAGTTCTCTTTCCCTTGGTTACTAACCACAAGCACTTTTCTGTATATCAATTTTTGCAACATTCTTAGAGAATATTTCTGTGACACTTTGCCTATGAGCATTTGGGTCCATTGATTTTTTTTACAGGAACATTTAGAAAGTCATATTCCCATCTGCTTCCTCATCAAATCAAAAAGCAAAAAAAAAAAAAGAACGCAATGAGCAGGAAAAAAAGTTCATGGTTCACTGACCACCTCTGCAATTTAGGAGGATGTACTCTAGAAGTTTTGCAGAAAGAAGGAAAGGCATTTCTGGGTAGACATTGTTATCAGGTTGCTAAAAACTGAATGCCCAGAAAACCAAAACTCACTTCTGAACTCTGTAAACTGTGAGATATTCTGACTGGCACATATTACAGGAAGATTTGTCCATTGGATAAATGTTTTCAGTAACAAAAACACAGGAAAACAGAAAATTGTGCACTATATTATTGTAAGCTCTTTTTTACACTTTTGCACTCAATATATCTTGCAGTGAGAGTTGATAAAATGAGAAATTAGGGCGGGAAAAAATGACACCCTACCATTAGATCTCTCCACTACGCTAATTGCAGTGGAGGACTTTACAAGCCCACATCTACAGATATTTTCACTTCACAATTCTGAACAGTCAGATCACGAAGACCAAGAGCCTCTCTCAGAGGAATGAAACACATACAGAGGCATGTCTTTATAGTCTCTTATATGGAACCTTGACAAAGCACGGCAGAGATAAATAACACTTCTTCTACCTTCATGCAGTCTGAAGGAATTGCTGCCAAGTGGCTCCTTTTAAACACGGTTGCAAAAGAAATTGGTTCTACCATGCATTTGCCAAGAGTGTTTCAGTGTCATGGACTCTTTCAAATAATAACTTCCTAAGATTTAAGTGCGAGAGAACAACTAAGAATTAGGATTTCTACTTATTTATTGAAGATAATATATAGACCATAGTAAGGTAGCAAGATTTTGTGTTGTTGCTGTTGTTTTTCCCTCCCTTTTACCATATCATTTCAAGTAATTACCCAAAATCTGGGACTTTACCATCTGGAAGGCAGTTTGCCTAATTGGTGTTCTTGTGCCTATGGCACTCACGTATCATGTGTTTTGTGATAAGACTGTTCACAATTGAATTTTGTATGCATAACACCTATGAGAACTGTTTTACAATTGTATTATTTAAGTTTGTAAGATCTACAGGAATTAATTCCAGCATGACAAATTCTAAATTACTGAAGCAAAGAAAAACTTATAATGTCTCAAATTCCTCAAAAGAATGCATATTAAAACAGGAAAAAATTACATGCCACCTTGCTGCTCAGAAATCTTAGTGAAATACTAATGCTGTAAAGTTCCTTATTCTAGCTTGTCCTGCCTTGAAATCTCATGGTAGTTTTATGAGACAGGTAAGCAGAAATAAAGACACCAGGGTTTTTTAATATTCTCATTTAGATCAAGGATGTTCTTGCATTGCTACAGATCTATTTGTACTTGTAATTGTACCCAACAGATCTAGATACTTGAATTTGTATCTAGTATATATCTATATGAAAAGATAAACCTGTAAGTTACTGGTATTATTAACTCATTCAAATACTTTAAGCCTCAGTGTCTAATGCACTTCAGTGAACTCATCCCAAGCAAGCTCTCACCATCTGAGGACACTGCAGTTCTGGATTTTTGAAGAAAAAGGGCACATTTATTCCAGTGTTCCAGTTTCATGTTTGACAAAATCTACATTTTAAGGAAAAGAAAATTAAAATGATAAAAATATTTATAGAGATTTCAGGTGATCAGCCTTGTCTTTAATTTATAAATTATTGGTCATTTCTGTGAGTTCTTGTTTCCAAAGCAATTAAGTAAGAAGAGAATGAGTTGGAATATTTGGAGATGTGTTAACCAATGTTATCCAGTTCAGTAGTTTCTAGAGTCAGCAAAAGCTTCTCTTTTTTGTGTTGTTGTTTTGTGCTGCTGGTTTTTTTTTTTTTTTTTTTTAATTATTATTATTATTTCCCTTTCTGTTCTCAGCAGCTGCATTCCTACAGTCTGCAGCTCTGTCATAGGTTTGGGCACAGGTATCTGGACTTGCACCACACTGTAATGAAGTCAGATTACCCCAAGCTTGTAATATCCAGGCACAGCTATGACTATCTGCCAGTTTCATTTTCTCTGTGAAGAGCTGATCAGTGTGTTCCCCAGCACTGACAACAAGAAAATTCAGATCCTTCAACCCCAGAAAACAGAAGTCCTTATTCTGACATAAGTGGATCAGTATTAGCGGAGTTCTATAAAACCTGAGAAATCTGCTTTGTCTCTGCCATAATGTAAATTATTCATTTTGACAACAACTAATTCATAATTGTTTTACAAATCTCTTCTGACACTTGATCTTCAAACTGTACAGATAAGGCATATCCTATTGTAGATATGGTGAAATGTATTCACATGCTCTCTAGCATGACAAAAATAGCACAGCTATTTCTGTAAAGTCTGTCTTACTATTTCTGCAGTGTTAAAGGGCCATTCACTGCATTTTTCCTTCTTCTGGAGGAATTTACATAACTCATGCTACTAATTCAGTGTACTACAAAAATATGAGGTCAGCTGACAGTCTGTCTATGCATACACAGATAAAGCAGAAGATGTATTTTAACTCATGTTCCTGCATTGGTTTATAGAAACATTTTTCTAGATGTAAAAATGGTATGGATGTAAAATATAGTATTATATTTCTACTGTATGACACACATAAGTGAAGCTGGGTAAAAGACAATGCACAGAAGGTTCTTTACAAAGTCTCTGGGTTGTGCATTAAGTTTTTTGCATGCTTTCCTTCAACTGATTGTTTTAAATCACCTTATCCTTAATTTTATGTGTTCATGGCTTTTAGATTGTTTCTCCTTTTTCTACTTCCACAGAGTTCTTCTGTTAAAGGTAAGGTTTGCTCATAAATGTTAACACGAATTTTCGTATACTAATTAATGAGCTGGTTGTGCTCTTATGTTTTAAAGTTTTTTTTAAAGTCCTGAATTTTCACTTAACTAGTGAAAATTTGAAGCAATTTACCCAGAAATGTTTCCACTCAAAAGCTGAAATTCTATGCACCAGAAAGAAATAAGAAGAGAGTCTGTAGAATATATATATATATATTTTAAATAATCAAATGCAGACTATAGAAAAAGACTTAAACTCCAGCATATTAAATTTGAAACTGTAGCTGGGAGGGCAAAAAAGAATTTGAGGAGCAACGAGATATTGGGATCAAAACTGGCTTTAAATACTTCTTCAAACGTTTCAGAAGGGAAGAGCCTGCTACTGCCTATAATATCAATTGCTACTCAAAATATAAAGATAGAACTGAGAAAGGATGAGATTATTGCAAATAAGCTTAGTGAATTCTTTGAATTGGTGCACTGAGGAAGAAACTGCAGAGGTCCTGACTTAGGAACTCTTCTACAGAAGAGAGTACAAATGGACCAGATAAACACTAGCACACCACCTGAGCCAGACGACACTCACTCATTGACAAATTTTAGCAGAACTCAGTGAAGAAACACCTGAATTATTTATATACATGTTACATATGCACATTATACATCAGCATAGAAATGCAGATGAAACCTGGGATGGAGATGTAGCTTTCCCTTTAAGCTCATGATTAACATAAATTTTAGCTGGGTGGAGTTCTTCCATTGTCCTTCTCCTTTTAGGGGACAATCTGACAACATTCTTAGGTTCCTCACATAGGGGCTGTGGAACACCTCAGCTTTTCTTTCCAGCCATTGCCCTTCTCACTCCAGTCCTGATATTCTTTCAAAACTCTGTAAAGAGACATTTTGTGATGTCAATTCCTTTATTGATACTTGCTTTCAGCTGTCCTCTGCATACATTATTTGTCAGCCTACTGACAAACAAGTAACTGACTAATCATTAGCTTTTCTATTTCTTCTCAAATGAATTTCAGAATTCGGACCTACCCTTATCTTGAAGTACATTCTTGTAAAATCTATGGAGATAATACTCAGCGCGGATTGTCGCACTACTAAATTAAGTACAGACAGGTAGATATGCATATACCACAGAACGTAGAAAGCATCACTGCAAAACTGCCCTTTAAATCACACACCTGTTTTTGAGCAAGGACTTCTCAGAAAACTTTCTGGTCTTTGGTAGTTTACGTGTCTAGGCATTTTAATATTTCTTGACTGTGACTAATATAATCCGAAAAGTAAATGTTTTCTCATTAATAGGACATACAGGCAATTTTCTTTCTTCTTCAACAGGTAAAAAATTATATATTCTCCCTCAAGAAAGGAATGAAAAAAATTGAAAATATAAGTGGCCTTTCAAATAATTATAGCATCTGTGTAGTCAGTACTTTGAGATTTGACATCAAGGAGATGCACAGTGATGGAGTCTGCAGAATGAAACATCCTGAAATTGCAGATTCTAAATATGGGAAAAATAAAACAAGTAGAGAAAGTCAAATGGTAATTGCACACACACAAATTACTAGTCTCTTCTGTTCTACACCCTACATAATACTACAGAAAACTGTAATGCATTATTCTTTGGATTCCAGCCTCACTATTCTTCCAAAGGTCTCATGAAAAATATTTTTATACTTAATTTTTACTTTTTTTTTTTTTACTTTCTTTGCTTTCAGTAATTCTCCGCTTAAGCTATATTGCCATCCCCTAGTTAAATCAATTCCAATTTTCTTTCATGACCCCTCAGTAAATTACAAGGACTTACAGGTGGAAGGGGGAAGGGAAGGAGGGGAACCCTGTACAAGATATGGTGCATTTCACTGCACACTTCAACAGAAATACCATCAAAACCAATAAACCCTGCCAAAACAAATATAATAAATAAGAAAGAAACAAAATAAAAACAAAACAAACAGGTTTTCAGTTAATTCTACTTTTGCTGCACAAAGTTTACTCTGGTGTCGCTTCTACAGCTTGGTGGAAGGACGGTCTTCCACAAATCAGGCTTTCATGTTGGTTTGTTTGTTTACTTTTTTATCCTCAGAAAAAAAAAGAAGAACAGAGAAATTAAAGAAGTCTCAATTTTTATTTATTTTTTTTTCCTTTAGAGGGAGATCAAACTTGCTTTTATCTAGAGTATCTATGTTTTCTCTGATTGTTCAATGATTCATACTTTTAAGTATATAAAGTAAATGATTGTGTTTGTATTGTTTCTGACCTACAATATTTTTAATGGAATTTGTATCTTAATGGTAACAAAGTTGTACATACATAAACTTGAAAGTCATTATGTACTTCAGTAGTGAGAAAGAAGTTTCAAAATTATGAAATATCTATGTGATATACATACAATTTGCAAGTTTTTCAAATCAGCTTTGTCTCAATGGTATAGTTGAAGCCAAATTTAACTAACATGCTATTTTGCCCGTGTACTGCTAATTTAAAATGCTGCCATCAATGACAGCTGCTTCACAAACATGTGGTAGTCCATGAAGAGCAGAAAAATTCACTCCCTAATTTATTGTCCTCTGCTTCACTGACAGTCTGTAAGATAAATTAGATTTTCCAATTACCTTCAGGGGAACCAGTGACATTTTCTGTTATCCTTTAAGCACTTAGAGCAGATGAAGAACAAAGAAGTCAATAAGCAGTAGTAGCTATGCCATCCAATATGTAATTACCAGTGCAGTATTTGGAAGTACAATGCTACTCTATTTTCTAAATTTTCCATCTAATGGCAGATTTTATGGGCTTTTAAATTTTAAGTGGCTATTGAGTGGTGGCCATTAAGAAGAAAGAAGATCACTTCCTGAAATTAAGCCATTTTTTCCATATTTCAAAGTACTTTCTGAAACACACATCCAGAACACTGAATATTTTCCTGCTGCTAAGCACAGCTGGTTGTAGTCTTCTAAATCATCTACCCTTCTTCCCTCTACAGAATTTTCCAATTCTCTTCTGAACATACCATCTGGACATGGAGAGACCAGATCAGGAAAGCCAAGGCACAGCTGGAAGGGAACTTGGCAAGGGATATGGAAATTAACAGGAGACTCTACAGGTACTATGATTAGAAGAGACAGATCAAGGAGGGTGTACACCCTCACATAAATTAAACGGAAGAACTAGCTACAACAGACATGGAGAAGGCTGATGTTATCAAGTTCCTTGCCTCACGGGCAGTCAGATTTCTCACATCTCTCATATTCCTGAACCTCTAGGCAGAGGTCAGGATAGCAAAATTCCCTCCATTGTAAGAACAGAGTGAAAATAAAACCTCATGAGGCTAAATGTGTAGAAATCTATGGGGCTGGACAACATGCATTCCAGAATCCAGAAGGAAATGAGTGATGTGGTTACCAAGACACACACCATCATATCTGAAAAGTCATGGTTGTCATAGGAAGTCCCCAGCGACTGGAAAAAGGAAAACACCACTCTGCTTTTTAAGAAAGGGAAAAATGAAGAGTTGGGAAACTACAGGCTAGTGAGCCTCACCTCTGTGCCTGGGAAGTTCACGGTCCTCCAGGAAGTTATGTTAAGGTGCATGCAGGACAAGGAGGTGATCCAAGATGGCCAGTACAGCTTCACCAAGGGAAGATTGTGCCCAACCAGTCCAGTGGCCTTCTGTGATTGGGTGAAAGCATCTAGTTCAAGATCTGAAGGGACTATGAAATTACTTTTCCAATGATGAGTGAAAACACAGTCAGACACATGCAGAAAATCAGACCCTCACAGCCTGCAGCACTACAGAGCGCCAAAACATTGATATGAAGGGGAAATGGCACTAGAGTAATGTACAGTGATGATGAATCATCAGAAGTGTGATTTAACCCAATTTAATTTGAATTATATTCATTAGAAGGCGTACTTATATTGTTTGTACTTTTAGTACTTTTTTCCATTCTTACTTTGTAATGATTACATGATGAACTCTGGTTAGATGCCTACAAAGTGAATTATATAGCTGGCAAAGGCAGCTGTCTGATTTCATCTCTGTGAAGCGCATATTAGAACACAATGGAGGAGATTCATTTAGTTCAAGTAATCTGTATGCAGTGCACATCAGCAGCAAGATCATAGTGCCACAGTCAGTTTCTTGACTAAGGATTATCAGACCGTATATCCTGTATCAGGAAACATACTGAGCAAGTCCTCATGCTGATTAAAGAAATATGCCACGAGACTGACAATTCTTGTTTCCAGATACTAACTTTACCTCCCTCCTTAGGAGTCAGTCTTAAAGTTGTATGTAGCAGCTACTTGATCTGTCAAAGCTGGTTTGCATCTCGGAATGGCTAAATTACCTGAGGATGAGAAGAGTGCCATTACTTAACAACTATGTTTTAAAGCATTTAGCAGCATGGCATCGAAGATAAACCAGCTGCTCAACCTACTTGCATGAGAACTATGAGAAAGCACAAAGAACAGTGTTCCACAAATGAATTTTTTCTATCTATCTATTTTAGCTGATACTCTTGCAGCTTTGATTTGAATTATCTGTTAAAAAATTAGGAGGACTGTGTGATCTTGCTGTGTACGCAGAAGGTGATTGAACTACAAGGATAAAAAAAAAAGATTCTTTATTGTATTCCATTAATGGCCTGTCATCTATAGACTACTACAAATGTGGCATTCACAAGTACGCTGGATGTCTTCTCAAGTTTGAGAGTAGTCAGAGCCCAAACAGAGGTCCTGGGCTGAATCAATTCATGTTTCCTTCTAGGCACTAGAAATACGTATTTATGGTCAATAAGCAGATTTTGCTGAAAGTGCAGAGGAGACCCCTAAATAACCTTGGCTAATACCAAGATAAAGCGTTGTTATGTACAATGTTCTTATCCTCATTTCTCAAGAATCTAATGCCCATACAGAAAAATAGCTACTTTTTGTAAGACAAAAACAAAAAAGTTTTCTGTTCCTATGCATGTGCAGAATCCAGATATAAAAAATACTGTCTGACTGACTCTGAGAACTGACACTCTGAAAATGGGATTAGGAGAATGAAAAGTATGAGTCCTTTTATCTTTGTAACCGTGAGAAATACTGTTAATAGTCACTTCAGATACGACAGAGTGAATGTTTTAAATGCTCCCCACTGGATTATACAAATAAAATATGGCTCTGTGCTTTTAATTGACATTCTGTTCTCGCTGCTGCTGTTACCAGAGAAAGTTGTACTATAGGCAGTGTTTCCAAAAGCTGGATAAACGTATTTGCACTCTGTTTTAAATTGTTATCATCGGGACATTATGCCACAACAACTCTGATGGTCCATTGTCACACTGGTTCTTTTGACTGTTTTTGTCCAGAGAACATCAGGAAGCATAGAGGAGGCAAAGTACATACACTTTGCTTCACTTACAACTGCATTTCTATCTGCATGATCAAAAATTTAACCATATAGCACAAGTTACAGCATTGCTTAAAGGAATTTATTATTAATAATTATTATTAACAGTAGTAACAGCAACACACGTTACAGCATAGAGATAGAACCGTGCAAATTATATCAATAACTGAAAAGCAGAAGTGAGTTGGTGGAGTAGATATTAAGAGATTATTTAAATTACATTGTTTAAAAAAAAATAAAAACAAACAACTACATACATTTCTTTTAATATATTTTTTCTGGTGGGTTGGTTTTGTCTTTGTTTAATCTCGATGCTTTTTATGAAGATTTTACTGTGATTTTATATCATCCCCAACTCATTCATAGAATCATAGAATTGCTCAGATTGGAAAAGACCTTCAAGATCATCAAGTCCAACTGCAACCTAACCATACTATCCTTACTCAAACAACCCTCTGCTAAATGATGTTCCTGAGCATCACATACAAATGGTTTTTAAACACATCCAGGGATGGTGACTCAACCACCTCCCTGGGGAGCCTATTCCAGTGCTTAACAACCCTTTCTTTAAATAAGTTTTTCCTTATATCCAACCTAAACCTCCCCTGGTACAACTTGAGGCCATTTCCCCTCATCCTGTCACCAGTGAGAAGAGACCAATCCGATTCTCATTGCAATCCCCTTTCAGGTATTCGAAGAGAGCAATAAGGTCTCCCCTCAGCTTCCTTTCCTTTTCCCTAGACTGAGCAGCCCCAGTTCCTTTAGTTGCTCCTCGTAGGCCATATTCTCCAAGCCCTACACAAGCGTTATTGCCCTTCTTTGGCCCTGCTTCAGCACCTCAATATCTTTTCTGTATGGAGGTGCCCAAAACTGAACACAGTACTCAGAATAGAATCATAGAATGATCTAGGGTGAAAAGAACCATAATGGTCATCTAGTTTCAACTTCCTGGTTATATGGAAGGTTGCCAACCACTAGGTGAGGCTGCCCAGAGTCATATCCAGTCTTGCCTTGAATGCTTCCAGGAATGGGGCAAGGTGAGATGAGGCTTCACCAGTGCCGAGTACAGGGGCAGGATGACTTCCCTAGTCCTGCTCACCGCACCATTCCTGATCCAAGCCAGGATGCCATTGGCCTTCTTGGCCACCTGGGCACACTGCTGGCTCATATTCAGCCCACTGTCCATCAGCACACCAAGGTCCCTTTCCATCAGGCAGCTTTCCAGCCACTCCTTCCCAAGCCTGTAGGGTTGCCTGGGGTGGTTGTTACCAAAATGCAGGGCCTGATACTGGTCCCTGATGAAACTCATACAGTTAACCTTGGCCCATCAATCCAGTCTATCCAGATCCTTCTGTAGTGCCTTTCTCCCCTCAGGC
>JAOWBP010002392.1:993406-1007450 GCA_028571105.1 Tragopan temminckii
CTCCACATCCTCCTTCAGGTCAGCCACAAGGCTGAGTAAGTCATAAACATAAAGCAGATTTTTGCCATTATTTTCCACCTTTAGACCCTGAAAATGTACAGTAGAATCAACTACGTCTTCTTGTATTTACATTATTTTAAACTGATTGGTGTTTTATTCTCTTTTGTTCAAAATTGATTTCAGGAGTATTACATTTTGAAGCTAACTTGCTTTTCTAACAATAAGTAGATCTTGTTGTGAGTTATATACATAGAATCATAGAATCATCGAGTTTGTAAAAGACCTCTAAGAACATCCAGTCCAACCATCCACCTATCACCAATATTTCCCCCTAAAGAGTGTCCCTCAGTACAACATCTAAACATTTTTTGAACACCTTCAGGGTCAGTGACTCCATCACCTCCCTGATCAGCCCATTCCAGTGCCTGACCACTCTCTCAGAGAAGTAGTATTTACTAACGTCCAACATGGACGTTATCTGTCCAAGCCACAAGCTGCCAGTTTCTCCAGGAGAATATTGTGGGAGACATTGTCAAAAGTTTTGCTGAAGTCTAGGTAGACCATGTTGACAACCTTTCTCTCATGCCCCAGGCAGGTCATTCAATCGTAGAAGGAGATCAGGTTGGTCAGGAAGGACTTGCCTTTCATGAGCCTGTGCTGGCATGAACGCATTTGTAACATGTTTTAACTGCATCTACATTTGCAGGCATTTATTACTGTCTTTATTTTGCTTTATTTTGCTGCATTTCTGTAAATGTAATTGCTTGTTAAACCGAGATTGCTTTAAATATATATCCAGACCCAAATTTCAGTGATCATTAAATAGGTTGCAAGTCTTCAGGTACAAGAGAAATGTTCTATGAACAGCAATAAAGTGTAACTGCACATGTAATTGATGTAGTTGGAAAAAGGAATCTCTTTTAGTCGTTCATTTGAGCAGGTAGCTCAAATGACAAATTAGAAACAAGCCTCTGCTCATTAATACAGATAAGGGTTCTGAACTTTTATCAGAGCCCTCTTACATGTGATGTTGATGTAACAGTTGTTTCTGAAACATTACTAATTCAGTGATGTGTGAAGAAGAGAGGTTGACAACCCTTTTCACAACAGCTGTCAAATAGTGACATTGTAACATTTAAATGCTTGAGTTTTCTTTGGAGAATCTGATGAGGATTGGAAAAAAAAGATTGATAATTTTTTTTTCCTAGCAAACGTACAACTTTCTGAGGGCTAATCACTCCCTCGTGAAAAAGAACTAAGGGGGAGAAGAAATTTGATTAGATGTGATAGAAATGTGCTAGAACAAATATATATTTATAATACTTTCTCCTTATTTTCTTTGTAAGTTTTTTTTTTCTTTTTTTCTCTTGTTTTTGTTTTGGTCATCATGCAGAAAATTCTTACCTTAGACATGAGCACTCTTGTGACATAGTCATTATGGAATAGACCAAAATGCAGAGAAACCTTAGGGATTGGCTTGCTTTCAAAAATTATAAAGAATTTCCTGGGATTTTTGACAGATTCTTCTACCAGAAGTACTATGGTGTATTTAATTTGAATGTTTCAAGTTACATGTAATGAAATTTATTGCTGCAGATTGCATTGGGGAAATACAAGACGTGGGCAAGTCAGAGACTGAACAGAATCCTATTTGAATCTGTATTTCTACAGAATTTTTTGTTCATGTATGCTATGTGATGACAGATTAAATCTTTACCTTTTCCTCACACTGATATTATCTGTAGAGGGAGTACTGACCTTGTACTTGTACATTCAAAGACTGCAGTAAAATACAAATTACAGCATTGTTGCCCTAGGGACGAGATTTAGTACTGACAGCAAGAAGAGGTGAAGAGGAGGGAGATGGATACAAAATGTAGATCTGAGAGCTGATCAGTGCTTGCTGATTTTCTATTAAGGGTGAGGAGCTCAATGACTGTTTCTGGGAGAGGCTCCATTGAACAATGACTAGTCCTTCTAAGAGGTATCAATTCTCACATACCAGACCTCTGATACGAGAACGAAATTTAGAAAGCCAAGTAGTGCTTCAGTCCACTTTCTCAGCATTTTTTCTCAGCAATCTTGGTTCCTAAGGTTCTAGGATATACCTTTTTAATTTCTCACATTAATGATTATTAAAAACAGCATCAACAACAAAGAAACAAAAAACCAGACAAACGCAAGCCATTGCTGTAAAATCATTTGAACAAATGAATGAGGCTTTGAAGAACAAAGTGACAGCAATTCCCTTGCTTCCTTTTAATGTGGCTTCATGTTGGCTAGCACTAAAACTTTACAAAATAAGTATGCAAAGTTGTATGCAATGTAGAGAAATATTATTTTGATAGTCACAATTTAAGGAACCTGAAATACTGTAAGAAAAGTTATTACTTGTGTAATTTTAAATGTTACAAAAATGTAGAAATCTAACTCAGATACTCAGGCTATAGCTCATGAAAAAGCAATAGAAGTGAAAGTCGGGTATTTCTTATGCATGTTAAGAGAGACATGTTTTAAGTCCAAACCTTAGCCAACTTACAAACAGTGTTCTTATGTAGCTTTACCTTTTGCTTCAGTTAGTCGTAAATTATATAAAAAGGTTATGAACTTCTGAAACAAAATATTTCCTAAAATGGCATTTCATAATATACATATAAACAAGTATAAAGTCTAATACCTTCACAAATGCATAACTTTATTTGCATTTGTCTGTACTACAAAAATTATCTATTTATTTATTAAGGAGGTCTCTAACTTTGAATTCTGAGCAGTAGCAGTTATACTGGTGACCCTCCAGATGTCTGAGGGCTGCAATCAATTTCCATATGCATTTGCATTATTTTATATTGCTTACGTCTATTTGAATTCCTGAGCTTTGAACATGTCATAGTGGATGGAAAATAAATAAATAAATAATAAAAAAGTGTTTTAGCATACCTGGAAGTATTTTTATCATCTTTGAAGGCTATTCTGTGTATTCTTACCCTCTCTTGTACTGTTGCAGTAAACAAATTCAAAAGCAGAAAAGCACAAGTGAGTGCTAGAAATAGCTAGCTATGGCGGTGGTAATGATGTTTTATATCTTTCATTATTTTTCTGTTGCAGGTTTTTTTTTTTTCTTTCGTCTATCATATTCTGCTTCAACTGTTTTTAGAGCAGAGTAGTTTTCCTCACCTCTTCTAATGTCTTTCTTCCTCCTTATTCTTTTCGGTTTTCCTAGTTCCTTTCCCATTTCATGTTTCTGTTCTGGATTTCCCCTAAGGACATTCACTTAGAAGAAGTTTACTTGAAATAACAGGAATTTTTAAGATATTTCTAATTAATTGTAAAGAAAGCTGATTGCAGGAAGTTGTAAGTTTCAGCTGAGTTCCTGTTTTGAAGAAAATCCTTAAATATCTTGGGTAATGCGTTCAAATTGAAAGGAATATGGATTATAATGCTATGTTGTGACTTAGTAAGAGACTGAATAATTTGAACAGTCTCCAAAAAAAACCAAATACTGTTTATTTTAGAGACATTTCCAGAGCAGTATCAGGCTCAGTTTTTACACAGTTGCAACTAGTACGCATTCAGTTTTGAGTTCAATAGAAACAGAGCTAGAAATGAACTTGCATTAAACTTGTGCACAGCTGTCCCTCATTTTCTTTTTTTAACAGAAGTGCAAGAGAGTATAAGATAAAGAGGAGAAAAAATCAATTTATAAAAGGAGAAATGAAGAAGAGAAATTGTAAATCAGATAACAATGGTGAATGAGAATAGCCAGAGACATGGCACTGTATGAAATGAAGAAACTGAATAAAGAAACTGAATAAAGCATAAAAAAACTTAATAGTAAAGATGATTGTGGTGGTTGTTTTTTTTTTTGTTTTTTTTTTTTCTATAGAAATTTCAGTGAGACATTGTGAAATGGGTTGATTTATAAATTCGTAAGTATGCTGATCCCACTTGCTGGCTGACTTTAGTAGGCCTTACATCAACTCTGAGAAATTCTGAAAAGTCTGTGGGGATGGAAACAAGTTTATTAAGCACAAGAGAAGGCAATATCACTGTGCCATGTCTAGAACTTGAACACCCAGATCTGGGTGCTTATGAGTTGCTAGGTGCGTTATGCTCTGGGATTAATATAGCAGCCCTGCAGAGAAGGATTTGGAGGGTTCAGGTGGACAAGAAGCTGGATATGAGCCAGCAGCACGCACTTGCAGCCCAGAAGGCTGACAGTATCCTGGGCTCCATCAAAAGAGTGATGGCTAGCAGGGAGAAGGGAGATGATTGTCCCCCTCTACTCTGCCCTTGTGAGGCCTCATCTGCAATACTGCGTCCAGGCCTTGGGCTCCAAATACAGGGAAGATGTGGAACTGTTGGAGTGGGTCCAGAGGAGGGCCACTAAGATGACCAGAGGAATGGAGCACCTCTGCATGAAGAAAAGTTGAAGGAACTGGGCTTGTTTAGCTTGGAGAAAAGAAGACTCCAAGGAAACATTGGAGCCTTTCACTACTTAAAGGGAGCTTATAGAAAGGATGGCAAACTAACTTTTTATATGGTCTGATAGTGAAAGGACCAGAGAGAATGGTTTTAATCTAAAAAAAGGGAGATTTAGATTAGATTCTAGGGGGTAGTTTTTTGTTCAGAGTGGTGAGGCCCTGGCACAGGCTTCCCAGAGAAGTGGTGGATACTCTCAGTAATTTGCAGATTGCATCAAACTGGGAGGAACTGTTGATCTGCCTGAGGGTAGGAAGGCCCTACAGAGGGATCTGGACAGGCTGGATAGCTGGGCTGAGGCCAACAGGATGAAGTTCAACAAGATCAGGTGCTGGGTCCTGCACTTTGGCTGCAACAACCCCAGGCAGTGCTACAGGCTTGGAGCAGAGTGGATGGAAGACTGTGGAAGAAACGGACCTGGAGGTATTGGTCGATGCTCGGCTGAACATGACTAAGCAGTGTGCTCAGGCAGCAAAGAAGGCCAATGGCATCCTGGCTTGCATCAGAAACAGATTGCCAGCAGGAGCAGGGAAGTGATGGTCTCTTTGTAGTCAGACCTGGTAAGGCTGCTTCTCGAGATCTGTATTCAGTTTTGTGCTCCTCACTGCAAGAAAGACATTGAGGCCCTGGAGTGTGTCCAGAGAAGGGCAATGAAGCTGGTGAGGGTTCTGGAGCACAGGCCTTATGAGGAGTGTCTGTGGGAGCTGGGATTATCTGGAGAAGAGGAGGCTCAGGGGAGACCTTATTGCTCTCTACCACTGCCTGAAGGAAGGTTATGGTGAGCTGGGAGTTGTCCTCTTCTCCCGTGTAACTAAGGATAGGAATAGAGGGAATGTACGAGGGGAGATTCAGGTTGAACTTTAAGAAATAATTCTACTCGGAGAGAGTGATCAGTCACTAGAATGTGCTACCCAAGGAGGTGGTGGAGTCACCAGCCTGGAGTTGTTCAAGGAACATTTAGATGTTGTACTGAGGGACATCATTTAGGGGGAAATATTGGTGATAGGTGAACAGTTGACTGGATGATCTTAGAGGTCTTTTACAATCTTGGTAATTCTACGATTCTATGGCAGCAAAGGGATAGTCTGACAAAATGGTGTCTGACATGGAAGTGTGAATGGAGCAAAGGTGTGACTGAATTTCACCATGCAGAAAAAGATGGCACGCAGTGACATTCATCGTTGCTTGCTGAACATTTATGGAGACCAAACAGTGGGTGTGAGTACAGTGAGTACAGGGGTCAGTGGTGCATTTCAGCAGTGTTGTTACAATGGGTTACCTCCACTGGTGCAGATTTTTACTCGCATAGCATGCAGGCTCTTGTTTATTGCTGGGAAAATGCGCAGCTGATGGTGGTGAGTGTGTTGAAAAATAATGATTTTTAGCTGAGATTTTGTTCTATCAAGTGTTGTTCTTGTGCTCTTTGTATCTGTTGCAGTGGAAATAAATGGGAGGTATTACTTTTGAAGCAACCTACACATTTTAATATATTTTTTTAACTAAAACTCTTTAAGAGGGTTTGCATTTTACTATACTGTTGTTAAGCTAAACATCAGTCTTGTTGCAGTTCAAAGCAGGTATTACTGATTTGGGATAAAAATTAAACACTGCTAAAAATGAAGTTCAAGTAATTTGTTTTTGATAGTAAGTTCAATTTTTTCTTCTCTCACCTCATATATCTAATTATGGGGGACAGAAAATTAAGTACACTTTTTGTGTACATTCTTGTCAGTGTCTCTTTAAGTTGTGAGGATGTGCAGAGTAGTTAGGAATGTGAGATACTGTAGGGTACCAAGCGTGTGATGTGATGTTGCTAAGCAACATCCTCTTTGTTTTAAACAAACTGCACAGAGCTGGCAGCAGCTGTTAGAGATCTTGGCTTCTGACAGCAACGCAGACTTCAAAAGGACCTAGAGCAAAGAAGCTCCAAAATGAGCCGTAATATAAAAAGCAATCCCGTTATGCTAGTAAATGTGAGAACCTATTTGTTAAGATAGCAGATACCATTACCTGTTAGAATTTTCTAGTGAGATATTCTTGTGACAACTACTCATTTTGTTTAACTGAATTTAAAAAATATCTTTAGATATCCATATTTCAGTTTCATTTTTGGCAAGAATGCCTTTTGTAACTCTCAGTGGTAGCAACTCTCTTTGAGTATATTGGAATAGCATCGTATGCCTGCAGTCAAGGAAAGAAAAAGTTACCTTTGGGGTAGCTGTGTCCATGCATGTGTTTGCAGATTTCTTTTTTTTTTAATGTGTATTCTTACATCTCAGAAACAGAAGCGAGCTCCTGTTTGACAGTGTTACAGTCTGTAAAAATAGGTGTGGGTGCAGCACACTAACCTGTCAAAATGGCAAAACTTTCAGACAGGAACCAGTCCCCAAAGCTTCAATAGGAAGTCCAGACCTGTACTGAAATAACCCAAGACCTGTCAAAATTTTTCACATTAGAGGCAGATAAGTAAGTCTGTAAACAGTCTAGTAGTCTGGAAATACATCTGGAATGTGAAAAATTCAGTGTTCCTCCATACCAGTTGTTTCCCCGTCTCCTGAGTGTTGAAAGCAAACCAGCATACATCCAGCAGCCAGGCAGTGCTGTGCTGCTGCTAATATTCACGTCTCTCAGTGCAGCAGTATTTCAGATGCAGCAACTTATTAGCTTGTCTGCCTAGCTACTGCATTATTCACACCCTACGAAAACACAAGTGAGATCAGCAACTCAGTGCCTGGTAATGTTCTTCTAGTTCCCGTGTGAATGTTCTGATCACTGCATCACTGGCAGGTGCCTTGCTGTTTCTCATGTCATTGTTCTGTTTTATCTATACCCGTCAATAAAAGGCAGACTTCTCTGTCTACCTAGTTAAAGCTGTCACTGGAAACTTCTCAGTTCTTGAGTCGCTCTCTCTGGTGTAAGAAACGCTTAAGGACACAGAACAGATGACTGCCTGCCCTATAAGTGACCAGGAAACGAGGTTTCATTGTACTAGATGTTAGTATTTTCTGCACAGATCTACTTTTTTAGATCCTTTTCTATCTCCTTGTTTAGTTTTTAATTCCATCTTGTAGGGATTTATCTTTCTCAAGATAAATTTAGTCAAACTTGATCCTTGTCTGTTGAGAAAGTTTAGAATGTGAAAATGGTCATACTGGTTCAGTGCAGGGATCTGTGTAGCATGATTTCCTGACCTAAAAGGGGCATGTACTGGTGCCTGAAGAGGAATAAAAAGCAAAATGAACCAGAATGAGACTTTCTCAAGGAATTCTTCTGCTCTCTGACTAGACCTTGGTTCACAGGACTTCCTGAGCTCGATCCAATTTATGTATTTGTGTGTTTACTATTGATATGGTTCTCTCTTTAGTAATTTTTAATATTTCTCCTTGTATTTTCTTCCTTCTAAACCGCAAAACTTCCTGCATCCACAATGTCTTCTGATTGGGAGTTGCACTGTTCAGCATAGCACTGTACATTAAATCACATCCTTTGGTTTGTTTTGGGCCTGTGTCTCTCAGTTGATCATTTTCTTCACATATGTAGACAGGGGCTGTGAATAGTCTAGTCAGTTTTGTACCATCTCCATGCATTTTATGATTTTGTAGGTTTCTAACTTTTTTCATCAAGCTGAACAGTTTTATGCTACCCACTTGTTCTTATGAAAAGCATTACTTCCCTTTGCTTGACTTTTTGCAGTTCTTTTATATTCTTTCTTAGTTTCATACAGTTTTCAAGGGGATTATAAGCATAACATTTTTTGCTATCACTTAATGATGTGGGTTTTTTTGTTTGTTTTCCTTTTTTTAATAATTCCTAGAATTTGACTTTTTTTTTATTACTGCCTAGCACAGACCTGGTATTGATCTTGGCAAATCATTATTTTCCATCAATAAGCCAGTTGATTAAAGAAACAATAATCCATTCTCCCCTACACTATGGATTTATTGCATTTTCACATTTTCAGCATCAGCTTATCTAGCTGTTGATCATTTTTTTTCCCCTGTATCATCATTACCTGAGAAATTTATTTATTTATTTATTTATTTATTAAATATTACTAAGGGAAAAGTAGAAGAGGTGGTACAAATGTATTAGTATGTCAATTCTCACCTGTGAAGCAGGAATTTCCCTTAGCGATACCAAACTGAAGGCAATAATTCAATGTGCAGTCTCTGAGGGAATGTTACAGATTATTTGAACATCTGCTTTGAGAACCTAAGTGAAAAATATCCACGCATGATATAATAGGAGTATCTGTGTTGTGTACTGGAGACCACTGGTAATACTGCTGGCACAAACAGAGGCAGTAAAAAGCTCTTATGGGTTACCTAGAGGCATTCTGTTGCATAAAATATGTAATTTTGCATTTTTATAGTTGTGTTGTACTTTGGTGAAAACAGTGGTATACTACCCATGAAACTGTAGAGGGGCAAATAATCACTGTGAGCTGTCTGGAAAAGAAGACAATTTAACCTTGTTATCTGGGATTCTTTGTTCTAATTTTTTTTTTTTTTTTTTTCCAAAAAAAAAAAAAAAAAAAACTGGCTGTTTATGGCTGTGAAAAGCCTATCATTTTGCTTAAAGCATGAACAGCATTATACAGGTAGTACTAATAAATTGGCAGGAAAGAGGTCTGAATTCACATATCTTTTTATTATATTGAATGTCCAAATAATGAACATCGTTTTCTAAATTATGTTTGGAAACATCTGGACTTCTTTCCTCAAGGCTTTCAATACATTAAATCTTTTCTTTGGGATGGCATACTTTCTGCATACGTGCAATCCCGCTTAATGTGAAAGTAATCATGTGAATAAACAACCCTGTTTCCTCAGCTTATGAGCTACCTGTATGAATGTCCAAACTCATAAAATTTAACACTGACTTCAGAAAGAACATCTGCAGCACATATACAACATTGTGCTTTGTAGAATCAAGTCAATTAGAAAAAATCTAGGTAACCTGTAAGTAATTTCTAGCAAACTGTAATTCTATGCTCTTCAATACTTGCCTTTTGTATCATAATAATGAAAAGAAAATGGATATGTTCACCATTATGTACCTTGTTTGTACACTGCAATGAAAACTTTAAAATGTTAAGCCTAGTCATTGTCATATAATAGAAAAAAAAGGAACATGCCAGAACTTAATCATATTTCAACATCATTTTTAATGATGGCTATGTAGCCTTATGGCTACAGCTGTTTGAGGCATGTGCATCCAATTTTTTGGCTTGCCTCGGCTTTGTTGAGTGAAGAGGAACCATCTTGGGCCACGGATGTAATGTGTAATATCTTTAACGCATATAATAATATATATATATACATATATATATATTAAAACATAGCAACAAAACCACAAAACTAATGGGGTACTTGACCTCATTTTTGTGAAATTAATGCATCAGTCTGGTTCAGTGTAAATGGTTGTAATTCCCAAGGTGCTTGTCAAAAATCTCTTTAATCATACATTATTCAAAAATGTATATACTGTACTGCCCAAAAGTGGTGACATGAGACATGATTGTAAAGTAAGGGATTTCTTTCTCTGGTAAGAGAGGGCTTATAAAAGTCTAGTAATTGGTGATGAGATTTTTCTTTGAGTTGAATATCTGCTTGCAAGTCTATACATTGAAAATTTATAGGTAATGTATTTGTCTTAACTGAAATTAAATCATAAGTATCGCAAAAAATTGGAATTTTAAGCCATCTTGAAACCTATTTTCAAATTCCTTTATCAAAATGGAAAACACGACTGCATATTTTTTACTCTTCATGGGACTGTGATTATCAAAATGCATAAAATTATTTGCCATTACTTGAATTGGCACTGCACCACACCCTCTCTTTCTCCCGGTTTCAACCCAGATGGCATCAATAGCACAACAATGTGTGGTTGTCAGTGAGTGATGGGAATGGACACAGGGACAGGTTGGGCCTCTTGGCAGGGCAGAGCCCCCACCACAATAGTGTGAGGCAGGAAGCAGCTGCAAGGCAGGTTGGACATGCCTGGTTTAAGGTGATTTTCTCATAAACATTACTAATACTAATGCCCAGAAGTATGTAAATTAACATCAAACACTCGAACCATATTTGGCTCAGTTATGTTCCATTCCTCAAAATGCCATCCCTGAGGGAACAGCTTTTTTCAACTTGCCAGTTAAATCAAAAAAGAAACATCAAAGGGATAAATCTGTAGTTACAGCAAAGCCATAGAAGTAATGTCACATTTAAATATTACTGTTTACAACCATACAACAAAAGTGATGAAATAAAACAATCCCTGCAGTGTTAGAGTTAAGGGAGGGTAAAGTCTAGTAGCTCTCCATGTCTTCACAGCCCATTTTACTTCTCACTTTCCTTCAACTTCATTGGAATCTGCTCTACTGGAGCTGCCAGTGCAGAAAGCTTCCTATGAACAGAGAGTGGTACAACAGAATAATTGTGCCATGTCATACGCCCATCAGTGGTGAAGAGGGATAGCTAAGCACCACTTGATCACATCAGCACTTCAGAGAGAAGTGGAATTTTCCATGTATGGGAAATGGGATCAAGTGCAAGTGTGCTAGATCTTTCTCTATCAGTTTTTCTGAAGGATCATTTGGATACTTCTGGCTCCAGTTGCAGATACTGATGTACTGATTTTATATGCACCATGTTTAGGAAGTGTGATTGCTCTATCAATTTTAGTTTAGCTACAGCAGCACAGGATGTCACCTACTTTTCAAAAGCTCATTCATCTCCCTGAATCCCTATGCAGGCAACTGTCCTAAGTGCATGCCCTGTGTTTCACACTGCTTGTATTAAACTCTCTAAATTAAAGTTGGCTTGGATATGCTAAGTACATACCCATCTGCAAATAGTTGTCTCACTGAGGGCAAATATGAGAGGAGAAAGTAGAAGCTTCCATTAGGCAAGGGGCAGAAGTGACCTCAGTTTGTGCCAGGGGTCTTTTTAGATTGGATATCAGGAAGAATTTCTACTTGGAAAAAGTGGTCAAGCATTGGAAGGTTCTGCCCAGGGAGGTGATGGAGTCCCCACCTCTGGAGATATTTAAGAGACACGTGGACGTGGTGGATTGCTAATCGACGTGGAGGTTAAACATTTGTTAGAAAGAGCCTAATAAGAGATACATCAAGAGGAAATGAAATAACAAAATAAAGATACAGGTTTCTTCTAGCTCATTCTGGTTCCACTCAAGTGAGAAGGGTTCATCTTCCCAAAGCTAGCCCTGAAAAAATACTTGGATGGACAGGCAGAGAATGACACTGGAGAAGGAATTAGCAGGAGAGGAATTAGCAGGCTTTTCCCATTCAGTAGTGAAGACGAATTAGGTAGTGACCTGTTGAGTTAGCTTGCTGGGCTGAGCTGCAAATAGAGGAGTGAGGCGCACATGACAAAGTAATTGTCAAAAGTTATTCTAAAGCCATGATTTCTGAAAAACAACAACAACAAAAAAAAAAAAAAAAAAAGGAAGAGGTGCATTTCTGCATCATTTGCCACATGTAAATTAAAGTAGTGCAAAGCCCTTTGTTTCTAGTGCTAATTGACAGCACTCAACACTTTGTAACAATTAACAGTGAGTGAAATAAAACCTCTTCGCTATTTGAGGGTGGCGGAGTACGTGGTGATTTATAATGATTTTGCTGTGTTGTTCTGCCCAAAATATTGTAGCTAAGCACTGAAATTATTCTGGGCAGTTATCAGTTCAGCTCTGTTATGACAGCACTTCACTGAAGAAAAATGAAGTAAATAACAGTCCTGCAAAACTCAACCTTTTAAAAATATGAAACTCACAAGAGTGACTATTTATAACCCTGGATTTTTGAAACAAGTCATTTTGTGCATCTAGGAGGGTACTGGTTACCATCTCTGCCATATGTTTCTGCATTCTTGGTCCACATCCATCTGGCTCAGAAATCTGTCAGAGTGAGTTAGAAAAGTGATTTGAATGATCTTAGAAGTTAAAAGCATATTTGTATTCTGGCTTGTGTAGATTACAGGAAAAATGGCTTTTAAAAAATTCAGTATAGTATTTGATATGAGTAGATTTTCTGTAAACAGCTTCCTTGCTTTTCATTTGCTTTTCCCCCTGCAGAGAAACATTTTTTTTAAATTATTTTTTTTTAAATAAATTTGTTACAATAATTTATCATTTGGGATTTACAACAAGAGCTGGTAGTAGGTAGGATGTCATCATTTGCCATTTGCTATTAATTATGCAACTACCAAAGCTATAGTAATCATTGCAGCTGCCTGAAGGGTTCAACAGTGTTCATATCATGGATAATGTTGAACATCATCGGAAGGATTCCACTGCAGCATTTTCAGTAGCATTTTTATTATTCAAATAGTTCAAAATTAAATACTTAAAAAACAAAGTACTGTGTTTTGGAGAGTTCTTATGTTATAAAGATTGCAAAGCTTGTTTCAACACTGGTGAATCCAAAGTAAATGACCTGCAGTGGTTTTAATCAATTAATCATGTTAAGAGTATTTCTATAGCAGTATATTTTTTGTTTCTTCTTCAGTTACACTTAATTTTTGCATTAATAAAAACTCCATGGAAAGTTGAAGTGATGAACTAGCTATTTGATAAGAAAATAGCAGGATCTCTGAAAATGCCCTTGGCAATTGCTCTCAGGCTGGAGCAGCCGTGTTTTTACTTTTAGTTAATATACACAAATACTATTTCATACTGAGTTTTAAATGTGAAAGAAATATTTTTCTTAGCAGAGGAGTCAGAGGAGTAACAGGATGTCAGGGTAGATAAAGTCATGCTTTTTTTTTTTTAAATTTGCCAATTATATTGAAAATAGAATCAGCTAATATATATGTGCTTTCATATTTTAATGGATTTGTATGCTAGTATGAATTTAAATCTTTTTCCCATTTAGAGTTTTAAACAATGCTGTCTAATGACCACTTCACGTATATCAATTACATATAGGAAAGAGAAGTTATATTAATTTTGCATTTCATTTCTGTATTCACAGGTCAGCACAGAGAGAAGTTACAACACTAAATGCATTCAAGCTTGCAAGGGTAAAAATGAATTTGCTGGAAGAAATTTCTGGAAGTTTTTTGAGAAATGTGGCTAAATAAGGTGTTATTTGCAACACACACAGTTTATGGTATTAAAGAACTGAGATTCGTCATGTGATTCATCTTGACATTGAGCATAATCTGAATTTCAGGTTCTGAACAAGTATCTGTATTATTTGTAAGGTAGTCTGAAGCAAATTGTGTTAAAGATTTTTTCCTAGGCTGTATTTTCTGGTTTGTACTTTGCATTTTTTGAAGGTTTCTTTTTGCAAGATAAGTTTTTATCAGTTCATAGACAGTTTACAAACTGAGAATTGTCTACAAAATATGGAATGTAACTCATTTTCATCTCCACTCCAATAGGGTATTGAGTTATTTGCAGATAAATATTTTTTGTTCAAAACTCTATGAAAATTAGAAGAGTATGCAAATAAAGCAGGTGTTTCGCTATACTTTTACTTTTTGACGTTTTCTTCAGAGACCCATGAATTTGTATGCAGATAAAATGCTTATATTCCTCAGTG
>JAOWBP010002392.1:1029619-1043695 GCA_028571105.1 Tragopan temminckii
ACCATGACAAATTGTTTTACATGCAGGGTACCATGCGGGACTTATCTGTCATCTCAGGTGCCACATACCCTCACAACGAGGAAACTTAAAGATATGTGAACCCATGCACAGATGTGGTTGATTACGGCTGCATCATATACTTTTTATCGTTGTAAGTAAAAGTGTTGAAGATTCCTACTTGCTGTTCCGTGATCTTTTAAAATGCTGATGTATCAGACTGCATCATTTATTTATTTACTTATTTTTAAGATAAAAGAAGGCCTCCTTTATGCACATTGTTCTTGCAAGAGAACAAATAACTGCCTAAAGTTTGGCAGCCAATTCTTAGAGGAATTCCGAGATGAGCCAGCTTTCTCTCCCTTTATGGACATTTTTATATCCAATGGAATGAAACTTCAATAGAAAGAGATATTAAGCATTCTGTAGGGATAGACTTGTGGCAGAAGTATAAGCTACTCATTTGGTGCAACTTTCAATCAACAGAGTTAAGATATGTCTATGAAGTCAAATGCAGACTACACATGTGTTTTCACATATTTTTCAAGATACCAGGATGCAGGCCAGATTTTGTCTGGCCCCCATGTAGAATAGTATAAAGAGAAAGGAAAATAATTCATCTTTTGCATCATTACCATATAGGCAGGCCCACAAAGAAATGAGTTTGTTTAAAGGGTACTGTACAAAGTCTAATAACCAACCCCTGCTATAATCAAAGGAATTTCATACGACGCTGAAAATCATACGTGGCAGAAAGTTAGTACTCTAAAGTAATGAACCTCTTCAGCCAAGTGGCAGCTCATTATGAAACTGTTTCTGTGTATTTTTAGACAGCTGCATACTTCACCAGAATTCTAGGAATTTGCTATGTTATTAATCAGATTTATACTTTTTACTGGAGCCTTGACTGTCTGAAAGTCATTCAAGCACCTAGCAAGATATGAAGAAAATCATCCATTGCTGTTCTAATATAAGTGATTTGATAAGGCTGGAAGGAAGATGAGCCAAACAAAATGTTTTCTTCTACAAAATTTTAGTTATCAGGCAGCTCTGAAAAGAACACCTGGGGCTTGCATACGAAAAGAAGGTCTTTGTCAACTTTCAAAACAGTCATGAAATCTTCTTAAATGGCGGTGACAAGGTCCTAGCTTTGCTGTCTCAGCTCCTTTTGTGACATACCCTTGTGTGCCCCCAGGAGGTTCCTTCAGTGGTTTGAACTCCACATGGAACAAAAATGGCTCTGTGAGTTCTGACTGTAGTAACTACAGCATCCTACTCTATCTATCGTTCATAACCCCTCCAAAAAAGTCAAAGGGAAAAAGCTTCCCCAGTAACTTTTCTCAAAATCAAACAGGTGTAAGAGCAGATCTGATGGCTCACTTGTGAACTACTTGGCCCAGAGTTGACCGTGTTATGATAATGCATATATAAATGTATAAGCTCCATACAGAAACTGCAACTTTTACCTCCACACTGGTTTATCTCTTTTCAGAAGACAGTAATATGTTTGAAAGCCATGGGTGTTTTTAACTAAGCCATTTTTTGTATGAAGAAATTATTGAGGTTCCTTTGTGCACAGCAGTGTTTATCTAAAATTAGAATAATATAAGCTAGGGGCTGTACAATATAAAGCATCTACAGGAAAGTGGCTTCATAGTTAGAAATTTCTTCCTAGTCAGTGGCAAAAGATATTAGTGTTAGCTATGGCAAATTCAATCAATTATACACGTGCAATATTTGGAATAGAGACAAGTTCAACCAAAGATGCTCAGTAGAAACAAATAATTTGTTCTCACCTGTTTATTTGAACAAGGTGTTTGAAATCTTCAACTAAGCCTAACTCCCTGTGAAATGTTACACCTCTGGACTTTTCAGTTTAGGTAAAATCTAATAGATCAGAACATCTGTTCTTGGAACATAGGAATTAGAAGTGAATGTGAATACAAAAAAAAAAAAAAAAGACAGTGAAGAGATAGGAAATGTTTTTTAGAACATTTACAAAAAACATTATTTCTTCCCAAACTGATTTAACAATTTTGGAATAAATATATTAGCAAAAGCATGATCACAGATAATCCTCTGAGGAGAATGTTCAGCTAATCATTAGTATTTGCTACAACAACACTGGATTTAAGGTTTAAGCAGATTTTTTAAAAAAACCTCCTAATTTGGGGATTTTTCTCCATTTGATAAGTTGCAACCACCTATATCATCCCTTTTGCTTTTAATCCCTTTTATACTACTATAATGCTATAATGGGATAATAGCAGGGTAGCAAAGTCTCCTACTACAGCAAATGAGAACGAGCCCAAATGCAGCAGCTATGGAAGCAGAAATGAAGAAAAAGAGCCACTTTTGGAAGGCCCCAGGTAGGCAGAGATCTCCAGCAAGAGATACCCTCACCTCCATTGCCAACCCTCAAATGAGGTCTGGGAATGGGTGGAATCTGTCTCCATGCCTTCCAGTCACTCAGATGCACTGCATGCACCTGAGCTCCCCTGGGTTTGCCCTGCCTTCCCACCAGGTGCTCAATCACTGTTTCAGGCCATGACTTAGCATTTCTGCTACAACTATTAAAGCCAGGTTTGATTTGTACCCTTTCTCTTCCATTCTGACTGCATATTTTTTTCTCTTTTGTTTTTCTGTCTTATTTCAGTGACAGGAGAAAAACTACTGTAAAAATAATCTATCTAAAAATGTAACAGAATAATGCTTTGCATAGCAAAGTAAATTCCAGTGTGCAAGGCCTAACGGTTTGCCACCAGTGACCAAATTAGTCAACTTGAAGCAAGAAATATAAATTATAGTGGAACCTAAGACTAAAGTACTTATTCTCTCTTCCTTTACATCCTCTTTGTTGTAAACAGGAAATAGGGAGACCTTTAATATTTAAAACAATAATCTACTTTTTCTATACTTACTGTACTAACGAAATACTTGAAAACTCAGATCTGTGTTCATGGCTATTTAAAAAAAACTTTTGCAATAAAAAACATATGCTATGTTTCTTCCACCATTTCAGCTGAAGTACTAGTATAAAGAAAAATACTCAGAGGGAATAAGATTAGGGAAGTGAAATTTTGTTCTGTGGTTGTCATTTCATTTTATATGCCTCACATATCCAATCTCAGAGGCAGTTAAAAAGTAAAAAAATTTGGCTCATTTGGCAGTGATATAAAGCTTACAAAACCAGATGGTGATGCCTTTTGTCAGAAACCTGTAGACACTGATATTTGGGATAGAAGCGCATGCAAGTAAAATAGATTTTGCTACCTAGAAAAAAAAAGTCATTTTCTTCATAAGGAATGTCACCACCTCCCATTAATATAACTAGAACTCACATGCATTCTTTCCATAATTCCTAGTTAGAATATCTCCTACCTTAGACTGTTCTGACTTTTGTGCTTCGTGCTAACTCATGTACTCATTTGTTAACATACTTGAATGTGATTTGTTATTTCCTTGACGGAAGCTCTGATGGGCTCCAGATGGGCCATACTGCCTGGGCTTATCTGCCTGCCTGTCCTGAAGTGAAGTGTATAATTCATTTAACATCAGTAGAAATTATTTTATTCTGAAGAGTAAATCAGGGTCCAAGAGACTCAAATCTTCATTTCTGGGATCAGTTGAAGAATTAATAGAGTATAATGATATGACAGATGTGTTTTAATGAGTTGAATAATGGAGACAAGATTTCAAGTGTCTCTTATGAAACAGTGATCAGTACAGTTTTCATTTCAATGTGAGAGACTTCCTTTATTCTGTGTGGATTTGAAACAAATCAAAATAAAATCTCCAGTAAAACTTTCAGTAGAAATGAACAGTAAAAGCGTGAAAGAATAAAATAAAGCACAGTTGATGCAACACTCCTTCCTAGGAATATGCAGTTAGGGAAAGTAGTTAATAATCAGATGACTGTTTAAAATTAATAACTGCCATCAAAATCAGGACTTACTTAGGACAGGATAAAATTTTGTTTTGACCTCATATAAAGCAGATTTCTTAAGTTTTCATGCAGCTATTTTAATTTTGTGAACAGTGAACTTTAACATGTCCAGAAGTTGCCACACTACTGCCTTGCTATATTGAAAAGTCTGCAGCTCATTAGTTAAGCCATTTACATGTATGCATAACTAACGAAGTAAAATGGATTTGCTTCATCCACTTTGAAGGTGATTATTACTTATCTGCTTTTAACTCGCAACTTAACAATCTGACCATTCTTACCAGTTGTGATGACTCAGCTGGTTAATATGGTTGAATATCATCATTATTATTATTATTACTTGTCTGGATCTTAAATATTATAATAGTAAGAAGTTTATAAATTGGATTGTGATACGGTGGTTTTTCCCTGTTCTTACTGTCTCCTTTAGATTTAAAAACTAATTAACAAGTTTGTTTGAATTTGCCACCAAATTTATACAAAAAATACTTTTCAGTGATTTCATAACTGACTGCTTGCATGTCATTATACGTAGTTATTTATTCTGATAGTAAATTGGTGGAGTTAGTCATGTGATATATGACAAGGAAAGTGTAGCCCTTAGAAGAACTGACTGTCATTGCAAAATTTAGCATCTGTTATTCTTCTGACAAGCATTTAGAGAATTAAGCATTATGCTGGGAGGAGAACAGGGATCGCTGTCAAGCAAGTCAAAATGGGATATATATCCATCTTGAGAAACTATTTTTCCCCAAGAAGATTTCACCTTGGTGGCATTTTTACTGTCAGAATAATATGTTTTAACTCATTGAATTGCTAAGTATTATTATATGAAATAAAACTTACTTCTTATTAAAGTTAACTGAGCCTGCACTTTTCAAAACACACCCAGTTTATTATCATTATTTTATAAATGGCGTGATGAGGCATAGAGGTTTGATGGTTCACTGAGTAAATCATTGGCTTAGCTGGAATTGAAATACTGACTTTTGACATTTATGTATTTATTTGCTCAGCCTTCCTCATTTCAAGTAAAATATAATGAATGTTAACTATATTCTCAATTTATCCAAGGAGTCTTTGGGTCATTGGAAGAAACTGAGCTGAAATGCTAGTCAGTATGCATTTATCTGGTGATTGAATGTTGTAGACATTAGAAATATATAACAGCATAAAATTGAGCAGTAGTTCAAAAATGTGAAGATCTACTGAATTTTGGGTGTTTCTCCTATTTTGTAGTAGGTCAAAATTTGTCAATATTTTTCCCCTACTGAGTAAGGGAAAATTTTGAAATTAGGTCCAAAGCTTTCAGCACTGTAGGCATAAAATTAGGCAGCCTGTGTACCAGGTCTCACCTCATGTGTGTTCTGCCAATAGATGTTCAGTATCTTTCAGATTTAGATATTTCATATGTTCTCAGATATTTCTTTAATAGATCCAAATATCTTTTAAACTTGGAATCTGGGTTCATTACAGCATCATATAGGGCTACTTACAGGTAATTTTCTGAAATTTCAGCTTGCTCTAGAAACTTTCTTACACTGTTGTACAACATTATGCTCATAACTAGTGTCCATACTGAGTGTCTCCAATAGCCTCAAAAGGAGTTGAAGTCATAAGTGAAACAGGGTTGCTATCAAGTATTTCCCCACCCCTACCATGAGAGCAGCTTCCTTGCAGGTATCAGAACCACGCACCTCTGTACACAGGTTCAAGCAAGTGAGATTGGTACAAGAGTATGGAGGGCTAATACCTGATGTCTAAGCTGATTTTCAGAAATGTGCCTGGCAAATGGAACTGCAAAGTAGTTGGAGAATTGTACTGTATGTAGTTTAGAAAATGAGGTAATTGACCCGAGAGAGAGATAAAGAAAGGGAAGAAAAGAGAAGGATTGTAATTTCTTTATTTATTTTTAAGCAGGCTGTGTCATAGAATCATAGAATCTTTTGAGTTGGAAGGGTCTCTTAAAGGTCACTTACAGCTAGATCAGGTTGCTCAGAGCCCCATCCAGCCCGGCCTTGGCTGTGTCCAGGGATGGGGCATCTATTACCTCACTGAGCATGCTGTGTCAATGTGTCACCACCCTACTTGTAAAAACAAACACCTTATTTCCAGTCTAAGCCTCCCCCTTTTTAGTTTGAAACCATTTTCCCTTGTCCTGTCACAACAGACTCTGCTAAAGAGTCTGCCCTTTCTTACCGTCCCCTTCAGATACTGAAAGGCCACTATCAGATCTGCGTGGAGCCTTCTCTCGGATGAACAGCCCCAGCTCTCTCATCCTGTCTTCACAGGAGAGGTGTTCAACCTCTTGGGTCATCTTTGTGGCCCTCCTCTGGACACACTCCAACAGGTCCAAGTCTCTCGTGTTCTGAGGATTCCACATCTGGACACAGTACTCCAGATAAGGCCTCACCAGCGCATAGTAGAGGGGGGATTGTCACAACCCTGGTGCAAGACTTTGTGCTTGGATTTGTTGAATCACAAGAGGTTCTTCTAAAAGGGAATATTTTAGATTTCTAGTCTCATAACTGGCCTAGTATGGTAAGTAAAATATGTTGTGTTTTACCTATGTTTTGTTTCAGGATTGTGTTAGTTTCCACAAAAGTTGAGTAAGACTGAGTAATGAACAGTGCAGAGGTATAGTTTCCAAACTAAACAGCATGTTGATAGCATGATGATAAAAAGAATAATTCCAGTTCTGCTAGTGAGTCAAATAATACCCCTAGAAAAGCATATTTATGGATAATATGTAAATGAAACAGCCATCACTGGCTCTGATTAGTTACAAGGCATTGAACAGAGAATTAAAAAAGAAGACAAATAGTCTGTATGTTACATAATGTCTTTAAAAAAAAAATTTGGCAAAACTATGCTACCATAGAATGGAAACATCAAGAGAAATACTTTTTCCATAGCAATTTACTGGAAAATTCCTAAAAGAAAAACAATTCCTTTGCATAGAACATCTGATGCTAATGCCATAAGAATTTTCTCAGTTAGGGAGTTTCCAGTGAGGTAACTCTCTAAAATCTTTCCTTTCAGTTACACTGCAGACAACCCAAATATGGCTGAAGGTGATTATCTGAATTTTATTAATAGCTCTGGATAGCACTCAGAGGAGAGGAATGATAAATCTCAGGAGTAAGCAATCATTGTTGCACAGAAATATGTAAGGAGTCAAAAGATAGTTCGAGGCAGGATGCAGAATAAAATCACTTCACAGAATTATTATTGTTCTTTAAGCATAGGATGTATGCCTAAGGACTGTTCAGATTTTTGTGGTTTTGTAGGTATTACATAGCACAGAAAAGTTAGTTTAAGAATAATGAAGACATTTGACATCGTCCAAATTAAGTGGAAAACGTATCGTGCTGTCTGAGTTATTTTTAACTCAGTTTATTAAGAAAAGATTGGAACAAACCATAGCAATAAATCTTTAGGATACACACATCCCAGATTGATTTGCATTCAAGGTCATGACAAAGTTCAGCAAGAATGGAGATCTCAGCAGCACAGCTTTCCACATATCATTGATTACTGTGCTTCTTTCCTTTTTAGGTATCTCTAAAGTCTATCAATGATTTTTATATCATGCTAGAATATGATGTTAGGAACAATGCGTTCTTGTGAATATTTGTATTCCGCTATTGTTCTTTCCGTTATTGTAGCTTTCTTGCCGAAGTGAAAAACATGCAATACTGAGCTTTACAATAAATCTATAAAAATCAAAGTAACCGCTAAGTCATAAAGAATATGATTTCTGTGGATTCATTCACACCTCTTGATTTTATACATCCAACTAAAAGGCTTCATAGAGAGTCTTTCTTTCTGTGTTAGGAATCATTAAAAAATAAAAAATTAAAAGAAAAAATATTTATTTATTTGTCCAATTTCAGTGACAAAAGTGCTTAAAAATAGGATCCCAATTGCTAAGCATCTTAAGTTTCTCCATTGATTGTATTAATTTTATGTGGAGACAAGTATTCCACCTTGTTCATTTAATTTAGAGTTTGAAGTTAATCAGTTAGACATTTAGATATCCTTGAGCAGTAGTTACTGTCCATAACACCAATCTGGACAGTTTAATTTACAGGTGATTTTAGATGGCTTAATTTTATATCTTTTTATGGTTCTGTCAGAGGATAAATGGCAACAATTTAGTTATAATGGAAAATTAAATCAGCTATACAGAGTCATTGGCAAAATCTAGAGTGAATTTCAAGGTTTTCTGAACCACAATTGTCTTACTTTTAGCACTGTAACAGTTATATCTTTAAAAAAATCTATTTGTTTTCCATTCAGTTGTAGTATGATAACTATCCCATCTGTGGCTGATTTTCTGTCTGTTTTTCTCTCTGGAGAAAAATTATTGTATATTTTTATATAAATATATTTGTGAAGAAATCTCAGGAGATACCCTCATTAATGCTACCACTGCTAAAAACTTTGGGAAGAGAACCAAATCATTAAAACATCCATTGTTAATGAAATCTCTCCTAATGCAGTGTGTACCTTAGATAACTCTGACTGAAGGATGCAGGCCAGTGTATAAGGCTAAATTAACCTAACTTCTTTCAAAGATACTGCTAAAAAAACATGACGAAGCCGAAGAAATCAAAGCAAAAAGAAAGTTATGAAAGAATAGTAAATGTTTTTTAAAGCAGATAATACAGAAGGATGTATTTTTTTTTTTCCTAGAAAATATTGAGCAATAAGGAAAAACAAAACAAAGTCTAATAGTGGCCAGTTAAAAAGAATGCACGTTTTTACTTCTTTATTTTCATTCAGTAAAGCCCTTTTGTTCCTCATGTAAAGTAAATGATAATCTCAACATATTTCATTTCACTCTTTCCAACAGTTCTACTTTAAGAGAAAATTGTCATAAATCTCTCAGTGAGTTTCCCTCATGGCAATGCCAAAAAGCAATAATGTATGTAGCATGGATGAAGAGAGATGAGGATGTGGTGTGTTGAATGAATCTGTTTCTGAAATATGTGCATGTGTGTGTAGATTGCTTTCCTTCAAAAAGCTGATGATATACTTTGCATATGAAACATTTTCTTGCCAGACAGTAGTGTTTTGCTGAAATTAGAATTCCCCAAGAAAAATGATACTTTTTGCAGGAAATTTCCATTTAGTTCTAGGTCAGATCAACTTTAATCTTCATATTGTCTGAGTCACTTTCTTCTTTCGTCTTTTACACTTCTTTCATTATATGGAAAATGGGTAAGTCCCTACAAAGAATGTGCTCACTTAGATCCTGCCTCTGTGTTTGGACGAGTATGAATGATTACTAACAATTCCCATGCTTTAGTTTCCTTGGACAGAAATTCAGAAACATGAAGTGCTCAGACTGGATCACTGATGAACCAGATGTGTGGTAACAAACATCTTTTCTCTAAACAGCCTTATCTTTTTTTGCCTTTTCATGTTGAGATTTGAAAAACGAGCAGTACAGGCTCTGAGGATTAGTATGTCACCACATATAAGCATGACCTTGCATGACTTTAATATCACATCTTTGGATAGAAATAGCAGTGAAGATAGCCTTAGGAATATTTGTGTAAACTTGAAAACTGGGGAGTTGTTGCTGCTATATCTTCATCACTGCTTTCTCTGCTGTCTAGATGGAAGATATCTCAAGTATGCATGTATTCTGTAGTTATGTCTCCAATTTTTCTATAACCAAAATTTCTTCCTATCTGTATTTGGCATCTTGTTTTATTCTAAAGTGCCTCATAACCTTTTATTTCTCTTTCTTCCTTCTCTACTGATGATGTAAGTGATTTTCCTGTAAAAAGGAGGAAAGAGGCTGGCTATGTATATTTGCATTTCACTATACCCTTGCTAATGTATCTTCTGGAAATAACACTGCCAACCTTACAAGCTAATAAACCAAACTGGAACTAAGGTGGCACTATGCAGGGACAAGTTGAAAGTCGTAAGGTGCTATTTGGATAAACTAGTCAGGGATAGTAAGTTCAGAGATACTTTGAATTTTTGCAGCTGTAACAAACTATCCACTTAGCATAAGTCATAGCTCTGCAGCACCGCACTACGTGGGCAAAAACAAGCCCTTGTTGCACGGTAAGAATGAACAATTTTCCTTTGGAGACCTGTATTTAAAGTAGTATTTGACTAAGTCAATTAATTTCCCATTGTTTTACAACTTAACTATCACTCATGAGCTGAAGTCAGAATATATTTAACTTTTTTTAAATCAGTTTTTATGTCAGCTTAAATTTAAAGTGTATGGAATTAAATGCATTGACAGAAGACTAGGGGTCTTACTGGTATGTTCATTTATTCTTCATTATACTCTGTCTCATCACACAGAAGGCAAATGTCATCATTATTAGATTTATTTAATGACTTAAGAGCTTATTTAATGGCTTAAGAGAATCTCAGAGCTAAGGCAAAATAGAGGTGAATAAGTTGAATGTGGGTGAAAAACAAAACAATTCAATAAGCTTTCTATCTGCTGCTGCTTCTTTGAAGGGACTGAGCACTTGACCTGTATCATTTTTAGCATCTTCCTTACTGCTTTTGTGCAACTTGAGATTTTCCACAGACACTTAGCATTTGTCTACTAACTAAACCTACTCAGTCAGAAACCAGATGCACTAGTTCCATATTTATATATGTGTATATACACACATAAAATATTCATTTGAATAAAGCAATTCAGCTGTATAAACTCTCTTGTAGCACAGACTGGGTACAGAGCTTTTCCTTCACAGCTGATTGCAACATATAATAATGTTCAACCTTGCTCCAGCACAGAACTCAGCAAACCTTGAACTCTGCTTTATCAAGAGGCGTGGAAAACAAATCCCACAGGCTCACTTCTAGGACATTTTTGTGAAGAGAAGGAGTTTAATTGTCTGATACTGAAAAAAGAGTTTGAACTCAGATCTCCTTTTTCATGTGTTCAAACTGGAATGACTGGAATGGACACCATTGCTATCTCTCTCTTTCAATGACCAGAACATCTAAAATATAATGATATCTAAATAATGTTTGTATTCATCATTCATCTGAAAGATTTTCAGATATATATATGTGTATTTTCCCCAAGTGAAGAGAAGAACGTGGTTGTAGTGTTAAGTAGGACTGAGATTTCTGACACGTCAGTGGTCTGGTTGGCTAGACCAAGGGAGCTCTCTGCCTTACACAATGACTGTTTTGGTTCACAGTATAAGGCTCTTAGTTTTCCTGTGCTCAATAGGGTCTCAGTAAAAGGAAAAGCAGAATCAATGCATAAAACTTAATATGGGCAGTTAGAGGTTATAGAGAGCTAATGGTCTGTGAAACTTACTGGTTTAAAGACACTGAATACATTAGGTATGACAGGCATACTCTAAGCACATGCATTTTTGTCTGCATTTGCAATCAGACATATCTATTGTGAAATTTTACAGAAGCTTACAATTCTCTTCCTTCTATCTTACCACTGTTTTTCTTATTAATAGATATAAAGAACAAGAGATTATCTAGATAAATTGATAGAAAGAAAAGAGGGATCTGCATAGAGTCTTATGCAGCATTCACAAAATTTTGGAGGACTGCATTTCACAGAAGAGGAATCTAAAGAGAACACCCTCTTGGAAAGCAATGGAAAGCAAAACTTCAAGATGATTTAATGAACCAAAGGCACTTGAAGAACAGTGTCCACATTAGGGGTAGCATTAGCTATGAAGAGATAATTAGCAACTTGGATATGAACAGATTTTTTCTGTGAAGTCTAGGAGACAGAAGTAGAACTGGAGAAATAGTACATGGAAGGAGAATGGTTCTGACAGTATCAGTAAACTGAACATAGAAGGATTTCAAAATTATAAAGAAGATCAGTTGATAACTGAAAGGCAAGTGGATATGAGGTTTATTTACATTCTTAATGTGACAAGAAAGAGTCATAAAGAAGACCAAAAAGAAATAATGAGGGAAGAGACATGAATGAGAGAAGAATGAGGAAATGCATGAGATCGAAGGAAAGAAGATCTGGAGGTGGAGAATATGGGATAATCTTTCACATGTCTCGTGGAAGACTTTAGGGATAATTCTTTGATGGACTGGAAGAAAGCAAGCTGTAGAGAGCTGGAAAGTGTATATTTCATTTTACCACTTCTCTCTTAGAACAAGTTAGCTATATCCAATATCACACTATAAAAGGAAACAGGAGAAAGGGATGCTCAGTAGTAATATTGTTCCAGCTAACAATACTACTCCTTCATTCCCAGATGCTTCTTGTCATCTTCTTCAAGAGAAGAAATTAAAGTAAGGGTTTGCACTTTTTTAAGCTTTTCTGCTTTTCTTCATGCTTCTTTTTTTTTTAAAAAAAAACATGTATGGTCTTGTGTAACACCACTCGTATGCCCTCATATCCAACTCTAGGCAACCCTTCATTCGGACCTTTTCTTTCAAGTTTTCTTCCTGAATGTCAGTGAGAGAATAAAAATGAGGCCTCATTAAAATCCTGGCAGTTGGAGATTTAACTACAACTGCCATCTCTGATCTGCCACTGCAGAGAACTTTGTGCTCTAATTTGAGACAACACAATTGGATGATATCTGTGGTCTTTCAGGTAATAAGACACATGCAAATCTGTACATTCTGAACTATTAATTTTCAGAGGGTTAGGGATTTGGTAAAAGGTGAGTGGATTCTTATACAACAGAAAAGCTACAACCTAGAAAAGGAGATCCTCTGGTTAAATGAAGTTCCTGATGCTACACTTACAAAGTAGTTGAGGTAGAGTAACTACGGTCTCTCTATAATATTTCTGTATATTTTTTGGTATGAAGAAAGTTTTTTCTTCACTTTCATTTGAAAAATGCTTATATTGTTTAAAATGACATTGACTTGGGGAAAAATCTGAAAGCAAAACAAAAATCTAGCAGGTACCAATTTAAGTCATGTGATTAATGCTTGGGAATCAAAACAAAACTATGGTGGAAAATACAGAGGAAGCAGTTAGAGATGAAGCTTCCCACATCATTTGTATTTCAAATCCAAAGTACTGGCAGCCATTGAGACCTAGCTTTTTGTCAGAATATCATAATGAAGAGCTTCTACTTCTCTGAGATTTTACGCTCAGTATATTCCCTATTTGCATACATCTTTTTTTCTTATTTTATGTAGTACAGATAGTACTTACAGATTAGAGAATGTTTTCCTATTGTGAGTTAGATTAGGGTTATTAAGGCTGCTTAAGGATATAGAAATGCTTTATTAACACAGTTTCCCTCCTGAGATGTGTTCCAGAGAAACAAAGAAATACTGCTTCTGTCAGTATGGCTGTTGTCACTGCTGAATTCAGTGCTACCAGCAGCTCTAAAAGCCATTTTAGAGAACAATGTGGCTGAAGGAAGTGTAAGACAGAATGTACATTTTTTGGAAACAAGTCCACTGGCAGCAAACTGAGATCACAGAGTCTAAGAAATTCAGCGGTATTCTACATAATCAGTCACATAAAAGAAATCAACGTGGAAGGGATCAGCAATAGAGGATTGTGATTGAACAGCAAGATGGGAAATGGCAATTTCAAAACTGGAAATGAGAAAATCCTAAAATGTTGTAATTGGTTTCCACCTCAGCTGCTGGACTGTAATACGTATTTTCAGCTTGAAGACAAAATGAAAACCTACGAAAAATAAATACTAAGAACTGCAACTTTCTTGGTGGAGGACAGGAAGGATGGAAACACTCTACTTAACAGGAGTTTTTTTTTAGGAGTGGTTAAAAGCATAAGTGATTGAGATGGGATGATTACAGGTGACCTAACAGCATGGAAGTACCCTAACACTATTCTGGGATAATTTTAATAAGAAATTTTTTTGTATATATAAAACAACTATAGTATGAAAATGCCAACAACCTCTCCATTTAATACTAGACCAGGCTGCTCAGGGCCCCATCCAACCTGACCTTGAACACCTCCAGGGACGGGGCATCCACAACCTCTCTGGGCAGCTGTTCCAGCACCTCACTTTCACTATGAAGTAAAGAACTTCCCCCTGACTTTCAACCTAAATCTTCTCTCCCTCAACTTCAAATCATTTCCCCTTGTCCTGCTGTTATCTACCCTTTCAAAGAGTTGATTCCCCTCCTGTTTGTAGGCTCCCTTTAGGTAC
>JAOWBP010002392.1:1043795-1063443 GCA_028571105.1 Tragopan temminckii
AAACCTTGCACTTTGCTGTGTTGAGATGTTTCAACTCAAATGACATTTGTGTCATTTATTTAAAACTTCACCTGTAATTGTGAAAAATAGTTTAAGTATAGAAATTTTCAGTAAAAGTAATAGTGTCTCATGTCACCGGATAGAATGTTTCATCATTTGGAAAGTACAGATATCTGCACTAAGAAAAAAAAATTACATTAAAAAATTTCCTTTAATAAAAAGAAAAACAAAAAAGAACATTTTTTGAAGGTCAGCATGCAAAGTAAATGTCTGACTTTAAGGCTTTAGTATGAGAAATGGGCAGCTCCAAATGTTCATGCACAAATTTAGATAAGAGATTTGAAGCAGACTTTAGCAATTTTTAAGACTGAACTGTATTTTTTTGCCTTTTACATCTAAATGTTTTAGCATTTCTGTTCTGCATTGATATTATTCATATGCTTTATTATTAACCAAAACTTCCTAGAAGGCTGGAGCTCCAATTTACTGAGATTTTTGCTGTGTTGTAGCCCTTCACACTCAGTTTTGTGCAGAAATAATCTTTATCGTCTGAGATTTTTTGACTGCAAAATATGAGTATTTGTAAAACCAAGAGCTAAGTATATGTGTGATACGGCAACTCTGGGAATTAAGGGAAAACATATGTATATATTTTTTAAAAGAAAAATACAAATTGTAGATCCTGAGCATCCTAACAGGAAAAATAATGAGGTGTTCTTTTTCTTTATGCCTAGTTTAAGCATAATCAATGCTAAATGATAGTGAAACTCTTCCTGGCATATTTAAAGTTGTGTGTTTTTATGAGGTTATATCTCAAAACACCCTGTTTAATTACAACCTGAAGGATCATTGTTCAGGCTGCAGTTATTTTCTTGTTTTGTGGATGTGCTTTTATGCATATTCCTTAAATTTTATTTGTGCAATCTCATTTTCTCAGTGAAAGATTTTGCAGCAATGAAATATTGTGTTATCATAGCAGTGATGATCTCAGGGCAGCAAAAAATTATCCTGTAAATCTCACCGTAAGGTTGAGGTTCCAACTTCACTGTCTTTTGCTCAATTAATTTTCCTGTTTCATATGACAATCATATATGAACAAAAATTGTTATTTTTATTCTGATGACAGTGAGATCCCTGGCTTATGGCTTATGTATACTTCAGTAAACATACTTCACATGAGGATGAAATGTGAGACTGCACATAAAAATAGAATAAATCATTATTCCAAATTCCAAGAAAAGCATAGGTTGTTGCAGTTTTTGAATTTATACTGTAGCAACCCAAGAGTCGGTGTGCTAAGACTAAATTAGCTGTATATGTATAAAATTAGTATGAGAAAAAGCAGTGTATTGGCAAAATCTTACCATCCCTGCATGACCATTGCCAGCATATTTCATAACATGGGATTCTTATATTTTGTACAAATCCCTGTGCAATGAATAGGCTCATATTCTGGCACATAGGGAGCTTTGGACACAACCTCTCAAGCACCCAGCAGTTAATACTAAATAACAAGAGTTTCACTATGCTGCAGAGATAGCATTTCTGCATGTACGTGACATCCTTAGCATTTACAGTGATGAGATAATGCAGTGTGCTGATATTCCATTGTGTAAAATGGCATGCTATGTCTTCTTTTCATCAATAGGCCTCTTGTGTCAGCCAGTAATTCCCTGGTCTTGGACCTGGCATTTGAACTTGTGGACCAAATTTTGTATCAGAAGATTCCTACATGACTAATCGTGCTCCAACTTGAGCTCCAACTCAAGTTGGATTTCAAGTTTGTATGAAAATCACTAGATGCAGGATGAATATTGTGCTTCGGTGAAAAAAAAAAGTCATAATCATGGTAGGGAGAAAAATTTTGTCTAGTTGGTTGACTTTCTGGTTTGATTTCAAGTGTTACTTATTGACAGAAGTTCCTCAGAAGATGTTTAATATCTGCAGAAGTCTCTAAACAGTGACGTTTTTGAGACTGCTCATTATTTTTCTTCACTTGAAAGCCATATTTCCTTTTTTTTTTTTTTTTTAAATTTTATTTTTTAACAACCAAAGAACTGTAAATATATTTATTATTGACATCAGGTTAAGGAAAGATGAGCTCCCTCAGATCTCAGCTAAGCAGGACATTTCCGGCAATAGAGCTAATCTGAATTTAAAACCCATGACATTCTATCTCTGATGAGTTTTCAGAAGTCAATCTCTTCTCATGTTTCTTCAGGTGCTCAACAGCACAATTGTGAAAGCAATGTTGTGGTTCCATTCTTAATTCAGGCTGCAGATATTTCAGTCTTTTCCTGTGGACAACATTATGGATAAAAGATCTTGGATTCTGTGACAAGACTTGGCATGTGTTACAAAACCATCTCATTTAATCCTGATGTGTTTGCTTTGGAAGGCAGTTTGGCATCTCTATCCTTTTGAAGTTTCCCACGTCTTTAAATTCCTGCATGTCTCTGTTCTGTTTGGTGTATTTTTCTGTGCTCCATGACATAAAAATCAATATTGAAAAGGCAGCATTTTTTTGGATGGTTTACAAAACACAGCTAATTAGCCTTGTAAAGTCTGAGAGCTATACTAAACACTTCCCAAATTCCATACTCTCTTTTTATATATTTGGTTTGTATGGTGTTTAATAATTTATTGAATGATAGGTGTTTGTAGGATTTCTCGAACGGCTTACTATATTGACCTTTATAAAACAATCACAGAATTGCACGTACTGCGTTTCCTTCCACTATGGCAAGGGAGTGTGCTTTAAACCTCTGCTGAAGGACCATGCATCTGCAATGCAACTGAAGATAATTAAACTGAAAAATAAATTTTATTTCTGGGACAATAGGAATTCTACATTTATTGTTGTACATCCTGCTGGTACAGCTCATCTCAGTAGCAGCTCAAAAATGAGCGTTTATAGTACGGGAAAGATGTCTTAAAAGATTAAATACTAATCGGTGCCCACAAGGCAGATCAATTACCAGATTTTTGGAAGCACGTACTAACTTATTATTCAACACAAGTACACCATAATGATGGTAAACTCATGGATACATAGTGTATAATGTAAAGCAACTTATTATCCTTGTAATTACACCAAGAACATTTTTTCAATTGAAACAAATTTTGCATAAATGAGGAGACAAATATTCAACAAATATTAGAGCTGATCATTCATCGTTAAGTGCAATTAAATTATCAGTGTATCTTTTTCTTTTTTTCCTTGCAAACTGTTCAGAGCACCGATAGAATTTTAAAAGGAATTCAACAAATGCTGTCTGAAAAAAATCAGTTTCTGTGTTGCTGATGAGCAATTCACTGTTTTATATGTCATATATAGTGTGCTATTATTTTTATTTATATTAGAACGTACAGAAAAATACAAGTTTAATAGCAAATAAAATATCATCTTTTTAAAAAGTATTTTATAATTCATGAAACTTTAAAGATTATTTTTCCTAATAAATCAGTAGTCACCTTTATACTAAGAACTGATAAATAGAGATAGGACTGAGTTTGTGGATATTTCTTAGTCTGTGCATGAGTTTAACATGCTTGAAGTGCTTCAAAATTTGGACATGTCAGCACTGCTTTCTTGTGTTGCCCATCTGGTTAATGTCTCTGTGCCTTCTCTGGCTTCTGAGTATTAGCTTGACAAGTTATGTGTTGATGTATGTTTAAGGTGATCTAGAATTCCTTTTGAAACCAATGTTGCCTAAGCCTGCTGAGTTTTTCTGAATTCAAAGTGTATGTCTAGCTGAACATTTACGGGTATGACCCAAATGTTGCAAGGATTGATTTTTATAAATTACATGGGGCATGCAAGATTTGTTTACAAACTCTCAGAGTTTGGTTTTTTCCTTGCAAAATAATATCAAAAAAATTCTTCAATGCTTCAATTGTGCTGTGGGATATGATTTGGATATGATATTGGTTCATTTAGCAGATTTGATGAGAAGTGAATATGAAAAGACATGAACATGCAAATAATGTCATACTTGTACTGTTTTTTAATTCTTGTTTAATTAGCTATGGGTCAGAAGAACTGCTTCTGAAAAAAGTACCGCAGGATTTTGAATTTACCAAGATGATATGTAAGCAATGGTTATGAGAAAGATACTGGAAGTAAGAAGTCTAGTTTGCTCCCTTGACACATGCATCGTTTCTTATGAATTTTTAAAGAGGAATTTTTATTCAACTCTTGTTCTTTCATAAAGCTCCAAAGGATGCCCAAGAGTTACAGACTTTAATAGTCAGTTTATTGCACTCCAAAGGTCCCGGTGCAATCAAAAAGGGAATATTCTCTATTTAAAGGATTCATAATCTCAGGCCCTTTTCTAAAATTCTCCAGTAAATTCCCCCCCAAAAAACACATTTTTTTTCATTAAGAACTAAAAATATTTTTTCAAGAAAGAGTAAGTTCGGAATTGCAAGGATACTAGATGCTGAAAATCTGCAGTTCCTCAGGGATACTTGATTATCATTTTTCCATTCACTGTACTTCATTTCAGAAAAAAATAACTAATTTTCAGTTCTTCCAGAAAGATATTTGATTTACACGCCTATTCTTATATTGATAGAAGAGCTAAAGATTTGCTTCTGAAAAGACTTCTTGTTAATTGTAAGAGATGGACTAGGAAAGTAGGTTAAAATTGTGTTGCTAGGGAACAGAAATGCATCCTAGCAACTGCTACTGAAAATTAAAATTGTGTGTTTTAAAGACAGTTTCAACCCACAGCAATTTAGCTGGCTGATATTGTTTTCTTAAAGATGACTAGTTTTGTGTTCATGTTGTTTGCTATTTTATTAGAAAAATAGTATTCCTTATTTATAGTTATTGACTTAGAAAAGTAATGTCATTTTTTTGCCCTTCCTGGTGTCTCACAGTGTGCTGATAGCATGCTTGGTGTTCTGCTGAACCAGAACTGTAACTCTTAGAGATCCACATTCCTCATTTACAGGCAGGATTCATAGAAAGACTCTCATTAATCTATGAGTGTAGGTAACCAGTGCCCTAACATTTGTTCTAATTAATGGTTCATTTTAAGTTCAGGGACTGAACATCTGAGGGATGAACTGTGCAGATAAGATCCCAAGCTATTTTTAGGAAAAGAAAAATTAAAATTTAAAAAAAAAGAACCCACTCTTTGGCAGTGTGTCCATTCCCTTCCTCGACTCACATTCTTTCCCATGCTGCTGTCATTCTTACTGATATTTCTTCTCACGTCCTTAGTACCTCTTCCTTTCTTTCAAACCTTTTCTCACTCCATTTCCCACTTTTTATTTGGTGTCTCTTCTTCTTATCTTGCCATATGTTGTCGTCTTGTACCTTCTCTCTTTTACTCTCCCTTCTCCCCCCGTGAACTTTTGCTTTGGAAAACATGACATAGATCTTTATGATTCATTTTGGCATTGCTGATTACCATCAAAGCACACAGGCTCTTATTAGTGACAGCTGAATGGTAGAGAAAAGCCCACTGTATTTTGCAGTGTATAGGCTGGTACTATGCAAGCTCAGGACCATTTGATCTACATCCATACATACTCTACATCAAACATCGATGTATGTATAGACAGAAATATATTCATAGCGTGTTTCAAATTTAGGAGTATATTCTTATGTGTGTATCTGTAATTCTGCCTTAGCCCTTCCCTATTTACCAAAGTAAAAACTGGTATAGGAACAATATAAAATAGGCTAACTTTCAAAGCTGAAATAGGCTCCAGCTTGTGTTATCTTCCTGTATGATATACTTGATTTAATCTTGGAGCAATAGAAAATAATTAAGCATGTAAAACTGGCCATGAAGTTGTTACGATACGAAGTGCTGTCTCTTGCTAGAGAAGGTCTGTTAAGGAGTAGGAACCCTGAGGAAGGTTTGGATGTTGAAAATGAAATAAGGCACAAGAGATGAAGTGAAGACAATCAGGTGTGATAGAATTTACTTTTTATAATGATCTCAGGAAAACTACCAATGTCTGCTGGTGAATGCTGCTAAGCAGCAGCTTCTGGTTGCAGCTGAGACACAATCTGTTTGAATTTACGGAGGAAGAACATGAATGAATCAGGAAATTTTGAAGAATCAGTCAGTTCTTATAGGTATGTCAAGAGGAAGACTAGAAATTCAAAATGAAGGAATCATTTCTGCATTGTGGTTTGAAGGATTGGAGTAACATAAAAAATAACTGACTAGAAGTGCAGGGATTGTAAGTTACCTTTGGTGTACATTTGTTTTGGTTTAGTTTTGACATGTGAGTGTCTTCTGTGAAGCAGTTGAACAGCTCTTCTTTCATTCACCAGTCAGAAAGCAGCCAATCAAACCTAGCAAATTTCTCCCTGTTGAACCACTGGCCATTTTTACACGCTTCAATGTCAAAAACATAGGGAAATTACTTTTTACAAACCAAGACTAAACAGTAGATTATCCATATGGACAAGAGATGTGGTTTCCCTCTTATTTGTTGTATTTCCACAATATGGATGTGTTTGCTAAGGCACATCTCAAGTATACAGGCCTTGGCCATTTAGAAGACTATAGATCAGAATGAATAGTTCAAAATTAATCCGTAAAGCAGTAGACAAAACATGCACGAGTTCCATCTCCGTAATGCCATTCATGCCTTGGGAATATCTCATACACAAAAGGAGCTGCTATATCCTGTTAAACAGTCACCAATGAATTCATTTGATGTATAGCCCTGTGAAAAATATATCACTTATTGGTTCTTGCCTGTTCTGTGAAGGACACAGGTACACAAGTCATAAAAATACTTGTTCATGTAGACTTACACTTCTAAATGAGACCACAGGCAATAAGCTATTACAATACTAATTTTATGGCAACTAATGGTAAAAAGTCTGCTAAAACCTATTTACCTAAACATGCAATTAGATAGCATTTGGAAGACTAGTTGCTGGGCTTCACACTCCCACATAATTGAAGTGTATTTTTGACCTTATTTCATTTTAATCAAAGAAATGGGATATTTTCTCCTGCTTAATTTGAACCAGATATTCTGTAGACTCTTCAATATTTTTGTAGAAACTCTTTGCTTCATTGAGATCAAATTTGTTTGTCCCCATAGTAATGGAAGTGTAATAGTGTCACCATGGTTACAGGTTAAGAACAAGAAAATGTTGTATGGGAGGATACTTAAATGATGTATTTCTAAGTAAAACAGCAGAAGAAGATTAGGGGTAACAAAGTTATTCCTTACTGTGATAACCTTAGCATTTTTTTTTCTGTGTGAAAGTTTTTTTAAACTATGTGATCTCCTAAAACCTTTTTTAACCATTGCATACTTAAAACTGAACAGATTTTGATGTGATCCACGACTGCATTTTAATATTAAAGCATATGCTCTTCTGATTAAGAAGTGTAATGTAAATGTCTTGTATCCCTCCCACTCATCCCTATGATGAACTAGACTTGAAAGATCATGTTCCCAGAAGGAAGAGGACCAAAAATGCTGAATATAGTTCTTGGGCTGCTGAAGCTTACCCAAATTTTACCCAAATATTGATTACTGTAGCTTCCTACTAATATTTAATGAGGTTCATTAATCAGGTAGGATTTTAAGTAACATCTGCCATTTTCAGATTACCAAACAGAAATGATGGGGTTTTTATTGAGGAGCTTCATACATGCTTACCTGTGGGAAAATAAGATTTCAGAAGCTGTAAATCTCAGACAATGTTGTGAATGTCTGACTCGTTTATTTATCCAAATTCAGTAGAATTATACTCTAAATACCTGTAAATACAACTGTGGTTGAAAAAGAAAACATATAATAGATAATTGCATTCAACTGTAATGATCCAGAATACAAGGCAACAGGTATTGAGTTTTTTGAAAATCAAAGTTCTTCACATGTTTAATCTTTGAAGGAACATAAAAATTCCTGCCTAGCTTAGAGGAATCCAAATATCACAATAATTTACAAAGAGTTTTCTACTTAAGGAGCATTATTTATATAAACCCAAAATTTTACGACGTGCAGAACTAGTGAATTACATGCTCATTTGTATTGTAGCTTATGGGCTGAAATTGTTTGGTAAGGTGATGCTCAAGTCAATGTATGAGATAAAGCTTAGTTCACCTTAATAAAAGGAAAGGAACTGAAGTTTTTTAGGGAATGCAAAGTGGTAGAAGTCACTGGAAGCAAGATGGCTATCCCTGGACATGAGATCATGCCACAGGCTGCCTTAGCATCCTGAGTATATTCCTTTTAGTAGCATGTGTTCCTATTTCACACTAGATTCACAGGCATTGAAGTATGTATACATCTTATGTCTACATTTATTTATTGATGTATTTTAAGCATCTCTTCAATACTCCCTTGAACTCCAGCAGAAATAAAGCTGGTATGCACACTAACCATGAGTGTATGTCAGTTCCATCAACTGTGGCTTGAGTTCCATCAACTGTGGCTTGAGTTCCATCAACAACCCACTCCCTTAATCAAGACAAACTCTTCCCAGAAATAACTATGTACAGTAGATGCTAAGTTAATAAAGGGCTGTCACAAAGATGTGATAAAATAAAAAATAGGATAGTCCTTGTAAACACAGCTAAAGCCTCAGTAAGCTTAGAAATAATGAAAAGTAATCAGCACTGTGCCTGGATTCTTGATTAATAGCTAACTAAATCTCACAGCCTGCTGAATATGGGCAATCAGTTAGATGAAATTAGATCTCAGCAGTGTGAAATGATCTCCTGTTTAAGAAACTGGTTTGGTAATCTTACTCAGGTCCTCAGAAGATTTCACTTTGCATTACCAAACCACTTGCTGAAAGTTGGTAAAAGTAGTAATGAACAACCATGATGATCTATAGTTCAGGATAAAAGTGAAACAGATCTATTGAGAAAGTGCTTGTATAGACTAAGTTCCATCTATGATATTCTGGTTATCTTTTCCTTTATTAACAACAAAGGCAGATCTCATAATAGTTTTCTCTTTTTATACATATTTCTTTGTGTGTTTTAGAGAATGGAGTATGCAGGGGAGGGTGAATTAATTGGAAGTGGAAGATCAGTTACAGATGATTTGCCCATTTTCCACTGCATTTATTTCCACATCTTCTTATTTTCATCAGTATTGTCATTTATTTTAGTTTTAAATAAGCGTCTTACATTTCATATATTCAAAGGTATGTTGTTCAGGAGCTCAACAGAAAATTGACAGTCATAAATAATTGCTCTGTGAAAGTCAGACAGCATCACCTAGGTCTTGAAGAACAGCTGAACAGGCAGCATATTTAATGAAACCTTAACAGATCCTGAAATGTGGTTGATGTGAACAAACTTTTATGATTAAATTAATGATTGTTTCCAGTCCAAAAACCCAAATTAACTACAGCAAAAACAATCCTAATGGCTCCAGCACCCTAAGCAGGATTAAAGAAAATGTGAGCTAAAGCTGACAGTGATCACTGATCAAAACTTCAGTCTTTTTACCCTAAGGTAATTGAGTTAGATTTCATCACCGTAATCCTTAAGGTATAAAATAGGAATTGAACTCATGGGGTGATGCAAGCTGGCTATGAAATTAGGAGACCTTGGCTCACAAAATATGAAAAGTTGGCATACTCAACGGAAATGATGTTCAAAGTAGTTCACAGTAAGAATGAGAAAAGCAGCTTGTTCTGCTCTGGAAGAATAAACAGCAGTTCTCTTTTTGCAGCATTCATATTCCACACATTAATTAGTACTAGGGAAAAGAAAGTAGAATATACATGGAAGTAGGAATAAAAATAGTGATCCTTTGAAGTTTCTAAACATTAACAAGTCTATTATGGAACTTACGTGTAAAATATAAAAATGTTTCTGTGAGGAAATAATTCTGAAGGCCAACATTTTTCGTCATCTTTGTAAGAAAAAGACATCTAACTAGCTAAATTAAATAGTATATTTTCCTAACAAACAAACAAACAAAAACTAGCAAGAAAGATAACACTTGAAAAAGATTTGAGTAAATAAAAAATAAACAATTTGCTTTTGGTAAATGTTATATTTTTACATTATGTTTCCATTTGCTACTCTGCTAGCATCTTCACCCTCTGTGTGTTTGCCTCTTGAACTTTTCAGTAAAAATAAACAAACAAAAGCAAAAAAGAAAAAAGAGGAAAAATTTGAGGTAAAGGACTTCAACTTTGGCATGATGAAGAAGCAATGTGAGAAACTGTCCCAAAACAAGCATGCAATATGATATGCATTAAAAGTGGTGATTAAGTGCTTTCATGATATCCAAGTTATCCTAAGAATGGATTGGATAACTGGAGTAGTGAGGGGCAATAAGCTAGGTCTCGTTGCTGCAGAGGCTGGAGCCTGGATTTGTGCTGCTGTTGTGCACGTGCAAGAGACTTATACCAGCCTAAGGATGTTATTACTTCCCTTTCCTTTATACTGTGTGCTCTTTCACACTTCACAATTGGCATCTGCAACAGGCGTGTGTATTTGGCAGCTAAAGCAATGAAAACATTGTCTTGCCTTTTTGGTTAGGCATATGTGTTCAGTTGCTAATGACTCTATATGGGAATAAATTTTCAAAATGTAATACCTTTGGAGGACTATGAGGTTAAGAAGTATGAGCAACTAATGCGCCTGAGCTGAAAAGAAGAAAATGGAGAAGAGTTGGCCTCTGGGAAGTGAAGTTGCAGGCCAGGCACCCGACAAACAGATCGTTGACTGAGAATTAATTTAACCCTTTCAGTTCTGAACCTTAATGATCTGTGTATACTTACTATTAAAATGTCATTATTTCTGGTTAAGCTCACTGCCATCTATTTTGGAGAACAGTCTTCCAAGAGTGTTCAATTCCTTGAAATAAATCTAGTAAATTCCTAATACTGGAAATTGGCTCATTTCTAGCACTTCTACCTAGATGAAATACTAGTATGGAACTGGAAGATCAAATCTCTCATGAACATTTTGTCTCTCTCTTCAAATATTATCTATACTGTAGTATATATTTACATACAAACACATGCAGACCCACATAGAAAATTTAGGAGACTTAGGAAAAAAAAGCAAAAATGTAATAATAAACCTATTTTTCATGAACAGTATCTGTACAGAACTTTGCAATCTCCAAATGAGAGATGTAATCATGAAAAAGAAGCAGAGCTTGTGCAGCATATATTTTGTGTTGCTAAAGGGAATAAATAAGAAAATTAAGAATCAACTGACATATATGTAGAAAGATATTGTGAAACTGCAGGCCTATTTGATCATCATTCAGAGATGATTTCTGCTGGACATAGCCCTGTGACTAAAGGAACTTCAGAATATGTGAAGAAAACACCACTAGGAGTAACCATATTTTGAGAGAAGCTAGTAGTAAGATGGTGCATTTCTTTTCTGAACAGCAACAGCAACAAAATAATCAACAGAAAGCATGTGTTTTCCGGGATGTGTTGAATGCAGTACCTTTAGAAACAGAAGTATGGGAAGAGAATGTTACTCATCAGCATGTCCATTGATCTTACTGATAGTCATAGGTAATGAGCAATACATGCCTTCATTTCTCTTCTCTAGGAGGTACAGTTATTGTGCTAATTACCCTTGTTCCAATTAGCCTGTCCTGTTCTGCTTTGATTGCACTTAATGATTGGTTAAACATAATGATGATTATCAGATGCTGATTTAAAATGTTTTAAGGTAAAGCTACCGGATTGAAAGTGTTGTTCAATACATAGCAGCCTAGTGTAATATTTCTTACTCAGTTTTCACACATAGATGTAAGCTGCCCAGTGAAAAGTTCCAGAAAATAAGGCACTCTGTGTGCTGGGAGGGGGAAAATAAGCAGTAGGTTTCATTTGTGCAGTCTTCCTGCTTGCAGTTCCTGAAGTCCCATGAACAATTTTGGCCCAACTTGGAGTCTGTAAGGGCATCTCCTTTTACCAGAGTAAAGGGAAAGGGTAGATTAGATGGTGGGGTTTGATTTCAACCTGAGATTCTGTTCAGTTGTCCTAGGTTCCATTTAGTTTTCCACCTGAGGATGCATTTTGAAGACAAAAAAGAAACATGGCATGAGATAACATTGGGAGCGACATACAGCTGAAAGCCATACAAAAGAGCAGTATGTGGTTTCATGGCCCTGCCTCCATACTTATCTCTGTAATAAAATTAAATAAAAGTAAGTAAAATAAAGTCCGTGGTAGGAGAGTGATGCTACTAGCTGGGATTAAGCGAGAACATTTTGGGAAGCAGAAGTAGACCTTCATGGAGTTACTACAAGTTCTATTCTGTGCTGGACCTATTTAGAAATTGACATAAGAGGATAGACTAATTATTAATATCATGAAAGTGTTGCCTGTGAGATACCCCCACTAGTGTCTGAGAACTGCAGGAGCTCTCAGAAGTGTGTATATGCTATGACAATTTTTTTTCTCAAAACTGTACTTGAGTGAAATGCTCCGGGTTGTTCCTATAGGAAATTAACCTTAACCTTCCCTTTAAATTTTCATGTGAAAATACACACCCATCTTTGTTATTTTTTTTCCCTGGGAACTTAATCCAGCAGAAGCATGTAGACTAGGCTGGTTATGTAAAACATTGGGGTTTTTGCTTTTTTTTTTTTTTTTTTTTTTTAATATGGTGGCACTAAGTGTAATTCTGGACAGAAAGTTTCTGCATTAGCTCTCATTTGATGAACAGCTGAAAGACTTCAATCCTGTATATGAAGCCTTTAGGTAAAGTACGTAAACTTGCACTTAAATCTATGCAAAATGTGTTGTTTTTTTGTTTTGTTTTGTTTTTGTTTGTTTGTTTCCATGAAAAAAAAAACACCAAAAACAAAAACAACTAATGTTTATTGACACTGTTCAGGCATTCCATGGCCATTTTCTGCCTCATTTTCTATCCTGAATTTGAATCTGAATGAGTTCATTTTCCAAATTTCCATAAAATACTATCATACTATACAGTAAGTAGAGAACAGAAATGTGAAGCTTGCCAAAGGATATTGTTTTGAACAAAATTTTATTGGCAAAAATTTGCCTGTTCTTACAAGAACTTGTGTTCTTTTCAACATTACCCTCTATCTCTATTTGTTTACATGAAAATAACAATTGTAGGTTATTTTAAAGAATTAGTAAAATTAAGGGGATATGCAAAAGACAATCTAAAAACACTTAAGAAAGAAGCTGAGTGCAAAGGAATATCAACAGAAACAAAGCGGGAAAAAAGAAAGCCTCAAGGATGTGTAAGCATTACTCAGCTAAAGCCAAAACGTGTTATCAAAACTATTTTAATTAACAAATCCAAAATTCAGCATTGCAGGAGCTGCTATGAAGAAGATGAACTTCATCCTGGCCAGATCCAGTACAATTAATTTCTTTTTATTAGTTTTCATAAAGTTTCTTTCTTTGCTCTCATAATTTGTTTCATGCTTAGAAACGAATTGCTTTTACTCCAACATCTTTCTAAGAACAGACATGAGAGTGATATGCTTATAATTTCCTTGGGGAACCTTGTTAGTGTTGCTATTTTTATCCTGAAAAGTTCTGTCATATGGAATATGGGAGTTCAGATCATAAATCTCTATCTGATACGAAAACAAAGATTTCCGGCGCTAACCGCCTAAATCCCAGATGAAAACTAGTTACTTGGTTCCATGATTATCTAAGTTTTTGGGTGGTCTTTTTTTTTCAGCCATTTGTTTGACTGCCAGTCTGAACTATCCTTTCGAGAATTTTTAATTTCAAATTCATTGTGCTCCCACAAAAAGGCTGTATTTTGAAGAATCAGAATTTCTTGATGTTTAACCAAAAATTCCCGACAAGTTCTAACCTTTTTCCAGCCTCACCCTTTTTTTTTTTTTTTGCTGATTATAGCCTGCCTACAATCACACTGCAAATATGTGAACAAGGGCATGCTTACACTGACAGGTGCAGGCAGGTCCAAGCGCTCTTTGGTTGTGGAGCCAAAGCAGGGCAGAGACACCAAAATATAAGGCAGAAATTCCAGCTACCTTAGTGCCATCTTTTGCACAGCCTAATACAACACCTCAGAGTTCAATGTTCTGTAGTTCACCAGCAGGAAGAATTTTTCTGTTAATCTTCAAAGAAGAAAAAGTATTGCTTTTCAAACTTACATAGCAGCTACAGCTAACCATAAGGATCAAAGTTGTCATACTAATGTATGTCATATACTTGTTTCACTGCCTCAGAATCAGCTCTTTAAGTGGCACAAAATTAAAACGCTTCATGAGATAAATAGAAAATTTTTCTTCCCTCAGCTATCAAATTGATTTTTAATCTCCCTATTTGCAATGTAGTATAATTTCCATTATCTAAGGCACAATACTACATAGAACATTGTAATCATACGTGAGTTCTCCAACATCCTCTGTTTGCAAAATGAATCTCTACTTCTCCCGATGAACATAATACATTCAGTAATGGGTTTTTTTTTTACATGCCTTCAGAATAATCACTAAATTGGGGAAAATGACATTACTGCCTATGTGCTTAATGTGTATGCTGAATACTGGAAATGAGAGACTTTTCATCGCTTACATTTTGGCTTAAACTAATTCCACCCCTACTGACTGATGGATAGAGACAGGCGTGCTGCTGCACAATTTAATTGCACAAAACTTCTACATTAAACCCATAGTATGAATTTTTTTGTGCAGGCACACTGTGAAAGTGAACTGTACAGATATGGGTCACAGCTTCCGAACATCAGGCACCTTGGCTGGAGCCGATGTATCAGAAAGCACACACAAATGCACGGCACTTTAATGCAGTAATAAGGGACGTTAAGATTTCATACCCTTCCACCCCTCATTCCCCACATAAATCCATGTTTGACTAATGAAAAGTAATATAACTAATAAGTGATAGCTAGAGCTGTAGAATGAATGAAGCCTCATTTCCTGTGGGCTGGTGCCTTGTAGTTGGTTGGTCTTGGTGGCTGAGATATAAAAACCTTGAAGCTTTCCCTATGATGTATTTATAAGCACAGGCAAGCAGATTCCCAACTATCGTAAATAAATGTTAGTACCTTCTGCAGCCTTTCTGTCAGCCAGAAACTTACAGAGTTTCAATCCTCATTTTGACCATCTCTTTCTACAGAATGTATAGAAACATAATAGTCTTTGAGGTCAACATCCTTTTGTTTAATTTCAGTTGAAACAAGACTTTAAGTTCCAAAGCAATTTAGGAAACACACATGCATATGTACTGCGCATAATCTTCTGACAGCATACGAAACGATGGTAGAAACAAGACTGTGTTGTTCATAACTGTTGTTAGTGAAAAGTTAGAGAATACTGTTCATAATTCCATATGCCTCCATAGGGAAAACTGCTATTCTGCTATTTTACTTTCTGTTTTGATAAGTTTGAGCTCAATCCTAGTTTGTGCCTTAGGAAATGATGCCAAATGAACTAGCTGTCTAGGAACTTCTGAGACACGGAAATAGGATGATGGACAATAAAGCAAAAGGATAGAGGATTATGGACTTGAAAAATTCAGATTAATGTTGAAATTGTTCTGAAGCACACGCTGGCACTACAACATTGAGGATCACAAGAGATGCTTTGCATTACTTCCGTAGGAACTTAGGACCTTCTTCCAAAACCATATTTGAATGTTAATATGTAATATGCTACAGTTTTTCTGACTCAGCCTTAAAAAGGAATTCCAGATACTTTGACAATCTTTTTGAAGATCAAAGAAGCAACTTTTTACTGAAAACTAATAAATAATTTGGATTGTATTCATAATACTGATTTAATATCAGTTAAAGCAGAAAACCTAGTATTTCTTTGAGATAATATACTTTTGTGATGCATATGATAATTGGTTGTATTACATGGTTTATCACAGGATTTAGCACCAGTAAAACATTATTCTTGGCAGATGTCAGTTTCAATGAAATTTGAACCACAGTTTACACAAGTTCTCATAAGAAACTCATACATTCATGCAGGGAAAGGTAGAAATTAGGCCAGCAACGGCCCATTCAGAAATACAGAATAGTTAGGAGAGTGATCCCCCGACTGCCTACCTGCAGCTTACTCTCCGGTCACAGAAGCACAGGTCTGGCACAGCTTCTTCATATTTACCACTTCAGTGTGTGCTTGTAATGACCATAAACAGGCACATATGCACATACACAGAGGAACAGAAGCTTTGAGGATGTTTTCCTATGAAGGAAGAGATCATATTTTAAACTGGCAGATAAAATCCCTGAATTTTATCTCTTCATAGACTCTGTATTTGTGAATGAAATGGTTGTTTTAATAGCTAAACTGAATACTCACATGCATAGAGTACATTTACCTCTCTTCTGAGATACAGAGTAGAGCAGGGGGAGTTTATTAATGGAGTAAAGGACTCTGGTTGCCAGCAACAATAGAAAAGAATGGGTATTTAGGTGGAGTAAGAGGCATTAATTATGTATGGATTTTTTGTTGTTGCAGTATGTATCATGTCTGTCTGAATTTCTGACATCTTTGCTCTTTTCATTTGATCTCACTGTTCAGACCAGCAATATTCCAAGGTCTAATCAGGTTTTAAATTCAGAAGTAAAAGAGATTTATTGCAGAAGTGCTCATAATCAGGAGCCAGCATTTTCCAGATTGGTATGGCACATCTGTTCTAACTTCTAGTTATGAATACTATTATCTTGTAATTTTATGAACAGTAGAGTATACTAAAAAACATGTGGAAGTGCATTTGCTATGCCAGAGGGTACTATTAACAGTCTGCATAGACATGTTCTCTCTGATGCATCCACAGACTCCATCAGCAACTTTTTTTCCTCTTGCAGTTTTGAGGTCTTTCTGGAATATTTGAAATGACTCCTGCTAGACATAGATAATCAAAGATACCATGCATTGGCAGTCTATACTGCAGTACAAAAGTATCCTTTGAAATATTTCTAGCCTGTCCAGATAGGAACTATGAAACCTATGAAATGCGATGGACGTTAGAGCCATATAGTAGTGGCTTTTTCTGATTTGCTGTGCTCATGTAAAGTTGTCAAAATTATAATACTATTTCTGTGCTAAATCTGCTGCTCTAGCTATCCCTGCTGCAGCCAGGGCTGGGCCCAATGTACCCTGCAACCTCAGCCATCCTGGGTTTTGATCACTGTCAGTAACATTATAGACAAGGTAGATCTTTGGTGTGACTCTTGTGTTCTTGTGAGTGTTTTGTGTCTTTTTTTTTTTTTCCTGTAAGTGGAGTTCTATTCCATTGCAGTTTTGAAGACTGTAAGCTGTGGGGACTGTGCATTTATTTTCCAAATGCCTAGTATAAAGGGACACAAGCCTTTGGTAGCTCATAGGTGCTGCCATGTAAAAATAGTAATTATATGATTAATAATAGACACTTAATGACTTCCAAAGATTTTATTTATCAAGGTTTCATTTATCATTCTAAGGAAATAAAACAGAACTCCATGAAAGCAGCAGTAATGGGGTTCAATGGAAACCTTGGGCAATAAATCAGTGTTGAAAAATACTTCTGGAAGTTGATTGAATCTAGGAGATTTGAGATCCACTCCCAGTGCCTCCATCAATTTTAATACTATAATTTTAGTAAACCAAGGTCCCTCAAGGTCGTGATATGCTAATGTTCTCTGTGTAATCTTCAATTAATGCGATTTTTGTTGTTGTTTTTCAATTTATTTTGTAAGTAGCTTGAAAAATTCCAAAGCTAACTAAAAGTTAACTGAAAAATGCACAAATTTTAAGTCTGAATTTGCTTCTGTGACACAGTTCTACAATGAAGTAGTATTTTGGATTGAGGAAATTTTTGTAAAGTTGGAGGGATATGCCAGTGAAATGATGCTCACATCTCTCTTATGCTGCAGTCAGTGGCTGAAGATCCAAGATTAGCCAGATGGACGTTTGCTATGGCTTAGAAAAGCTGCTCTGTTGTTATGTTTTTACATAACGCTGATGCCTTTGTAAGAAATTTCCACTTTTTTCCCTGGTGTTTTCATCAACTAAAAGAAGGTTTGGTTTGACATGGCCTGTTAAATTTATGATACATGGTTACATTATCTAAATAACTCAGTGTCACTGACATGAGATGAGATGGGTTGTTTTATGGATTAATAGAAGGGTGAACTTAATGTTTATCATAACAAAATGGAAATTGTTTTTGTTCATTTTGAACATTCTTCTAGAACGTATTCTATTTTTTCAGTGTCATAATTCTTCATTGACCTACGTTTTGCCTTTCAAAATAATCCTGCTGAAAAAAAATAGATTTAAGGTTTCTTTCACCAGGCTAGAAAATAAAGTATAATATGCTGTAGTAATTTTTAAGATTAATTTCAGTCTTTTTCTAGCTGCCTGCTTTTAAAAGTTATATGGCATATCAGCAAGTATGGCACTTCAGTGTCTAAATTTCATACTCTACCAAGGACTCCTGTGGCATATTACTGCCAGTAATGTCCTTCATATTTATAATAGCTAATAAATAGTGCAATGTCTTTTTAAAAGACTTTAAATACTATGCCTCCACCTGCTACCAAGTATGTTGGTTTTTTTGTCACACTTAAATGGTTGTAAAGAGATTCACCAATATTTGATAAGTCTTCCAAACCTATTGAGTTAAATAAGAATCAAACTTGGTACATATATTCTGTATTGATTAATGTTAATAGTCATGCTGCAGAACAAGATATATCCCTAAGTTTCAAAGTTTATCTGGCCTTTTAAACATTCTGGTTTGAATTCTCCTGTTTATTTATTTTGCAGTTCCGTAGGACAAAAGACAAATTACCCCAAAATATATACTTGCTAACAAACTGATTTTTTAGACTACTCTCCTGGTTGCAAAAGAAAATATGCAAAACTCAGAATTTCTCACAATCTGGTGGCACCAAGCACTACTTCTTCTCTCCTCCTTAAGTCCAGAAGCTTTTATTCCATCATTCCATTAAAAATAAACCAGAACAAAACACACTGCTCTGGAAACCTGCAGCCAGCAACTGCCATGTACTTTAGGCGGTGTTAGCTGTTGGCAGTGAATAAAAGCTTCAGCAATGGCTCTTTGAAGTAGAAAGGATCTCTCGGAACACTAAAAGCAGTGGGGTTTTCCCACCTGGCCTTCCTGATAGACCTTCACAATCTCTGGACAGATTGACTCTACATCCTGAGAAGTAAAGCGGTCTTAAACATAGTGGTTAAAAATCCTACCTCCTCTGATTTCTGGGAAAAAGTCCCGATAGAGACAGGATTTCACTGCGTTCATCCAGATTCCAAGATACTCCTTGATGTTTATAGGGTTCCGTTATGCAAAGAACTACTGTTAAAGTTCCTTTGACAGCAGTTTGACATCCACCAGCATGAAAGCTGATCCTGACTTGCTTTGACATAAATACTAGCAGACAGCACAAGCTAGAGTTGCATCCAGATCCAAGACTAGAGAGGCACAAACATGTATAATAACACCATTTACCACCTTTCCTGGCCTTGGGATTCATAAAATATGTCTCAGCTTATCCAAAGGATCTGGACAATTTCCTCTAAAAATCACTTAAGCACTGAAAAATTATTTCTCCAATATGCTAAGCGTTAGATATAGAATTCATGGAAGTGTGGCATGATATAAATGTTTTACTAGCACTCATTTAGGATGACCTTACATTACTCACATTTGGCACAGCCATAAGTGAGTCAT
>JAOWBP010002392.1:1085076-1104312 GCA_028571105.1 Tragopan temminckii
ATTGCATTTTTGCATAAGATTTTAAATTCAAGATACTTCAGGCTTATTACACTGGCTCTTCTATCGGCATATTAAAACCTTGTAAAGAAGATATGGCAATTCATCCAAAGTGATGTTGTTTAGTGCAATGCCCGATGCATTTTGAATGAATTTGAATGAAGACTGAATTCCAACAAAAATTCTGACTTCTAAAAGTCTCATTTTGAGAAACTCACTTTGCCATCAAATAAAATTTTTAAAATAGCAGAATTTATATCAGGTAATACGTGTTATTATACTGAGTTAAAAGACTTTCTTACCAGTGGAATTTTTTTTTCCCACTTCAAATGTGAAGTGATGCACATGTATGGTACACTTATCCCTTCTTTTATGGAATATTAAGGTGGAATAAGGCCCTGTCTCTCCACTGCATACAGAACTTCCTAGGATCTGCAAGATCTGCCAGCTCCTTAGATTTTCTTTCCCCTTTCAGGGCACTCATCTTGGCTATTATAACAAATGATCAAAGCACAAAGCTAATGATGTCCCAAGGAATTTGAAAATATTTAATTTAAAAATATTATGGCATCTTGTGGTTGTTTTCATTGTTCGGGTTTTTTAATGTTAAAACTGTGGTAACTAAAATATCACAAAAATTATGCAGAAATTCCATCATGTGTAAACAGTATCACACTTCTAAAACCAACATTGATTTTTATGGTAGAATAAAAGTATGGGTAAGAATTCAATTCAATTTTGTGCTCTGACAGAGAAAATAACTCCATTGAAATGGGAACTTATTTATCACTCCTTGTCAGGGTTTGGCATAGCATTTCCAAACATGTTCTAAATATACTTGGAAACTTTGAGAATTTTTAACAAGACTGAAGCAAGTTCGTTTTTTGTTTTTTTTGGTTTTTTTTTGATTGTTTGTTCTTTTAAAGTCACCTTTGACATACTATTGCCACATCTTATTAAAGAGAATATATCAGAGTTCTGGATGAGTCATTTTCTGTAGAGAAAAGCTGGATTTATGGTTTTGAAGATCCAGCTTAGAACAGGTAGAAGTGATCTTATTAACTCATCCTGATGGAAGTGATTGGTATGCAGAAGCTTAACTAAGGTAAAAACATGACCTTCTTTCGTCAGAAAACGCATTTACAGAGACTATGTTTTATTCAATAACAATCAGCTTTTCCATTTTGAACCACATCAACAACCACAAATTCCTTCAGTCCTTGTGTACTCAACTTGTTATCCTTTGGGAATTGAAATATTTTGTTTTTTCAAAAATATATTGAAGTCCTGCATCAGTCATTTATGATAAATCTCAGTGGTTTGCCAGGTACAAGCAACACACATGTGGATCATGTTTATTGTGAGTTGTGTATTCTGAAGTAGCGTGTGAATGATTTATCTGAAGAGTTAATGTGCTCACTGAAGAGGTCATTAAAGGAACTTGGATGACCACACTCACAACTTAGATATCGCTACCTGCCTCAGAACAATTGCAGAGATGTCTAGCTGGTTCTGCTGGGCATGGATCTTGGCGTTCTTGTTGCAGCCTCGTTGTAACCCAGTAACAGCTTGTTCAAACAGTGCTCTTGCCTCCTAGCATGAAAGGGGAGTTTTCACAATGTGCCCCTGCCTCGTGTGTCAAGGAAGCTGGATTTGGCAGCAAACAGGACAGCTGATCTGTTTGATAGGAGAAGAGGAAAATGGGGAGGTTTGTCCTGCATCAGAGAGCCTAGTAGAATGCTTGCTGGTATTCTGGGATATCATTGTCTCCCTTTTGGAGCTGTTCTGAAAATAAGGATATTGGCTTTTCTTAAGGCAGACTGTAGGGAAGCATTAATATGGGTGTGTACTCATGTTATATATAGCAGTACTAACATCTTATTTTGTACTAAGCTGGTGGACAGCCTCTGGAGTTCCCAGTGCATGTGTTTCAGGGATTTATGTTTGTTTATATATGTAGAAAATCTCCTCTATTAATTTTATAGGCAGCTACAGCACTTCTCTAATATCTGAAGTTTGTTATGTACCTAAGACACCAAAGAACTGAATGCTGATGTACCGTATTCCTTAGGGCTATAGATTTTACCAGGCATCTGATGCCCACCCCAGGAAAACAACCCTTTGATTTCAGGAGGATTTTCAAGGAACTTAAGTTTCTGAAGTGCTTAGAACAAGATTCCCTTCCGCCTCTCCCCCCTTCCCCTTTTTTTTAAATTCCCTTCTCTGAAGCAAAAAAAAAAAAAAAAAAAAAAAGGAACTTGCCTCTCAAAGGAATGTAGGAGAATCCAAAAGCAAAATTCCCTCACAAGCTGACCCAGGCAATTTGAACAGAACCTATCCTATGATCCCATGCTTAGTTTTACGGGGTTTTGCTTTGCTCATTTGTCTTTAGGGCTTATGACAGCAATAACAGCTGACAGGTTTTATCTCCTCTAGGTAGCTTGCATTCATCATCTCATTTGTAAGCTGAGCATTGTATTATTGCATTTCCCCCTCCCAGTTGCATTTCTAGCCTATCTGCAGATGGCATAGATACCACCTGTCTTCTGCTATGAGGAAAACAAGCATCATGTGAGATTGGCCTTCCTGACCTTCCTAATGGTGATCTCACATGATTTTTTTTTTTTTTTTTCCTGTATGGTCACTGTGGTAACTAACACTGGTCTTTTGAAGTGATAGTTTCGTTTAATAATAGTTGTTATTTATACAGTCATTTGAGCTGCTAGTAGAGGGGAAACAAGTGCATCCAAAGAAGAAAATCTTATTTGCACAATCCACATGCTCAATAGAACATTATTTCTCATATTAAAAACATTTCAGTCTTGTAATTTTCCATTTCACTTGTTTTGTTAATTTGTTAAAAGCAAAATTCTTCAACTATTTCAAATGCTCATTGCCAGAGCGCTAGCAGTTCAAATAGCTGAATAGAGTTTGTTCTGTTTCTGCCACACAAGGCACGCAGTCCATTAAGCCTTTTATTTTATAATTGGATTTGTAAATGGAGCTAACTTAAAAGGTCTCTATTACAGTGCAGGATCAGCCATGCACGTACCAAGTAGTAAAAAAACTGGGTAAAACGTACCATTCTGATAATAGATAGTTTAAGAAAAGAGTCTTGCGTTTTCTTCAACAAATGCAACATACAACATTCACTTCTAACTTACTTATAGGAATGGTTCATACTGGAAAATGATCTGGAATAGGACAGTTGAATGAAGAATTGATATTCTGCCCATCTCCACTCTGTGAGTGTGAGGCTTTCAACTTGTATAGTGTACCATGGTACTGTAGCAGAGGGATTTACCTCCTTATATCTATTTACTAGGGAGTCAGCATTGCATGACTCCGATTTCTCTTGTCCCTGGGACTTTTCACAGAACTGTGTGTATATAGCTGCCCTAAGTGTCTGCAGTAACTGTGTATGGCATCTGCATTCATGTGAAGCATGGGAGGGCTTTCTGCTTCAGATTGAATACGGCTGCTTCTCACACCCTGAGAGCTCCTTTGTTTTCTCTCCCTACCTCACTGCTTTGTCTTTTTTTTTTTTTTTTCACTAAAAGAGGTTTATTTGTTTTAATCAAGTGTTATAAATGTAGTGTCATCAGCTCAGTATGGAACTAAAAGAAAAGCATATCCTGGTGGGCAAAATAAAGGTAGATCTCCATTGCATACTGTGAAAGACAGTGAGGAGTTGTATGTCCCTTGGTATTACAAATGAGTTTATAGACCTGATAATAAAAATATTTTAAAGGGCAGGAGATAGCAAATGTACAGACAAGAGGAGGGATTCCAGGCCTGTATGATCATGTATGAAAGGGCATGGAACTGGGCGTAAAGGAAAATTGCAGGAAAATGAAGGGAAGAAAAACTTCTTCAGAATTTATAAATCTGAGGAAGTGATACAGAATTATCATGTGAGGTATCAAATTATGTTGATCTTGCACTTCTGTAATAAAATTCTTTGGTTCCTGGCAAAAATGATTCTTTTCTGCAGACACAGGCAAAGGTAGCAAGCAGTGCTTAGAAGCAGAATTGTGCTGAAAAGCACTAACAGCTGGAAGGAATTCCTTAAGTCAGAGCTCATGAATGAACATACGATCTGGAGACGTACAACGGTGAATGCCAAGACCAACTATTACCGTGTCTGTCAAGGCTGGGAATGTAAATGCCATGCCAAAAATGAAAGAAATTTTTTGCTGAAGAATAAGAAATTTCACCGTTGTCAGAACTTCACAGAAGTTCGTTTAGTTACTCTATGAAGTTGTACCAGGAAAAGTTGTTGTAACAACTGATAAAATGTGAGGGTTGTGACTGTTCAAATTATTTTAAGAAAAATAATCACCTGAAAACAAGCATTTCTTAAAGGCAATCTGCTGAAGAAGTAACTGCACATGAGTAGAGAACTTACCTTGATGGTTGGTAGCAGCAACTCCTGGTTCATTTGCCAGTCACTGGGAAGTTCAGAATGGATTCAGAAGGCAGCAGGGGTGAGAGGGTTTTTTGAGTTTTACATTTGCCTTTGAGGCACTGTTTGAAGATGGTGCTTACCTCTGCTTTCATAACTTTACTTTGGGAACTTGGACGTCTGTCTTAGGATCTAGATTTGATAGAGATTGTGCATGTACATGTTGAATTTTCTTTTCTAAGATACAGACCTAGCCTCTGAAATTCCCAGGCAAGAGGGTGAGGGAGGCAAAAAGATAGAACTTGAGCTGATATGTAGGAAGCAGTTCCCTCATGTGAAACAAATTTTACACCACAGAAGGCTTAGTATTAATGCAGGAACTAAACTGCTGTTCAGAAATACTAACATTGAAATTGTTCTGATTTCCTGTGGGGCTGCTCAGTCTTTTAGGTTGTCAGTCCCCAATCATGACTTTATACACACGTATATTTGGAGCTGCATACTGTATTAGGGCTGAAAAAGATGGTGAAGGTAGCATATGTGGGCATAAATACAACAGTCTGAAACAGCATGCTGTGCAATGAGCCTTTTGGTACTTTTTATTTCCAGTGCACTGAACAGTGAAGATGCTGTTTTTCAACACTGGAACCTAGCACATTTAAATCATGATTTGGTTTAATATAGAAGTTTGTAGGTACAAGGGAATGGGTGGAAGAAGGAGAGTATAAAATCATAGAAGCAGTTTGGCAATTTGTGTTGACACTTCTCAGCTAATTGTGAGTTGGTCATTCTTCAAGTGAACAAAAAGCAAGTGAGCTTTGAAGCAAATAGAAAGCATTTAAAACTTTCCTACTGTTGCAAAATGACTGCAGCAGTGAGATGAAAGGAGGTTCCTCTGAAGGCTGCTCAGCCTGAGCCTTGCTTGTTCTAACACAGCTCTGAATTCTGACCCGGCCCTGGCAGCAGTCTGTGACTGTTTTAACCCTGTGTCTGCCTTCTGGTGCTATCTTTGGTCTGGCTCCGTGGTATCTCAAGGATTAGCTGTGTGCATACTCCAACAGCTTCGCGCGTCTCTTGGCAATATCCAGCCTTAAACTTAATACAGTGGGAGGCCATTCTTCCCATCGCTGTGCCTCTTATTTGTTTAGATTTCATTCAATTGTTGGATCTGCCACGAGCTTTACATTCTTGCCTTCTTGGTTGGCCAGTAAGTGCACGTGCACAACTTACTAATAAGTGACACATTTTTGTCGTCGTTTCCAGACTGGTGCTGTTATGCCTGCCCCGTGTGTGCCATTTTGTGTTCAGTGGTAATCCTGTTCAGGTGCTGTCTGCTAATGCATCTTAATAAGCCATTACTTCAGACAAAGTACCTGAATAATTTCACTATGCTTATATAAGCAAATGTCTCTGTTATTTTGCCCCTTATCTTTCTAAGCGGGGATGTTAAGGTTTGGTTAGATGTGAGGGCAGTGCAGCAGTCTGCAAGGTTCCGAACCTTAAAGGCTAGGTGCGTACCAGCCATCTCTGCTGCTTGTGCTCAGCATGGGTAATGCTGCAAGAATCACCAAATGAAGCACAGGGTTGCATTGGTCTTAGGAATTTCCATTGTGCAAGGATGTCTGAGAAGCTTTATGCATTTGGCTTTGTACTTAACTAGAGAAAAAATGAGATATTTTCAACAGGAAAAAAAAAGACAATGTTCTTCTGTGATACCCCTGGCTACTATAAAGAAGCTTATGGCCTCAGCAGGAATTTGGACTCTGAAGTGAGAGAGAAAATGAGACAAAGGAAAACTGACAAGCAATAAATATTCCCTTTCCACTTAACTTGCCAAAAGGCTTAAGAATCTAACACCAAAAATCTGTGTTGAAGTGTTCTTGCTCATTTTCCTAAAGCAGTGCTTTTCTTATTCTCTAGAAAATATGATCAAATTTTAACTAGGCTGCTGCTTAAGAAAAGCTTTGCTATGACTCATGCAGTAGTTAAGCTGAAAAAAATGTGGCGTGAAGCTCTTAACTCTCACTGATATTTGCCTGCCAATTAATTTTCTAGAGTGTGATATCTTGTTTGATACTCAGTGATTTACTTAAACATGGTTAGTGCTTACTTGGTTTGAAGCTATTTTAATCACAGTGATGGGTTTCTTCATCCTAATACTTACACTTAAATATGTGCACTTTAGTCCTATAGCTTTCACCAAATAGAAAACAACCTTGCTGTTCTAGGGTGAGGAAGATAAGTGTAGGGCTGAATCCTACATTTGGATCATTGTACTTTGGGACTGCCACTCACACAGGTCTGGTTATTTCCAAAATGAGACAGGATGAAATAAAAGAAGAATTTTCACTTTGGGAATTCTAAGACCACAAACCATTACTTTTATATAACTTTACCCACTTGAAGAAAAAAAAAAAAAAAAAAAGGGATTGCCCAAAGTATCATGCATTCCTTAGTCAACCTGTGTATGTGTAATAGTAGGAATGTCACACAGGGTTTTCCTGCTATGGGTTTTTTGTTTGTTTGTTTTCATCAGTTCCTGTGTAGAATTTCCACTGATGGTCCCTACCTCCGAGAGCAGGGAGTGATGTCGAAGGGCAAGAAGTATGTCTTGCTGTTCATTGTTGTGGCCACCGGGTGTCATTCTAGGAGCAGACTTTGGCCAGCCTGGATGCATTACTATGGCAGCAAACGCTGGAGGCCTTACAGAGTAAGTTGCTTTGCACAGAATCAGCTTCAGAAGTAATGATTATTCATCTTTTGTATCTGTTTCCTTTAAAAATTATTCTAAGGGATAAACAGCGTTGTTCCTTTCCTTTTCTACATCTAGAGTGTCATGTACTGAGATGATGTAGCGAAAACAGTGAGGCAGCTAAAGGTATTTACGTTCAGATGTTCTGTAAGTGCTGTATATGCATCTGGGGAAGCTTCTGTATCTACGTGTCATAGTTTGCATAAGTACAGTGCTTCTGAAGATGCTAATAGCTGCTTTCAAAGTGACTTTATTGGTGGCTGTTTTGAATTTGTTTGTAACTGACTGCAAAATGGAGGTGCAAAAAGAACAGGGTGAAGAACAATCTCTAGGCTGAATCAAGTAATTGCTTCCCAGTTTTTTCCCAACTCATACTGGGCAAAAGACAGCTCTAGAAAAGGTCCACCAACACCTGTATAGACTTAAGTTGGTGTTACACCAAAGAAAGCTTGCTTAACTAGGCAGTCCTAGATATATTCTGCTGGTTTTGTTTCAAATAATTCTTAGGAGGAGTTTATGTGGGAGAATGAGCCACTGCATGCACTGGATATCTTTAGGAAGAGGAATAGTTACATGAAAACGCATATGAAGAAAAGGAGATGAAAGGTTTGATGAAGGGAAGCAAGGTACATGATACATTAGGCAAAGAGGACAGATTTTGGTAGGGCAGAGATTTATGGAGCTTTGAAAGTGAGGACGTGAACTTAAAAGAAGAAGGACTCTGGAAGGAAATGGAGATGCAAGTAGGGAGTTGAAATATTGGAGAGCATTTCCAGCACTCTGAAGTGTGAAAGAAAAAAGGGGATTTTGTCTTGTATGCTTATCTGCAGCCCAGCATATTTGTTTCTTTAAGTGATTAAAATACCACTAAGTAGAAAGCATCAGTTTAAATCCGTATAAATTAATCTGGAGACCCACATAGAATGCTACTAAATTGCTGGGAACTTACTCAAGAGTGCTGAGGAGTGGCTGATAGCAAAGCTTCACAAGTTACAAATACCAATATCTAAGCTGCTCTTGGAATTCTTGTCCCATGTCACTTGTGATGTGGTGTTTTCAAAATAAAGCAAAATGCATACGCCTTACCTAACATTTAGTTTCCATATATTTTGCCTGCCACTTAACTATCAACCAAAAGATTTGGAGTTTAGATTTAAAATACAGATTACATGTATGACACTGTTCTTACGTGGAACACAAGGGCCAGTCAGCTCAGTCATGAGCTGAAACTGTCCAGGACAGATATGTTTTGAGCAACAGAGAGATTTGTCTCTTCCATGAAAGCTGATGCTCCTCCTGCCGTCTCAGAGCTGGAATACTGTTTTCCTATCTACAGTTCTCAAATGAAGACTGTTCATTAGCAAGATGGGTTGCAAATGATGGCAGTGCAAATAATGAGGAAATCCTTTACAGTTCTTGTTTTCTGTGCTTTTGATCAGCCTGGCTTGCTCTTAACTTGAGAATTTAATTATTTATTTATTTTCCTGTGTGTGAGAATTCTGTTGTGAATGTCATGCTTGCAATTGAATGGATTTAAAGATTTTCTAAAGCAGGTGGACAACTTATCTGATAAGTAAAATGCGAACTCTTTTAATTGGATCAGATACAGGAACACTTACTAATTTGTTCTTCCGTTATGGTTGCATTTCTGGTAGTATCAGAACTTGGAAACTTGCCTCTTGTCATACTAATAGCTGCTGTAGAGGCTATCACAAGCTGCCAATAAGTTGTCTTGTGAACATAAGCATAGGCACTGGAGATAAATTTCAGACTTTAAAACAAAAAGTGTTGTGCCCCTTCCCTTTAGGATCTTCAATATTTTACAAGTTTTCTGGAATGCGTGCCACTCATTTGGGAGTGAAAGTGATCTGTCAGCTTTGTGTTGCCTAAGGTTATGATAAACCTCACTTTATCTAGAACCGTTGGGATGTTTCTCAACCATATTTACTTTGCAGTAGAGACTGTATTGATTTATACCTGCCTGAAGGATCTTCTTCTCAAAAACTCTTACTGTCAATACAAGTCCTACCCAGTTTCTTCACGAACTGTTCCCTGACAAGAAATGCTCCTTAGCCCCTCAAGGCTGTAAGAAACCTTGTTTCTTTCTGATTCATCTCCCATCCTCCTCCTCTTTCCTTCCCTAGCTCTATACAAGCTTAACAGTGGAACAAAAAGATGTTTTTGGTGCTTACAATCAGGTTTCAGGTAAAAGCTTTAACCTAGAACAGTTTTAAAGCTTAGAGCTGTAGCTGCCCAGCTGCTTCATCCAGCCTTCATGCTGAATTCCTAGCACAGATGCTAGAGTAGAAGTAACATATTATTTCCAGAATTTAGCAGTCATTTCTGAATTATTTCTTCCAGTATCTTTTCTTGCCTTGAAGGTAAATATTATAATAGAGATGAACTGCCAAGAAGAAAAATGACAGCTGGACGTAGAAAAACTGTGATTTCTGCTATGTCAAGTGATACAGAGTTTATTGACGTTTAAGTGAAGCACATCCTTTGATAGGATGGTTTGGTGTCTTGAGAGCCACTTGCATATTAGGGATTGTATGGTGCCAGTTCACTTCGACTCTCAAGGCTTCTTTGATATTAAATGTTTCCATGTGCACACAGTCTATAAAACTGGTGATGTCTATATGATCACCAAATTTCTTTTGTGATTACTACATGTGATCCTATTAATGACTGATGCAGTCAAATACTGGTTGACTTGAGGTTTATCAGGTCTTGCTTTGTGCAAGATTCAGGTCAAGATTTGTGCAACTGTGTTCTCAATACATCATCTTAATCTTCAATCGGAGACAAAGGTTTTGTTGTTATTTTTATATCTTCTATAACAAGTTGGAATAGTTTGGGGGTTTACTATATCTAATTATACTATTGTGTTCTGAAGGAGACAGAAAAATGGTATGTTACATGCAGCTAGTAATTACCAGGAGACTCAGAAGATATATTTGAAAAAGATCTAGTGGTAACTGCTTAAAATATTGCAACTCCTGCAGAGTTTGCTTTTAATGTTAGGTTGAGCGTATGTTCAAACACAGTGCATCTAGTTACCAAGTCTGACTTAACTACTAGTTGTCTTGTTTATGATGTTGAGCAATCGAAAGGGGGAAAAATAGCACAACATCTTGTTTTTCATTTTGGATCTTGGGTTGTTAGTTGTTTCTGTCTTTTCTAAAGGAGCAATGTTGGTGAACATGTAAGGAACTATGGAGGTTGAGAGTTTCACTACATCTGTGCCCTGCCCCTTTCACGTGGAACGTGTCTGGGGGCACAAGGAGGAAGGAAACTCACAGTTCTGCCAGGAAAGAATAATCTCTATAAATGTCTGCCTGCATGGAGGCACAGACAGCAGCTGCTTCCACAGTGATATCATCCTCTTCTTGGATATTTAGGAACCACAAAGACCACAGAATAAGGAAGGAAGCCTAGGCACACTGTTATTTCTAAACTGCCAGGTTCAGATACCACTTTTCCTCAGGAGTACTGGGAAGCAAGTCTTACCTTTTAGCTTCAAAAAGCCTTTGTATTCCTTCTGTTAAAAATGATTTGGTGTTGTTGCCCCTAGCTGGGCGTGTGTGACCTGGTCTTTTCTTAGAAAGACTGAATTTTATGTGCTTTCTTCCATCAGAAAAAACATGCTATATATATGCTATTGTTTGTTTGTTTGTTTTATGGGATGGGCTGTTCTTGGCAACCCAGTGTGATGTATTAGCCATTTTTACCACTGCTCAAATACATCTGAAAAAGACAAGGTGACTTGAAGCAGGAGCATACCTGAATCCAGTGCTAACCATCTGTGCTAATTTTGAAAATGGGAGTAATAAATACCAGGAGGAGATTTGCTCTGTCCTTCTTTCTGCCCTTCTCTACAGCATCAAATTAGAAACTTTCTGTTTAAAATACCAGCTGGAACTTCAGAGAAGACGATTCTCCTCCCATTAGCTCAGAAGACAATACTTGGTTCATGTAACATAACATTAAGACATGGAGCTTTGTACTTTTGGGGAAAACAATGTTTGGTGAAAGTGCACATCCCCTTCAGATATAAATTAACTACAAGTTGACTGATGAACCCTTCCAACAAAGTTCTGTTCAGATACTGTATTAAATAGGTACATTTAGTAATAATTAATACTGTGCAAATAACCAAGATATGAAAATACCTCAACTCCAGTTTAAATATTACTTTGTATGGTCTTAGTTCACTCCGGCTCTCTCCAAGGCTTTCACTTCTATCTCCAGCAAACAGCCAGAGTCAATAACTACTGTAATATCATCAGATCTGCACTTCCAACAAAGAAATGTAATGGTGACCTATTATGATTAAAGCCCTAATAACAGATCAGAATGCTTCACAGTTGCACAATTCATGCCTTTTATGATTTCTTTTGCCCTAATCCCCCGAAGTGCTATACAATATTTGTAGAAAGTTACTGAGTGACTGGAAAGCAGTAAGTCCAGTTAGATGGAACTCCCATTTTGTTACTGATTGAGTTCTCTACAGATGTTAAGTGAAGCTTTATTAAAGTAGGTACTAGCATCCTCTTACTTTAGAGTTAACTGTCTGGCAGTACAGAAATTATGAATGGTATTTGTTTTATTTTTTCTTTGAGACGATTACAGATTCTCAGTTATTTGTAACATCACCTTTTTGCCGTCTCTTCATTGAAATAGCTGCTCCAGTACATTATGCTTTTAAGTTTCAGATAAACTGCTTCACTGACTCACTTTTCTGGACAATATGTAAAAATTCTACTAGCTCTCTCAGCTTTGACAGGCCATGGAACAGTCATGGCAAATCCACAAGGTCAGCCATTATTCAGAAACAAGGCCAGGGGTGTTTCTTTAAACCGCATTCTAGCAGTCTGCAGAGGAACATTATGTCCTCATACCAAATGTTTCAATTAGACAAGACTTCATTTCTGAGGTTCTGCTAGCAAATCATCACAATTTCTGTGGCTGAGATGTGAAGAGCCTAAATCCCATTCCGGAACCAAATCTTTTTTCCACGTTGGTTTAGCAGACCACTAATGTTAAGTGTGAGATGCAAACCAATAATGCAATATGTATGTGTGTTGGGATGGAGAAGGAGAGCTCTCTCAAGCCCTTATGCAGAAAGGCAGCCAGAAAGGATGATATTGGTCTAACACAGCAAAATGGGAATTACCAAGATTTTTCAGCTGAATCTTTTTCTTTATTAAGTCACCATGGATATATTAGGAAAAGATTTAGGCGTGTAGTTTTTTGATGAGCTACCAGTTAGGGAAGCCCTCTTGAGGCCACATGCATTTCAGATTATTTACTTTTTTTTTTTTTTTTTTCTTTCTTTCTGTGATCAGTTTTGACTAAGACACACAAGTGCTTTTTAACCCCATTGATTGCCTAATCAAAACAATAATTACCCAGGTATTGCTTTCTTCTATCTGCTTTGTATGACATGCTTTTCCTTGTTCCAGAGTAGGTCGTGTGGCTACTAAAGTTCTAAGAAGTCTTTGCTGAGAAACCTCCAAATTTATGTTTTGGGTCAGTAATCAGGTTTACTTAAAATGTCTTGTTGGGGTAGAGAGTAGAAGCAGGGATGGAATGGAATTATTGCAGTTTCTCCTTTGAAAGCTATTAATTCTTCAAGCAGCATTGTGCATGCTTTGGCTTCCTACATGGAAATTATAGTGAAGAAACCCACACAGTTGTCTTGTACCATGCAGAATTACTCTTTGGTACTTCCCAATAGGGCCAGGAAGATTTTCTTCTGAAAGTAAACAGATAGTAATTCTCTGGGTGAAACTTTCATGAGTATAGCGGAATAAAATCCTGTTTGGCTTACATGGATGTGGAAACTAAATATCCTCTAATCAACGTGGGCTTGATTATTTCTATAAGTAATTTCCATGGCTGGTTTTTTAAACCTGTGGCAATTTCATATATGGGAATCTGGAGTTTGGTGATATAGGGTACTCATTGTACAATGCAACTGTCTACAAGTCTCATTTCAATGTAGTCAAATGCATGTTGAACACTGAATTATCTGGCTGATAGGATGGGTAGCTTGTTTGTTCAAACCATAATACCAGCTGGCAGCTGCAGAGAATGACACTGACATTTGTGTAGTGGCAGGTACAAACATTTCTTCCAGTTTATATTCATACTTAAATACCACACCACGCATTTAAAAAAATAAAATCAAAAAGCTAAAACTATCCCTAGGTCATGTCCTTCTCTCTGTTAGTACAGCTGTGTCCTTTTACAAGCTGGTCTTTAGTGCTTGGGTTGGTTGCATTTTCAAAAGGCAAATACCACTCCCTTTGGAGGCAGTTTCATGATCAATAGATTTCGTTACAGGCAATGTTTTCTCCTTCCTTTTGTTCATTTTTATTAACCCTAGATGACTCTTATAATCTCTCAGGAATCTAATACCTAGCTCTTTGGATCACTCCCTTTTCAGCCCCTCCATGCCTCACACTCTTTGGAGATGCTATGTATTACCTCCTGGCAAAATCTTCTAGAAATTACCTACTCTTTGTGTTGTTGAGCAGAACGTGCTTAATTTTTGTTGTTGTGTTAGTGTAGTTGTGGTTTTGTTTTTTATCTTCTCCTCCTATTCTCTTTTGTCACCTGGTCCCATTATGGTCAAAAAATAGAACTAATTTTAAATAGTTCAGAAAATAGGAGTAATGCAGAGAACTAAGTTTGGAGAATACAGTGAACATAAAACTGTAAAGGATACATTATACTTTCAATCGTCTTCTTAATTGGCATTCTTTGAGAGGTGAGGGATATACAGGTCAAACTGATTTGGTACAGTGGAATGTTAATAGATCTTTCCGTGTTTTCCTTTATATACTTTTATCTGAATAAATCAATGGAGTGACTCCTTCTACAAGGATGAGATTAATAGGCAATGATTTCATATCAGTATGAAGTTGGATATTTTTTCTCCAGAGCACAGTAAGTATAGGATGGTATGTAAGGATTAGCTCAAACTGATGTAACTCCATTTATGAAAGATACTTCAAAGGAAAATCCTGATATAGTCTGACACAAAAATGCTGTAATGAAGCAACCTACTCTCCAGCTAGGGTATATTTATTAGTTACATGGGCCAAAGTATTTGCAGAAAGATGATGAAGCACTTTTTTTTTTTTTTTCCCTAAGTTGCTTAAAATTATATGTCAGTATAATGTTATTTATGGCACCTTCTAGCTCTTTTCATTTAAAATCAGAAGCTATTATATCCTTTCTTATGGTGGGGAAGAGTTCTTTGAGCACAGTTAAAAACAGAAACACTTGAATATTCACCAAGATGTATTTTTTCTTTTATGATTAGAATATAAATATTGAACCCTCTGAGAGCTGAGACAATAAGAAAACTAACAAGCAGAGTTTTTCATTCTAGTTGTTTCTAACCAGGTCAGAAAATGGCATACTCTAGTAGCTGTTCAGCAGAGGAGGACAAATGCCCATGAGTAAACTTAAACAATTACTGACGATGCCTGAAACAGTGTGTATCTGCTGCAGACCTACCCTGACACTGTTCCAGTAGTACGAAAGAAGTTGCCTTCCATAAAGGGCCAAAGCCTGTAAACTTTGCCCCTTGAAAGATGTTTTTAGAGTTTTCGACACAATAGTAGTGGGAATCACTGACACAAATGCAAAACTTAATACTATGGAAGAGTTAACATAAATTCTCTGTGGTCTCTCCTTATCCTGACATGCTCATATGCCCAGATCTGAGAGGATGAGTGGCGCAGGGTTCTGCCTGCACTGTGCAGGTGCCCCCAGGTTATGGTCATTTCGTAAGAATCCTGCTTTTATTGAGAAAGCTTTACTGCTTTATTGCTTTCTCTATAAAAAAAAGATAAAATCCTACGAATACATCTATAGCAGCGCAATAAGAATGAAAGTACTGTGGCTCCCAAAGTTCCTATTGTACAATAAACTCAATATTTCCTGCTAGTTTCAAAGTGAGCAGGTCTAGTTTCCCTCTCACTTAGAAATATGGATAACCCTCATCTTGTTCAGCTATTGCATTGTTGGGCAGGAAAGTGAATCAGTTAAAATAAGCCCTTCCTGTGGGATTTCAGATTTGGGCCATTATTCCAAAAGTCATTGGCAAATTGTCCTTCAGTGGACAAAATGCCCCTTAGTGACTGAAACTAAACAAGTCAGTCAGGATCCTGTATGAAGCTGCGTGCGTTAATCCTGTTCATAAGCTTGCATACGATTCAGTACTCATGCCCCCATGAAACGTGATCAGTTGTGTGGAAAAGCTTCACCCTGAAATTACTGTGTGGTGCATTTTATCCAGCTGTGGGCTAATGATTTATTTAGAGCTTAGTGAAATATCTGTTTGACGGTAGCAAACGACCACACCTCGCGCAGCCAGGGGACACTAGCATTTCTAGGCAGGTGGAAGCAGTCTTTGCTCAAAAGAACTCAAACTGTTTTGTGAATAAATGACTGGTGCCATTTTGAGTTGGATCTCGCCTCTCCTGTGGGAGCCCCAGCAGATTAAAAAAAAAAAAAACAAACACCAAAAACATGGGAAGATCAGGAGAGAAGTTTTGGTATCCCAAACTGGGACTCTGCTTGCTGGAGGCAGATGCAAATACAAACATCCCACAATACAGGGGGTTCAGTCGAATAGCACTGTAGTGCCTTTACAGCTTAGTACCACAGTGTGCAGGAAATGCTTGAGATATGATCCAAGGACCTTAACGTGATTTTTATCTTTTGTTTTTCACCCTTTTTGCTTTACCTGTCTTTGAAGTATATTGTGCATGTTTGGGATTTATAATGAATGAATGTCATCCTTGATGACACTAGAAATGCAAACGAATGCTCTGAGAAAGCTGATGAACAACTCTTATTAGTTTTGGGTGAGGCTTTTTTTTGTGCACTGCGTAAAGCAATCTATATGTTTCTGTAATCTTTTAGAATGCATTTCTGTTTTTTAAGTTCTCTGCAAATATCAAGTATTCATAGTGTCCCACACCTTAGTCTGTGCAGTCTGAATCACTGGCAAAAAATATGCACTATAGAGAATAAAGTAAGTCTATGTGTTGGACTTCAGAATACTAGTACCTTGCCATCCGCCCTCTCAACCTTCTCTGTGCATCATATTCCAATTTTCTCTTGGCTGCTGCACTCTTCTCTGTTGTCTCTATGAGCAACGCATTGATTTCTCCCTTTAGATCAATTATTGCATCAGTAAAAGGGGAGATGAGTGTGTGCAACCACTAGGAGCTGGCAACTCCAAGTTTTCTATCAGTACAGGACAGAAGCAGATGGATTCCCATGAGAGCAGCATGAGCTTCTGAGAGGAGCACATAACTTAGTGCTAGCTGCAAAAAGCAAGCCAGTGTACAATTGAACTCTCTCTGAACACAGCAGACATGCATGCACCTGATACAGGAATTTCTGCCAGCAGTGCAATTTGGTTTTCCTTATACTCAGGAAGTAGGAGAAGCTTATTATCACTACATTGAGCACATGCTCTGTGGTAGCAGCTACTTCTGGTTCTTTCAGGTACATCCAAGTAGGAAAAGTCATTATTTAAGCCTCTGTGCTGCCAAACTGCAGATTTGCCATGACTTACTGTATGTTTTCTGCTTTTAAGAAATACGCTGAACTCTGTGGCCCTGTAAATATTTGAAAAATACTTGCATAATGAGTTTAGAACTCCCCAGTAAGTCTTTTGTAGACCTATACAGTTCTGTAACTATTGTTGATTTTCATTTTTCCAGATTTGTAGTAGGATTTATTTATTTATTTGTTTGTTTATTTATTTGTGGCTGTGGTGGCACTGGCAATTAAGTTTAAAAACATCATCAAGGCTGGTGACTGCAATAGCAGCCAGCTGATTACCCTTGATAGATATTAATGCAGAGCCACTGAACTTTATAAACGCAGCTGCATCAAAGAACCTCTCTCTCTGCCAAGTTGCATAAGACAATATTAAATACAACATATTAAAAAATAGATCTGTCATTCTTTCTTCTCTCAATTTTTAGCTTTATCTGGTTTTTATCGAGGATTAGCAAAATATGAATCTGGAAGGTATTGAATATTCTCTGTTGAGCTCTGAAATGATTCCTTCTCAGGAGAATACCTCAGAATTTCTCTGGAACCTATAAAGCCTACATAAAATTATACTTTTTCTTTGGCAATCTTTGGTTTTAACCGAAAAGTAAGATAAATATATACTTTAAATTGGTTGTCTGATGGAGTTTAATGGAAAAAGCAGAGTACAGATCTTGCTTTGGATCAGCTAACATAGGCATCCTGAATATTCCTAAACAGTTGTCTACTTGCATTCTTTTTTTGAGAATTTTGCCTTGTTCCAGACTGGATATTGCATATTCTTTGAACTATTTTGAACAGTGAAGCTCATTTAGAAATAATTGCTGTTTAAAAAATAAGATTAAAATTGGCCCCATTTTTTTATTTTTTCTTCTGCTACATTTTTAGAACCCCTGTGAATTAGAATTTAAAGTAGAGTTTTCTTCTATTCCTTCCTATAATAGCACTTCTTTGAAAATTCCAAATATTTCTTTCATCATTATCCTCTTCAATCAGGCTGTTAGAAAATAGGCAGCATTCGTAGTAAACTATTTCAGGTAAACATATGAGTATTAAAAATATTGCGTGTTTATTTCTGGTGCGACCCTAAAGAGCTGTAGTAGAAAGAACACTTTACTACAGTGTCTGACAATGTTAGTTTTCTTATCCGAACAGCTCTTCAAGCTCAGTATGTAACTACAAGTCTGAGTAAATACTTAGTTTAGATGTGTGAGGTCACTGGAAAGGAACGCCTGCATTTATTTATACTGAAACAAAGCTAAATACATAAATGGCTAAGTTTTGCATCTTCCCTTGTTAGCATCACATTAAGTAGATCTCACAGAATCAGAACAAATGGGGAAAAAGAAAGCTCTTTTCCTTCAAGAAATATAAAAATAGAATCTGCAGGAAGAAACTGGGTTTCTGGTAGAAGATGTAGTGTAGTTGTGCTGACTTGCTGCTGGCAAAAAAAACAGGGAGCACAGAGGGGGGCAGGGGGCATACTAAATGTTTTCTGCTTTCTAATCGGGCTTAAAATTAGGGTTATCCAGAGGGAGCAAGGCACAGTACTGTACCAGAACTGTTCATCTTCATTCACCATCAGAAAAGTCAAGTCAGACACACGTTTGTTTGGAGGAGATCTGTCCAACTGGGTGGTTAAGTTTCTAGGAAACTTAAATGCTTTCCCTCACTTCTTAGAGGGAAGGAAAGTATTTTTACACTGACAAAAATTTAAGCTTGAAAGGTTTGGATTTTCTTTTTGTAGAAACGTGAAACCTAGTTCCAATTTTGTGGGGACATATGTAATTGTTCTGATTTTGCTGCAATTATTTTGTCTCTATGTAAATGATTTTGTATAATATGACAACTTGAAATTCCACAGTTCTATCATCTCACAAGTGTAGAACTGTATCAATATCATTTGACAAATGTTGGATACATCCAAGTATATAATCTAGCTATTGATCTGTGCTTACTTCAGTTCTGCTGGTAATATAGGTAAGTACACAGAAATCCATCCAGCTGTAATGTTGTGCCATTAAATGAGCATCATATCCCATAGAAACAATGGAATATGAAATAATGACTTGATAGCTTACCATTCATCCTAAACATACTGGAGGAAATATTATAGTCTAAAGAACTGCTCTGATAGGTTTTATAGAATTATAGAATCCTTAGAGTTGGAAGGGACCTTTAAAGGTCATCTAGTCCAACTCCCCTGGGACCTGCACAGCTAGATCAGGTTGCCCAGGGCCTGATGCAGCCTCATCTCCAGGGATGGGCAGTCAGCATCTCTAGGCAGCTTGTTTCAGTGCCTCAACACCCTCACTGTAAAAGGTTGTTTTTTTTTCCTTATGTCCAACCTAAATCTACCCTCTTTAAGGCTGAAGGCATTTCCCCTTGTTCTGTCACCTCAGATACTGCTAAGAGTATGTTCCTTCTTCCCCTCATGGGGACACAGGATTTTTCTGCTTAAAGTAACCTGCAGGACACCAAGGTAACCTATATT
>JAOWBP010002392.1:1133788-1145839 GCA_028571105.1 Tragopan temminckii
GCAGCCTTCTTTTCTCCAGGCTGAACAAGCCCAGCTCCCTCAGCCTGTCTTTGTAGGGGAGGTGCTCCAGTCCCCTGGTCATCTTCGTGGCTCTCCTCTGGACCTTCTCCAACAGCTCCCTGTCTTTTTTGTACTGGGGGCTCCACACTTGGACGCAGTATTCAGAGTGTCTCTTTTAAACAATCTGAAAGAAGAATCTAAATCTGAAGAAGTGTGCCTTCTGCAAGCAACACACTTTAGCTGATCATTTTAATTTTTAGCAAAATTTTTAGCAAAGTAGCTTGTCATTACAATAGCTGAAATTTAATGTTCTGGGAAGTCCTTATTTTTTCATGTAACTTATAATTGACAGGGGAAAGAAATCCAGACAGTTCCTTTTTTTTTTTTTTTTGGTACCTGTCCTATGTATTCTGTATTTATAGACTGCAAGGTCTAGAAACAGCACTGAGATTTTAACTCCCACTCATGAATGCTGTCCCTGGAGAGGAAGAACACCAGCCACACATGGCAAACTTGCCTGTGCTGCAGCAGCCTTCTGCAGCACAGCCCATCACATCACTGCTCAGATGGCGTCAGCAGCACCATTTCAACACAGCTGTGGGGGGTTTCTGGTCACTCCCTCTCACTAAGAGGAGCTCCTATCATTGGTCTAACGACTGCAGGTCCATAAGTTTCCCAAACAACTAAGAGTGCTGAGTTCTGAGAGGAGCTGTAGCTTGACCTCAGAAAATGCATATCTATGCTACCCCACATAAATTAGCAGTTGATCACTTCTGCCACCTGATGCTTGGTAAGAAATACATGTAAAAATCCCTTCTGCCACCAAAAACCACACGGAAGTCCGTATTTCCAAAACTTAAGACAACAGATGCCTGGATATACATATGCTCCCAACTGGCTGTAAAACAGGGTTATTATGTACAGGAACCATCCTCCAGCTTTATTTACTCAGTAATGTCAGCCCCATGCTTGAGCTGGGAACCTCTGCGGCAGCAGCAACTGTGACATTGTTAAGTAAGTCAGGCAAGGTTAATTACCAGCTTGTTTACATATAAAGATGATCTGTGATGAGAAAGACAACTCAGGAAAAGTACAGCATGATTAACTGCAGGTAAAACACCAGGCTGTTTGTTTAAGTTTTCCACTGATACAGAAGTAATTCTCTCTCTCTCAAGAGCCAGTGCACAGTTTATTCTTTCAGTCTTTCAACATTTTTTAATCAAAACTCAGCATTTCTATTGCACGCATTTTTCCCCTCATAGGCTATCTATGTTGTTAGGTTGAGTAGTAACTGAACAGCTCTCCCATGCAGACACATTACAGATGTATAAAATATCACCGCCATTTACTGAGCCTGGTGAGGATGCCTTTGTTACAGCTTTGTTTTAAATCCAGTACTGTGGCTGCCTCCTAGGGCCCTGAAGTAAGCACTCTTTTAAAAGAGCTACAGATTTATTCCTCCACTCTGAATAAGTGAAAATGTGTTTTGTTGAAACCTCCAGAGAGTAAATGGCTTTACTATAGAATTCCCTTTTGTTTATGGGCTTGATGAAAGCATTTGGCACTTAATGATTCCCAGGCTATTCCAAGTTAAAAAAAAAAAAAAAAGACATCAAGTGTGCTGAGTGTTAAAATGTTTTCCACCAACCTCAAAGCAAATTTAATATAAAGACTTGTTTCAGGTATCAAATTAGGGTAAAAATGTAATGCTTTCTGACTCGTACTCTTTAGCATTTAGAGTCAGTATAATGCCACATTTTGTTCTTAAAACAGTGTGGGGAATGAGGGAGACCTACAAAGGTGGCCACCTGAAATCCAAAAATCCAAGCATTCTCCTCTCAGCTTTAGCTTTATCATTGCTGCTCCTCACATTTTTGTTGTCTTCACAAAAAGAATTCAGAACTATTTCCATTTAGATTAGTCAGGAATTTTCCAGCAGGAAAATTTTAAATGTAAAACATAGATATTGGTTTTTGGGGGTAGTTTGGTTTTTCCTTTGGAGAAGTAGCCAGCCACTGGTCACTTCCCACTTAGACACTGTAGATCTCTCTTTAAGAAAAGCCGAGGCATAATTTGCTCATCTTATCCTGTTCTCTAGCCAATATATTTCTCTTTCTCAGCACTTCCTCCTCAGTAGCCTCACGGACTCTGTTCTTAATATCAGTCTTTACTTACAGAAACTGCAAACACAACCACACATAGCATGTAAAGTGCTTACTTAGTTTTGTGGGAAAGGATCCTAGGGCTGAATGGCCTTAGAGATATATTTTTTTCTATAGATGAGAAAGGTAAATAGACTGGGAAATCTATTTTTAAAAACAAGAATAACTATTTTATACTTTTCCTTTCAGGAAATGTACTGAAGACATTTATGTTATTTGCATGGATCACTAGGCAGGTGCCATATAACATCTGGGCATACAAAAAAAAAGTCACACTATCAAAGAAGGTATTTTCACCTCTAAATTATAGACGTGTTTAAGACATATGTTGGGTCTGGAATCATCACTGTACCCTGAGATTCTTCCTATCCTGGACTGGTCTATTTTCTTTAGCAAATTTTTTACAATGGACTATTAAAAGAAATTATGAGGAGTAAGCAATATACTTCTACAGTTTTATCATATTTTATCTGCAGTGACTACACACTTTTAAAATCCAAGAGCTAATGAATGCAGCAGATTCCAAGAGTTCTTCAGCTGGACAAAAATTCCAGACTTATAAAGCAGGAAAACTGCTACATTTGATCTCTCAGGGTAACCACCTTCTGAAACCCAAGTTCTTGCAATCTTGGCCTTTTTTCCCCATAAAAACACATAAAAAGAGCTTTCTAATAAGAAACCTGTACAGTAGCTCAGAACATGTCTCTCATGCAATCCACTAATTACCCCAAGAAAACCAATCATTATAAATCTAACATTGACCTTAGTTTGTCTCTTGCTTCATAGCTTTTATTATTGTTCTTTACAGAAGACATGATGCAATCCTGGCAAACCATCCAAACCAGCACCCACCTAGTTCCAGCACATGTCACTGGCCGAGCCAGACAGCCATTCTCCAAGTCATCAGTTGTTAAAGCCATAGCAAAAATCACCATGAGGTGATTTTTATTCCTTACCACACTCTTGGGTGGGACTGCTCCTAAACTACCAGTTACCCCACTTTAAAATAACTTTTCCTTTCATGTACTTGGAAATGCTGCAGCATGACTGAGGTCGGAGAAAGAAGCAAAATAAACATCATCTTTGGTCTGCATATCATTTCACTCTCGTGACTTCCTCCTTTGATGCAGTTTAAACCTGCTGCCTACATACCACTGACAGTCCCTAACTTAGGACTAAGAGAAATGCAAAAGACAGTCATGGAGCTCTATGCTTATGAGCCATTAAACTGGCCCAGTTCACAATAAAAAGGACTTGCTCCCTCCCTTCAGAAAGTATTTCATGGAGAGGAGCAATAGGAACCAAAGCCAGTCAGACACTACAGAATATTATTGCTCAATTTTCTCACTTGTGAATTGCTCAGACATTTTCACACAACAGTGCTCTCAGGAAGAGAACAGGAAGCCCAGCTCAGCTTCGCTGCATTCCAGATCCCCAGGGAGGACATCTCCCTGTTCACTGACTGGAGAAAAGATCTGAAGGAACATTGAGATCTTAGCACCTATTTTTTTATTTTTTTTTAATTAACTTTCCCCTTTTCCTCAGGCTTTCTTTATTTGCTCTCCTTAAGTGCCAAAAAAGATGGCTCATGCTATTGATGATTGGTTCACTGACACAGTCATCTCTTTCCTTCTCCAATAAGGCAGTAAAATCCCAGCAATTTTTCTCCTTTCCTATCAGTTTATGTAGCTTACCTAACCACCGTGCTGCCCAGACTTCTAAAACGGTTATAAAATTAAGGATAACGTAGGTCATGGCAAGTTACATTCCAGGAAGCCTTAATTCATAAGAGATTCACTGAAGTTCTATCACACACCAACTTAAGCATACAAAAGCATCTATCACCATTGTTCCTGAATAAGTTCATTCCTTTGCTGGGATTTCCATCTCTGCTATAGATCCTGAACTTCTGTATGGTTCATGTAAAGGAAGTTACTTCCATTTATCCCCCCAAAAAACACAAGGTAGAGGAGAAATTGCCATAGCAGCCTCCCTTTCTTTTTCCACTACAGAAACTAGCTAACCTAACAGGAAAATATGTAATTTATGAGCCAATTCATTAAAATTACATAAACGAATAGCACAAACAAGATACGAACAACACAGGTAGTACTGAAAACCCAGCAGCCATTAAATATATGTCTCAGTATTTTACTTCCTGTCCACTTTAGCACTAGCTTGGTCCCAGAAACTGATTGCCCATTATCATTCAGACACAAATTAATGTGCTCTTCTTGGCGCCATTTCTCACTATTATGTGTCCTTGCAAAGGGGGATAATCCTGAGGTTTCTTTCATAAACGCATCCGTGGCTCAAGGGCAGACCAGTAGGCTCCATTGACATCACAGCCATTTTAAGACTGGGCATAAGATAAGGAGGAAAGGAATTAGGGTGCAAAGTCATGCTGCTTAAAAAACAGCAAGCCAGATCAGACATCCAAGGAACCATAGCCACTGCTGTTGTTACCTAGTTCTTACTTTTTATGTTCAAACAGCCACAAAGCAAAAACAGAAGCAGGTATATTTGGTGGCACACATTAAAACATCTCAGCAAACAAAGGCAGGCAAAAAGTGTTGTCCTTTTACGAATACTCTCTTAGATCTGGCAGCAAGGGCTGGGAGGAGGTCACTAGCATGCATTCACTTGTGCCACAGAAGAGAAAGACAAAGCAAAAGCAGGATAGATTAACTAAAAAGTTCATCTTCTATTTATCTTAGGTTTTGTATTAAGGCTAATGTTTTAATGGAAATTGGGTGATAATTCTTTCCTGCACTTTCAACAACTACTGAACATTATTTTGGTCCCACTAACCGCCTAACCACATTGTGCATGTAACTGGCAATGTAATTTCAGACGATGTTTAAAGCACACTACCATCATGGGTGAGGCTCATAGCCAGTACCTGGTGACTAAAGCTGGACATTTCTGAGGAAGGTACACACCAGGCGCTTGCACAACAGCATGCTTACAAGAAAAGACTGTTCCTAGACCCTATTAACATTTCAACGCTTAAAACCAAATCATGTCTGCTCTGTGCCTCTTTGCCAAGTACCTCTGGCACTTTCATACCTGAGTATGAGCTAAAGCAAAGCTATTGGCTGCCTTCCAGATTAATGAGTTTCCAGTCTCTAATGAAAAGACAAAGCTGTAAGAAGTACAACACTCTGCTTGAGCTGTTTGCAAGCACATCTGCCTGAGGAGTATTTGACCTTTCTGAGATCCTGTCTCTCTCCCCTCCCCCCCCTTTTTTCCCCTTTTGCTACTTTTCCTACTTAAAAAGGGGGGAAGTACCAGACTAGCATTAAAAAAAAAAAAAAGAAAAAGAAAAAGAACCACTCACATCTACTTGTCCTTCACTCTAGTTGTATCCTTTTTCTCCCTTTGGTTCTGGTGACCTACAGAACAGCAGCAGCTGCCGCTCTGTACAGTTCAGCTGTAACTAATCTAACTGAGACATCAGAATGCTACTAATGTTCTCACTGCTAATTTGTAGTGCTATGATCAGGGCTTCAAATACAAAAATGGATTTTTGCAATTTTACAGATGAGTTTGCTCCCATCTTGGTGTAACTGTACGAGTGCTTTCTGAGAAAGCAGTCCCCAAGTTCACTGAGGTAAATCCCAGAGCAGAGCATTAGTCACAAGGAAAGAAGAACCAGCAAAGAGAACAAAAATATCCGATAGTGGGAACCCTCCCTTGCAATACAATCACAGAAACTCCAAGGTGCTCAAGTTCTAATAGTGCCAAGATATAAAATGCTATTTATAATCACCTTCCTGCACACTGGTTTAAGGCTTTCTAAGCAGTTCTCTAAGCCTGCAAAACATATTAAAGCTATCTTCTCCTAGGATTGTTTAAGTGACATTACATTTAATGCCCGTTACACTCATTGTTAAGCACAGCTGCTGCTCACCCTGCATTGGTACTTTTTGAAACATAGCTGCAGACAACAAGACTACTGCATCACTCAGGTCTGCTGCCCCCACATATATTTGCTACAGCAGAACAAATTTCAAGGTACAATACTACAACTGAGCATGCCATGAAGTAAAGAAATTCGGAGTGCCTGTAAAGAAAATTTCTGCAAGTGGTAGAAGTTCATCACCAACACTAATACCCAATCACTTCAGTTTTTAGAGAAGGTTAAAAAATACATAGCACCCAGGAAGTACTCTTCGGTTTGTATTCTGTCTTCTTCCCACTTGTCCTATCTTGTATAATACCTAACTCTCCTATCCAATATAATGCCAAAACTTGGCAGTTACTTCTTCACAGAAGTTTCTGGAAATAGCAGCTGCAATAACAGAAGCTATTGAGACTTTCATTTTACAGATCTGCATCAACCCCACTGAACACGACTTGCTGCATTCTCTAGATGTACACATGCCAGCAAGCTCATTCTGTTGTTCTGAACTAGGAGAAAAGATAAGCCAACTCTTTACTCCATTAAATTGATGTAAAGAAGGAAAAACTTAAACTAAACAGCTTTATTGCCCTTTGCTTGTGTGTGCCTGTCTGCAAGTTTCAATGGATCCTAAGCTGGAACGCACATGATTTTATCACAAAGAAATTGTATCTCAGCAGAGGTGAATATGAATAATACAAAGTCCAGCCAATAGAAATGGCTGCTGTCTAGAGCAGATATAGAAACTGAGTAGGAAAACTCCCCTCTTTGCTCCTGAGCAGCAGCAAAAGCCCTGTTTTCACCACTGTAGAGAACTTCAGCCTCTCCCTCTGCCTATCTCCACTGCACCCAGCAGCAATGCCAGTAACAGCCCCACTGATGAAGACATTCACTTCAGCAAAGCTGAATCAGTTCCACTGTCAGGGTAAATGGACTGGTTTTGCACTCAGAAAGCCTACATCGGTGCTCAGGCTTCCCCATCCAGACATGAAAGAGAAGTGCCACAGCTGGTTAAATAATTCTGCCCAGAAGATTAAGTATGTAACACAGGCTTTTGAAAGGAAAAGTAAGACTGGCTGTCATGCTTTCAGTTGCCCTGATAGCCATGCACTTTATGAGTGAAATGCCAAGTGCTATTGCAAACACAGTCTGTACCTCCATGACAGTAAGAGCCTCTCTGCTCTTTTCATTGCCACAGACCAGCGCTTTTGATCCATCAGCAGTGCTCAGTGTTCATTCCCAAGGGAAATCCTTTGAAATGTACCTTCATCTTGATCGCTGACCTCAAGCTGGTCCTATACTGCAAGCACCAGTGCAAAGAGCTGCAGTTGCTTTGTGCAGAACTTTATCTGATTACCAGATTTCAAAGCAGCTAAACCCAGTCTAATCCACCACATAAATTAGTCAAACTATTTTTAATGCCGGTTCTTTCTTTTAAAACATAACAAGGGACCTAAAATTCAAACTAAAATTTAGCATAGCTTTTTTTTTTTTCTGTCCCAGTGCCAGCCTACTGCAGTTTATCATTGAAGATTATATCACATTAAGAATATTGTAATAGAACATTTAAAACCACTTAGGAAAAGCAAACATACATACGATCCAAGAAAAAGTTATGAATACAAAAAACCACAGAAGATGAAAATAAAACAGCTTAAGCTATTTATAAGCAATTGCCAATTATTAATTTATCCTGATACTACAAATATATCCCATTAGAACATCAACATTTTCTATTTTGCTTAAAATAATCACTAACAAAGGAGTTTGAACATGAAAATGATCCATTCATCTACTCCATTTGACACAGAAGTCACTTTGGAGTAAGCTGTGTCAATTCTTTTTAAAAAACACATAACATCTGTAACATACATACATATATATATATATATATTATATGCTTAAGGATTGCAAGCTCCAGCTGCCATGAGACTGAAGAAATGCTTATGAACTCAGAAAGCAGGAATTGTATTTCATTCACCCTTTTTGCCACGGTAAAAAAAAGTCAACATGATCCAGATGTTCCTGGTGTTAAAGAATGCCTACTTGGTAACTATTGTCTAAGACACAAGCTTTTTCTTTATAGTGCTGAAATAATTTATTTAATCCAGAGATAATACAGCAGCCTTCCTCCATTACTCTTCAGAGTGGAGAACATGGTTTAACACTTCTTCACATTTTGGTAATTTAAATGAAGTCACATTATTTATCTAATGGCCAAACAAATCAGAAAGCATTATAGTACAATGAGGTGATATAACTAAATAGTGAAATATTAAAATGGCATGTTTCCTATCAAGTGGTATGAAACAGTGGGTTTCTTCTGTATGGCATTACACCTATCATTAATATTACCACAATTTGTAATTATTTTCAGTTCTTCAAGAGAATGATTTTGCTTTTCATTTTAAGAGGAAGGAAGAAACTGAATTTTTGAGTGCATGTGTTATTGCAACTACCAAGCATACATCTATTTTCCCTCTTAGACCTCTACATTTATTTTCCTCATCACCACTGTCTCAGAGTTCATAGAACTCAGAGTTTGGCTGCTGGAATGTCCATGAACTTGGAGGAGCCTGGTTTCCTGGCATCAGAAAGCTGTTCTACGAAAGCCACATTGTGACACCAGTGCAATGTCACAAACTCCTCCACGGCAGCACTGGCTACAGACAGAAGTTTAATTTGGTCATCAGCATGGATACTCGGGACAACATTACAATAGAGCATTAGCACTGCTGCTCTCAGGAGCACCAGGTGAAACGACAGCTGTCCCGGTGTAACAAAAGAGAGAGGAACAGTAAATTGCTTTTAAAAATAAAAGCTTGCATACAAGTTTCCATCATTAAATCATTGCAGAATGACACTGTGTATGTATTTACAGTACGTCCCTTTTCATAACCTGTCTCACAGTGATGCCAGCTGAAAGGAAACGCACACAACAGTTTTCCTCAGCTCCCCTGGCTGCTGAGCAGCTGTTCCTCTGCAGGAAACAACTACTACAAATGAAAAGAGGGGCTCCTCAACCAAAACTATTTCCATTACGGGTGGGCATCTCCCTAACTATGGCCCCCATACTGTGAGCATGCCCAAGAACACAGAAACCAAGCTTGTGAAAAACACCTACTAACTCACCAACAAGAATAGAAAATGCCTTCATGTTTTGCCTACACTCAAATATACTCTTGCCACTCTAGTTCCACATCAAACACAGAGCAGGCCAGCAAATTGCAGAAGCTGGAGGAGAACTCATTAACAGGTATTTGGCAGAAAAAGCCTCAATAATGCACAAATCTTGTAGGTAAACTTCCTTCTGTTTTGATTTGAATGAATGGGGCCTTGTCCCTTACCTCAGATGTGGTGATAGGATCATCTACTCAACACCAGTATCAAGGAAACATAGTAATAAACAACAGAAGACAAACCATGCTAGGCCATGTTCCACAAACTGCAAATTCAATAGCAGCATAAAACCAAAGATAATTGGAATGTTATCAAACCAACAGCAAAAAGTATTTTTGCAGTGTTCAAACTGCTTCCTCTTGTGCAGGCTTGGAATAAAACAGTTTATTCAACTGCGAGATCCAGAGAGATTTAGTAAAAATAGCGTGCAAGGAATGCCATTACCTTAACATCACAGGCATAAATTAAGAGCCTCACTGGTAACTAAAGCTACACAGTTCACATCCCAGTAGCAAACAAACTTGGTGATGTTTTCCAGCCTTAATGATCCTGTGATTGTAGGTTTGAGAAATCTTCTGAGCTCCAGCATATGGGACACAATAATAGATGCAAGAGGCCAGGCTGATGCCAGGCTTGGAGGCAATACCTGACCTTAAAGATGTCACCAGCTGAAAAATGGCTGTATCATAAAGCAACTCATGACTCCAGTTAACTGGGTTTTTACAGAAAAATAGCACATTTCTTCATGCACCTGCAATATGAATAAAAAAAATTAGCCAGAAATACTGGCCTTCCAGAGGTACTCAAGTGAACATGCTTGCAATAGGGATTTACTTTACAAAGCATTATTGGACTGCCAAATTCTGCAGATCTAAACAAGCTATAATGGTTGTCCACATCCGATTTCCAGTATTGGAATTAACCGTACATTGCTGTAAAGCCTGAAATCTGTGCTACCTCCTTACAGAGGAATCCAGATACACGGCCCAAAACTTAAAAGCCTCTGGATCAGCTCCTAGTGAAACTTCCCTGAGGTGATCAGCAAGGCTTTAATCTTTATCACCCACCAGGCTAGCAAATTAGCTATGAGAGGAGCTCTTCTAGGTAGGCAGATACTGACTGACATCCAGTTAGGCACAGTAATACCACCCTGCTGTTTGGCAACAGGCAGGGCAGTAAGCAACCCAACATGTGGGCATCAGGTTTAGGAAGCTGGCTGGAGGGTCGCACTTCAGATAAGGTACAAGTCATTTCAGGAAAAGTAGCTGAGGTACAGATAAAATTCAAGCCAAAGTGCTCATGAAGATGTTGCAACAAAGATTTTTCTCTAAACGTCTGTAAAAATTAGGGACTTGAACAGTTTCTTGAATAAACTTCTGAAAATAAAATACACACACTTAGGTGAAATGCTATTGATTTTTAAGAGTCATTAGAATGTGCTGAAGTGTTTTACTGGGAAATGGTTCCTTGCCTACACAGCTCTGAGGAAAAATGTGTTAAAATCTCTTGCTAGTGTCATTTTAAAAAGATGATAAAAAGAATTAAAGTCCAGTCTGAAACAGCCTATGCACATGTATAAGAAAGAATGAGAAGGAAAAAAGCAACAAAACCCAGTTATAGAGTTATTTAAGAAACGATGTAATTACCCAGGTCATTCTAATAATTTCTAACAACTTTATGAAAGTGGAACGAAGAAATACCACCACCCAACTCCAGTTAGGAAGACTGACATTCTAATCAATCTGTTTATGTGAGCAATCTATTTCCAGCACTAGCAGATAGTATTTCAAGAAAAATTTAAAACATGACTAGTTGTGTAAGCAACGTATTTACTAGACTCATATTACCAGTGATGCACACGAGCTGCGTGTTTAGAATGGACTTGAAAACAGAAAACCAGTTCTTTCAGAATCTCCTTAGTATTTATAGCTCTACTGGAGGTATAGCATCTACCCTCCACCTGGGGATATACGAGGAGCTGACAGAGAGCTTATGGGTTAGGGTTAAAAGGCAGGGGAAGGAGACACTGTAGTGGGAGTCTGCTAGAGGCCACCCACCTGGTCAGGAAGATGAAGCGGGTGAGGCTCTCTGCAAACAGATAGGAGCAGCTTCATGTTCACAAAACACGGTCCTCATGGGAGATTTCAACCATCCCAACACCTGCTGGAGGGAAAAAACAGCAGAGCATCAGAAATTGAAGATGTTCCTGGAATGCACTGATGATAATTTTTTCTTCCAAGTGGTACACAAACCCATGAGAAAAATGCTATGCTGGACCTTGTCCTCACCAATGAGGAGGGGCTGGTGAGTAATGTGAAGTTCAAGGGGAGCTTTGGCTGCAGTGATCACGAAACAGTGGAGTTCAAGATCCTTAGGGCATCAAAGAGGGTGTGCAGCAGACTTGCTACTGAGGACTTCAGCAGCACAGACTTCGAACTCTTCAGGAAACTGCTTGGCAGGGTGACATGGGATAAAGCCCTGGAGGGAAGAGGGGCCCAAGAAACCTGGTCAGTATTCAAGGACCATCTCCTCCAAGCCCAGAAGCAGTACATTCTGAGAAAAAGGCAGGCAGGCAAGAATGCCAGGAGGCCTCCATGAATCACAGAATGGCCCGGGTTGGAAAGGACCACAAGGATCATGAATCTCCAGCCCCCCTGCCACAGGCAGGGCTGCCAACCTCCCCATTTAATACTAGACCAGGCTGCCCAAGGCCCCATCCAACCTGGCATTGAACACCTCCAGGGACAGGGCATCCACAGCCTCTCTGGGCAGCTGTTCCAGCACCTCACCACTCTCTCTGTAAAG
>JAOWBP010002392.1:1149352-1170020 GCA_028571105.1 Tragopan temminckii
AAAGGCAGGGCCAACCCAGGGGAGTGCATGCAGTGCATCTGAGTGACTGGAAGGGATGGAGACAGGATCCACCCCTTACCAGACCTCATTTCTTAAGGGTTGGCAGTGGAGGTGAGGGCATCTCTTGCTGGAGATCTCTACCTACCTGAGGTCTTCCAAAAGTATACAGCTCTTCCTTCATTTTTGTGGCTGCAGCATTGGGTTTGTTCTCATTTGCTTTGCCGCCCCATTATTATTGTGGTACTTTCCATCCCATTATAGCAATACAGCACATAATTTGAACATTTAAAAGGTAATAATGTTTTAGGCAATTACAGCCATACTAAAATACACGTGGGCTGAAATGATTGCTAGAAGTATTAATTCAGCAAAACTCTTTCCTTCTCCCCACATTTATTCAGAAGCAAGTTTTATCTTAATTATCTACCATTATCAAATACCTTATGAATTTACTTATACTAATTTGATTCTTTTGAAATACAATTTACTAAGTTACTTTATCTCATTTAAATAGTTTTAAAGTAAGAGTTGTAAATAGTTGTTTTTATTTGTTGTTTTTCTCTCCCCCCAGGAATCCTGTTAAATTACCATGGCAATTAAAGTGTAGTTACATTTTATACATTTATGAGATGGGAGTATATTACGCTTAACTTAGGAAGCTAGATAAAGACATGGATTGAAATGACTGCCTTTGAACAAGCTAGCGCCCATTTGCAGCTCTAACTGGTGAATGATTACTTTTTCTGAAGTAGTGTCAGATCTCCTTGAACCCAGTGCTGTACACAGCAGGGCACACAAAGCCCATGGAGACAGAAGTGCTGTGATCATAGAATGCAGCTCAGAGATAGACTCCAACTCAGTAAACACTTGTTCCTATACTTAACCAGCATCTAACATGAAAATCCCTACTGAGCTGCAAAAGGCTCCTGGAAATAGCAGAGGAGTAAGAGTTTGCAGAAATAGTGCTCTCTGCACCCACTCTCATGATTTGCTTCGCTTTTGAGAACTACAGTTCATGATGACATTCAGCTAGAGGAATGACTTCAGCTCCAGCTTCCAAAACTTGAGCAAATATTTTATCCTTTAACTACGTTTCTGTTTTTAAAAGTTACTGTTCTGAGAAGTAGTGCAGGCACATTCTATAAGAACAACCTAGTTTTACTGCTTACCCTCAGCCTCTGTGGCTTGCAGCTAAGAACAGAACTGAGTCTAAACACCCCAACACACCATTCGGTGCTGGATGCACACAGTACTCCCCAGATCATCGTATTTTTTGACACTGGATTTATTGAAGTTGATGAAATCAACTAAAGAGAAAGCTGGAAAAAGAGTGCCAAAAAACAGTACCTTTCTGCTTTACACCACTTCTTCCTTGAGGGCAACTGGAGGCTGCTATGCTCTCAAAACTGAGATTTCAAAACTTTCTGGAGCTTGGCCACAGAACATTCTTCCCAAAATTATTACAGACAACATCATTGAGTTATGGGACACAAAGAGGAAAAACAAAACACCAAAACATATCTGCACACAAGCAGTACTAGCAACTGGTTACAAAAAGACTGCCTACAGGTCTCGCTCTAATATTCTTTCTCCAGCCCCTTCAACAGATATAAAAGGTACAGAAACAGTAAACCACCTCTTCATATTGTCAGACTATATAACTACTTTAAAACATTCATAGTCTATATAATCAACCTGCCATGCCTCCCCATATTTATATTTTCACCATCACCCTTCCTCCTAGAGAGGTTTCATCCTCTTGGCTTGTTTAATTATGGCGCATGTGTCACAGTCATGAATAACCTGTGCAATAGCATCCATAGTTAAGTCCAGCCCTTGGGCTCTAGCCCACTGATATGTTGCATCTCTTCCTTGATGGCTTGAGGTCTCATGGGCTCACCAAGCTAAAAATAACGCACCCTTTTTCTGCCAGTACAAGTCTATTTGAGCCATCTCAATTTTGGCAGCTCAATCTACCTGATAGTAATTTTGTTGCTCTTCAGTATCCTGACTCTTGGGCATATGAGCATGCGCATGACACAACTTTATAACAATTTTCTTTGTTCAGACAGAAATGTCTTTCCACAGCTCAGCAGCCCAAATAGGTTTGGGCTTCTTTGTCATTTATATATATATATGTGTGTGTGTGTATATATATATACACACATATATATATAACTTCTTTGCCAGTTATTTTGTTCCCACTGCTGTAACCACCTCCAAAAGGCATTTGCCACCATCCATGAGTCAGTGTAAAGAGACAATGGCATTGGCCACCTCTCCTATTCAGCAACATATAAGGCCAGCTGAACAGCTTTTAGCTCTGCAAATTGGCTCAACTCTCCTTTTCCTTCAGAGGCCTCTGCAACTCATCATGTGGTGCTCCACACAGCAGATTTCCATCTGTGATGCTTCCCCACAATATGACATGATCCATCTGTGAACAGGGCATATTTCTTTTCATTTTCTGGTAGTTCACTGTATGGTGAGGCCTGCACATGACACCTCTTCTGCTGGTGATGTTCCAAACTTTTTACCTTCAGGCAAGTCCATGATCACCTCTCGGATTCCTGGACGGCTGAGGTTTCCCAACCAAGCTCGTTGTGTAATCAATGCAATCTACTTACTCCAAGTGTCATCAGTAGCATGAGGGAATATTTCCTTTAAACATCCAGTTTAGCACTGGCAGTCAAGGTGCCAGAAAGAGCTGCGTTTCAGTGCCAATTACTTCAGAAGCAGCCCGAATACCCTCATATGCAGCTAAGATCTCCTTTTCAGTTGGAGTGTAGCACTCTTCGGAACCCCTGTATGTTCAACTCCAGAATCCCAAGAGTCGGCCTCAGGTTTCTCCAGAGGTTCTTTCCCACAGACTCCAAGTGGGACCTTTCTCTCCAGCAGCAGTGTAGAGGATGTTCTTTACATCCTGTCCCATCTGTACTGGCCCCATGGCCACGGTGCAGGCTATTTCCTGTTTAATTTGCTCAAAAGCCTGCTGCTGTTCAGGGGCCTGTGAACAATTATTCTTCTTCCACATCACCTGATAAAGGCTAAGAATAAGGCTATAGTTTGGAATGTGCATTCTTCAAAAGCCCACCACACGCAGAAAAGATTGTGTCTCTTTCTTGCTAGTGGGTAGAGACATAGCAGTGATTTTGTCAATCACATCTGCTGGGATGTGACAACACCCATCTTCCCATTTTACTCCAAGGAACTGAATTTCCTGGGCAGGTCCCTTCACTTTGTTTTGCTTAATAGCACAATAATCTTGCAGAAGAATTTGGATTATTTACTCTCCTCTCTTAAAAACTTCCTCTGCTGTATCACCCCACACAACAATGTTATCAGTGTGCTGCAGGTGCTTGGGAGCACTGCCCTGTTCTAATGTGGTTTGGATCAACCCGTGGCAAATGGTTGGGTTGTGCTTCCAACCCTGGGGCAAACGGTTCCATGTTTACTGAACGCCCCTCCAGGTGAAAGCAAACTGTGGCCTGCATTCTATGGCCAAAGGAATGGAAAAGAATGCATTGGCAGTGTCAATGGTGGCATACCATTTGGCTGCTTTTGACTCCAGTTCATACAGGAGCTCTAACATATCTGGCACAGCAGCACTCAGTGGGGGTGTGACTTCATTCAGGCCACGGTAGTCCACCGTCAGCCTCCATTCTCCACTGGCTTTATGCACTGGCCGTATAGGGCTGTTAAAAGGTGAGTGAGTTTTGCTTATCACTCCCTGACTCTCTAGCTGACGAATCAGCTTATGAATGGGGAGCAAGGAATCCCTGTTGGTGTGGCACTGCCGTCTGTGCACCATTTTTGTAGCGATTGGTACATGCTGCTCTTTTACCTGTAGCAACCCCACGATAGACGGGTCTTCTGACAGGCCAGGCAAAACAGGCAGCTACTTAATGTTGTCTGTATCTACAGCAGCTATCCCAAAATCCCATCAGTACCCCTTGGGATCCTTAAAATGCCCCCTTCTGAGATAATCTATACCGAGTATGCATGGAGCCCCTGGGCCAGTCCTTACAGTATGCTTCTGCCAGTCTTTACTAGCAAGGTTTATTTTTGCCTCTAACGTAGACAATTCTTGAGAGCCCTCAGTCACTCCAGAAATATAAATCAATTCTGTCCCTTTACAACTCAAGGGTATTAGAGCGCACTGTGCACTGGTGTCCACCAGTGCCTTATATTCCTGTGGTTCTGACGTGTCAGGCCATCAAATCCACACAGTCCAACACACTCTGTTATCCCTTTCCCCCCGTCGACTCAGGGCAGGGCCCCTCTATTTGTTACCTGCAGTAACTGGAGCAATTTCAATGGTAGTTGATCTGTTCTGTTCTCTCACCCGTGCTCGTAGTGCAGGAGTGGGTTTGTTATGCCACCTCTTCATGTCCTCTCCATGCTCACATAAGCATCTCCACAGGGCAGCACATGACATAGATTTACTGCTGTAATTTGCTCGATCAGGGAGGCATTTGTCTTTGATAGCTGAGACTTTAATCAGTTTGATTAGCTCCTTCAGCAGACTCTTTTGATCATCCTTGTCTTCATCAGGTGTTTCTGATACTGCCATGGGTTCATCCCAATTAGTCAACAGGGACAATTTCTCCAGCATGCCATCCTGTTTCTTCTCCATTTTATTTAGTCTTTCTGTTATTTGGGAGATGACTGAAATGAAAGCATGTGATGGAAGTAATTTCTGTTCAAAATTTTGAAGTGTAAGAATCATGTCAAAAACTGGGGGTCTTCTGTGTTGGTCCTCGTATCTATTGACCATTACTACTAGTGTACTGGCGTGCCATTCTAGTGCTGTTCTTGTGAGCTTCCACCATATATTGGGTGTATTCCTAACTCTCTCAGAATCATGGTCCTGGCACGGATCGTTAGGAACAAACATGGGATCATACAACATCTCCACCACGGCTGTTCCTCTCAAATACTGGATACCTTTTTCAACAGTATTCCATTTTCTTATCTCAGGCTCCAGATCATCTTTGAAGGGATGTTTTTCCTTCACAGCTAATAACATTCGTTCCCAGAGGGTGATGACTCCATCCAGACATCTACTAATCCCTCTGTCAGTAGCTGAGTCTCAGGCAATGTTTCCTAATTGGCAAGCTTCGTTACCTTCTAGAAGCACGCTACTGGCCCCGCTGTCCAGGAGCCAGGTGGCTATAGTTTCATTTGGGCGCCACATAAACTCCTTTCTTGAGCTGTGGATTTCAGCCATTTTCAGGGGTCGACAAATAGTGGTAACAGTGACTTCCTCCTCCTCACTTTCCTCTCCATGTCTCTTCTCGGTTGCCTTTCTCGGTGATGGTGGTTGTGGGGAGGGACACAAGAAGATCACCTGGATCTTCTTCTACTTTCTCCGCTTCTTCTTCTTTCTGTTCTTGACATGAGGACACCCGTTTTCATTTCTGCCCCTCCACAGAGGCAACTTACATTGATACTGGTGCCTTCTGTGATTGATTGGGTTTGACTTGGTCACTTCCCCCTTTGGTTTGGATCTCAGTTTGGAAACTCTCTCTCTCCAGAATAGTATTATACAGAGCTCGGTAAGCACAAGCCAAGCCCCAAACAAGCCGTTCCTTCTCAGATCTTCCTAAGCCAAACCATCCCTTACCAAATACTCGCTTAGTTTCTCAAGGTCCTATAGGTGCTCAAGAGTGAAATCCCATGACACCAGGGGTCCCCACACTTCTAAAACTTTTCCTAAACCTCTCCATATTCCCAGCCACTCAGCATTCTCTGGTTTTGGAAAAAGCTTCCTTCACCCAGTGCAAATTATCATTGCAAAGAATACAATCAGAGAGATTGATAACACTGTTACTGAGCTGGCGTTCCGAACACGCATAAGGAACTGAGAAGAGAACCTGGAAACCAGTCCAAACATTGTACTGTCTGTTAAAGTAGCCATTCCCTCTGGAATGTAGAAGTACCAGACAGGAATCTCCATCAGTGCCTTTAATTGGTTATACATATATGCAACTCTGATGATGTGGAATATCGACAGCAAAAATCACAAAACCATGACACCATAGTAAAGTAAGTATGATGCACACAGTTGTGTTTCCTGCTTAAAGTGGTAGACTTAAAAACTATTGTCTTCATATTTGCAAAGAGATGAAGAAAAATATTTTAGTGACAAATTCCTATTGACCAATGGTTCAATTTTCTGATTGAAAGATGTTGTAGCTGAAATATACTTAAAATGACATTATTCTTCATCTTTCAACTTTGGTAGATTTACCTGCTTTGGTTTTTTATTATTACAAAACCTGTAAGGTCATACAACTTTGCAAAGTGAAAAATGTAACACAGAAAACTCCTGCTTCATCAAGTTGAAACAGTAAAACGAAACAATCAAACTGATTTTCAAGGAAAAAAATATGAAAACATCAGTTGCAATGACCTAAAATAGAACTGATGCAAGGAGCAAAGTTAAAAACCAGATCTCCAATTTCATACTACAACTATGCTGCTTATTGCTACTGCATGTTAACAGAAACCTTGACCTTTTCTGATATCTTATTCAATAAGCCAATCTAGACATAAAGGAAATCATCTGTAGAACACAGTCATACATTTCTGAAACCATTTCCTTCTAATCAAGTGGAACATACCCATCCATCAGAGTATCTGTTTTCAAAGTTGACTGGGGGGGAAATAATCTGGGTTCACTGAGCTAGTGGAAATTTATTCACATTCTCAATGTGCCAGCAACCAAACTGAAAAAAACAGACTTCTGAAAACTACAAAATCTTGCAGAAACAAATAGAAGGCCTAAGTAGCCTGTAAAGCAAGGTGATGATAGTGCCAAGCTTTATCAAGAAAATGTGTTGTCAGCATAGGGACTGCGATATTTTGAGCAAAACTTGATTTCTAAAATCAGTTGTCATTATACCACTCTGTGAGCCACAGAATTCAAAGTGAATCTGGGTAGCTGGGTCAGAGTATTACACATGCCAGCTCTCACAATAAGAGATGGATCAACTTGCTATGTTAGGTTTTCATCACATTTTCTGCTGTCATATTAACACTAAGCCTATATATGTTGCCAATCAGTATCTTTAGCATAAAGAAAAATTATTTCAAAAGAAATCTTAAAATCATGCTATTATCTCTAAGATGAATGATCAGTTTGCTGAAAAACAGCATAAAAATTGAGGCTCTATTAGCTTTGTAATTCTTCCTTTCTGAGTTTGTATGAGGCTCCATTTTAGCTTCAACTGGTCACAAGTTGAGAAGTCAGATAAAAAGTTTCATCTTGCTAACAAAGTGTTTGTATGTTGTTTCCATTGCATTTTATTTATCTAGGAAAAGAAAGCTTATACTTCTAAAACGTGCATAGAACGCTACACATCATCCTTGAAAGTCACACATAAAGGTTAGGGGTTTCTTTAAATGCTTAACTGGTTTTCTAAAGAATAAAAAATATTATTCATTGAAATATTATTTTACCATATTTCTTTTAGAACCCAGAAAAATGCATGAAGGAACAGAAATATGTAAAATAAAATATGTAATTTGACTAAGGGAAAAATGAAAAAAGTTATAAACAGAATGACTACTTCCGTGTGCAAGAACGGCAGCATCTTCGTTCTGCAGACGTGAGTGGCAGCAGGCAGTATTTCTCCAGAGGTTAAAATTGCTGGTGAGGCAAATAAATCTGTTTTGAGTGACAGACAGACAAATAGACTGTGCAGGTTAGGGCAGTATTGCTAGAAGGAAGGCCCTGTGATACTTTGACCCTCACAGATGCTCCCATGTGCCGTGCAGCTCCCTGCTGCAGTCAGTGAGGGACAGGAGAAGTAAGGTCACTCTTGCTGTCCCCTGCGTCAGTACACACACAAGGCTGCCCACAGTTGCCTGAGCAATGGCATGGACAGTGTGTGAGGAGAGATGTCTTTCTCTGCAGAAATCACATCATACCCTGAAGCACAAAGCTCAGTTTCCCACGTCCAGCCACGCTGTCTGCAGACTACTTTGCTTTGATGAGGACAAGGAAATAAACAGAGAAATATCTTTCTGTGCTGCCACAAAAACAAAACAAAACAAAACAATATTCAATCAAGAAATCTTTTACCTGGTGTATCCATACACCAGAGCTGATTACCATCAGTCCAGGGGCAGGCTCCCCGTGTGCCGGCATCATGTTGCCCTGAGCTACTGGCCAACCAGTGTGCTCCAGGCAAATCTGAAACAAAGCCTAAATTAGGGCAGTCCTCATTTTCTTTTACAGCTCATGGAAGGCTGCCCAGTCTGCAGGGGACCACACAGCTGCAGGAATACAGGAAGTGAGAAAATAGGCCACTGTTAATAACTTGGTGATTCCAGGCATGCACAAGAATAACTGAAAATTGGCATAACCTGGAACCATCTATCTTCACTTATTCATTTGAAGAGTCAAGGAATTCAAGACATCTTTGGAAATAAGAAAGAACTTGGCTCTTCTCTCCCAGGATCTTGCAGTATGTAGCTCTGATGATGGCAGCAATATTATTACAAACTTGCAGCAGTGCAAGTAAGGAGGCTGTGAGGGCTGGCTTCCCACCCCTTCTTGTTTTCATTCCAGAAACAATTTTGTACCATCTATTGCAATACCTACCTGGGAATAAACATTCCCCTCAGACATTATCGGAGACAGGACCACCCATGGCAGAAGGCAATGAGCAAATTCCCAGAGGCCCATTTCCCAGATGTAGCAGACCCTCCTCACAGTCACTGCCTGCTGTGGGGCAGCACCCTCAGGACCTGCTCCCCATACCTTGAGGGCAGCAGGAATGCCACTGCTCTCCCTGCTGGGAGAGGAGCTGTGCAGGAGGCTTTAGTGGTCAGCCTTCTGTAATGAGTGGATGTCCTTTCACATTCCCAGGAGAGATGTAACTGAGCTGCGCAGCTGTTCTGCAGCAGACTGGAACGGCAGAAGTCAGCAGTGTTTTGCTAGGGTTGGGGATGCAAACTGCAGAGGACTGGTTCTGGTGTTTTTTAGCAGCTCTTGATTCACTGTGCAGAGAAAATGCCTGCCTGAGGGTGCCTCTCCAAAGCCAGCCTTTTTAGAGCCCGGGTGAGGCAGACACCTTCCACATCACCTTCCTTCCCATCCCTGTGCTTCAATTTTTGCAGTATGCCAGGCCATCACATCTATCAATATTCAGGTAGAGCATGCTTGGCAGCTCTCCAATTCATTTTTCAGCACAAGTTTTGCAGAGGACTAATTTCAATGAATTTTACAATGATTTCAGTGGATGCATTTGCAGGATAGTATATGGAGGAAGAATTGCCTGGCTCCCGTTAACACCAATGGGGTCATGAGGGCACCAGCCTGTGCACTGCTCTGGGACATACCCACAATGACTGGTGAGGGGGCTGCTGCCTTCCCTCTGTTTTTCTAGATGCAATGCTTCCCTTGTGCAAAGCAAGGGACTAAGAAATTCTGCAAAGTAGAGTAACTTTGGGGTTTGCTTTGATTTTTAGAGAGAAACTTTCACTTCCATCTAAATTTCCTGAAGTGTGAGGTATCTAAGATCATGGCAAAAACAAATTACAAAAAAAAAAAAAAAATTAAAAAAAAATTATAGCAAACAGAAAACTTACTATTAACAACATTCTGGTCAGTAGTTGCATAGGACTCATGGTCCCACCAAAATTCTAGGATACTCTGATTATACATGTTCCTTGATAATCATAGATAAATGGGGCTGCTGCACAGCTGAAGCCAGTAGCTAATTCAAAATTTAACCTGCATTAAAAAGTAATAATAATAAATTTTGGATCCTTCATTCTCTGTTTATGAACACCTGCAGTTTATATCACACACATTTTCATTGGACACAATCTGTAAAATTATTATAGTGTAGTCCCACCGTATGTCACACTGTGGCAGTACCTTTGATCTCAGCGCTTGGGAAACATTTTTTCATGTGGGCAGCAGCAGCAGCTGTAAATACAATGTTAATACTAGTGGGGTATTAAATTTCCCTTTTATTTTGCTGGCTAAAGTCGGAGGGTTTATGCAGTTCTGCACTTCCCATATAACATACTTCCAAGTTTCTGAAGTTTCAAAGATGATCTAGCAAATGTTCTGTCTTAGATACACTGACAGTGATGTTACAAGAGAAAAAAGATCTCTCTTGTTTCTTTAGAATACGGGAAAATATACTTCAGTGATTAATCTTGATCTCTCAACATCTCCATGCTCCCCTCTGTTGCCTTAGCACTGACAGCTTTTCTGCTTTAAACTGATTAGGAACAACTTGTTGGCTAAATCACCCAGTTACTGCCTACAGATACTCTTCACGTTGAAGTTATTCATATTTAAAATCCCACATTAGTTTTAAGAAAGAGTCTGCAAAAACAAGTTTTCTCTGTCCTTGTTTGTTGTTTCATCACAACGCTAAAATTCAGGATTGTATGCTGATTCTGCCATGCACAGATAGCACAAAAATCTGCCCTTAGTTTGCCACTGTTACATAGCAGATGAGCTGCCAAAAACACATCCCAACTACACCTGAAGTCAATGGTATAAAGATTAGATAATGCTCTGTGCAGTGTAAAGAATATCTTGACCTAAACTTTATTCAGAGAGGTCTTCTAATCCCTTTGGCTTTATTCAGAGCTGCTCTGCAGTAACATCTTATTTGTCACGGTTTTATATTGGGAATGTTATAAAGATTAGACTCTTCTCTCTTCCATGTAGGGAATGTACATTTTTAGTAGGAATGTTTACTAAGTATTATTTTTTAAAGCACATACATATTGTTAAAAAGAACATACACTTAAACCCATTTCAATGATTTAAGTGCTTTTTGCCTTTCAAGAGCACTAAAGTGAAATAAGACTTTAAAAAGGTATTCTGTCAAATAGTATGAAAAGACTCTGAAATGTCCAAATTATCTTGACTTAACCTTTCTTACCCACTGCTTTGCATGCTGGATTAGACACACAAACAGCAAGACCTGCTCTTTGCGTGCTTTGTACACACTGCTGTCAAACACACATACCAACACCCAGTTCTGTTCATTTTCAAATACCACTCTAATAGCCAGTTTTGTGCACACAGAGCTTTTTAAATGCATATGCTGGGTCCCATGCCTTAGGGCATATCTCTTTTTGCACTCTTGGGTATCAGTATAGTTTGGGAATGCATGGACTGAATAGTAAATTCTGGGTCTGTATTCAGAGTGAGATGCAAAAGACCTTTTAGAGGAAGGGCAGGTGTGCAGGAAAGTACACTTCCTACTGAGGCAGGTACATCCCTTTCCTCTTCAACCTGTGAGTAGCATTAGGCATCCAGCTGAGATTTACAGCAGCCAGGAGGCTAACGTTCGTGATTTTTTATTTTTTTTTTTAAATCAATCATCAACTAAAACTTTTAAAATAACCACCAGCAAGGAATGGAGCTCCAACCCCTCCTTTTCCCGTGCAAGAGTTCTAACTGCCCCAGGACATCACAATAACATGACTATTCTGGCACTAATCCTGTGCATGGTTTTTCCCCACTCCTTGCATTTACTTATGGAAATAAAAAGATATTCCTTTAAAATATAGAGCTGTTTCATAGAGGTAAGCCAAATTAGAATACCTTTTAAGTGGAAGATTGGGGTAAAAGTTGGACATAAAACAAATCCCTCTGCTAGCTAGAAACTGGAGCCAGGCTGCCCGCATTGCCTGCTCCTAGTACTTCTGAAGGAATGAATGAGGACTCCCAACACCTCCTCCTCCTTCTGCACTTCTCTCTTGATCTGCACCATTAGTCATGCTATGAGCATGCCAGCTGGATAAAGCCCCTTAGGTGAAACAGGCTGAGGAATGCCTTGCTTATGAATCCAAATTAGACTTAAATATAAATGGTGATCGGGCCACTCCACATTAAGCTAGTTCTGAAATTCCCAGGAAAAAAAAGAAAAGAATGGAAAGCCTTCAGGAAGTAGTGGGTTTTTACATGGGCAGGTGGCTAAAGGCAGCTGCAGGTTCAGTCTGCATTCCATCAACCCAGATCAATCTGCTCCATTCAAGAAGCTGGACAGCCACACCAGCCTGGCAGCATGCTGAGGGCTCCAAAAATGGCACAAATAAAGAATTCAGGGGACTCCTGAGTTATAAGGGGGTTATGAAGGCTGTAGTTTGGGACAGGGAGCCTTAAAGTGAGTATTAGGTGTCTTTGTTCTTTCACACTTTTCTGATTTGAACTTCTTTCAGGTTATTGATAGGCTACAAAATTATGGAAAAAATAATCCATAATTTTAGAGAGGAAAATTTTACACGAGTTCATGTGATTTAGATGGAAGAATTACAACATTATACTGCAAGGTGGTGGTGTGGAAAAGGACAACTGCCCGAACTTAGGAAAAAATGGAAAACAAGGAGAAAGATGTGCTTCAACAATGGAGGAGACAGTCTAAAACCTAAACAGAGAGACAGAAGGCTCAATAAATGTGTACCTGCTGACTTCAACATGAAAAGAGTCAGTGGCAAGAATGTAAAAGGTGAGATTGGTAGTCGTGTTGAAGAATAATGAAGAGATTCTCTACATTACAAAAGAAACAAACACCTACTAAAATATTTGTGTGCTATGTCAAAGGTAAATTGACTTTATGGTATGATACAATTATTAAATAGAGAGTGATTTTATGCTTAGAGCTTCTCATGTACAGAATCCTTTGCCTCAAACTGAGGATTTTTTTCTGTTCATACATCTTTATTTCTCCTGTAATTTTGTATTCCTTCTTTTTGGCGTAAGCTCTGCCAGATATCATACTTTCTGCCCCTCAAATTGAAATGTCTGGTTACAAAAGGAAAGCAATTTCCAGTGGTAACATATATCTAGAGTAAAGAAAGAAAAGGAAAACAGGGGTGCAAACATTGAAAATACATCTGAAAAGGAGTATTTTCAGCATTCAGAAATGAGCATCCTGTCACACTGCAATCATGGTAAAACCCTTGCAGAAGTAATTATGGGCTGCAGTCTGTGAGATTCTCACAGGGATGTCACAACAGCTCTTTGCAGCTGACTATTTGATGTGATCAAAATTTGAAGCTGTTGATCTTGGACCTCTGAAGAGTGGGTAGCATCACTTCTTGAGACTTTGAAGTCATTTGTGCTGCTGAACATACGCAACACAGAGCTGTGAAGGTACCAACTCTTTCGGTGGGTGAAGGGTGGAGAAGAGAGAACATTTTCCATGTATCCATTCATCTGCTCATAAACAAGTATGCTGCACAAAGGTCTCAGGATGAAATCACGTGCTTGAGGGCCACCATCTCTAAACTGCTTAGGTTGTCTCCCAACCCAAAACTTCCATTCCTGAACCTCCTCTACACACCTACAAAGTTTCACAGACTCTGACAGCAACAAAATCATAGTATCATAGAACTATTTGAGTTGTAAGGACCTTTAAAGGTCATCTAGTCCAACTGCCCTGCAATGACCAGGGACATCCAGAGCTCGATCAGCTTGCTTAAAGTCCTGTCCAGCCTGACCTTGAGTGTCTCCAGAGATGGGGCTTTCACCAGCTCTATGAGCAACCCTTTTCCAAACTAGATAAGTTTGAATACAAATCATTCTCGAAACAAGCTGTGGTCAAGTAGAAGACAATTCATTTGAGAACAGTTCTGCACAGTATTTCTCACTCATTTTTATACTACGAAGAAAAGAAACACAATGAAATTTATTGTATAAGATCAATAAACTGCATTATATACAAGCTGCAAAAAATACTTAGCGTGTGATCTAAAAATATTGCAGTGGAATTTAATAAAGAGTTTTTTCTTTAGTTTAGAAATATGGACTTTAGTAAAAAAAAAATAATAAAAATCCAGAAGAACTCTTTCCATTTCCACAGCATACTGGTATGCAAGTTGGAACATTTTGGTCTGGATGGGTGGTCTACTAGATGGGTGAAAACCTGCCTGGGCCCTCAGGCCCAATGGGTGGGTGGTTAATAGCACATGCCCTACCTGGAGGCCAGCTATGCGCTCTTCAGGGGGTTACCCTAGGACCTCCCTGTCTAATGCTGTTTTTAATGACCTTTTTTTAGTTCATCAGCTGGGAGGAGGGATGAGTTCAGAAAGACCCAACTGCAAACCGAGTGTCAATGGAGAGGTGACCAAGAAGACAGATCCATGATAGTCAGTGGCACAAAGGCAAGATACAAGCAAAAAACTGAAGTAGGTGAGGTCCTGGGTATAGGGAAATGTTTTTTCGACAGAGGATAGATAAGTGGTGGACCAGGCTGTTCAGGAGGCTGTGCAGAATCCAGCTTTGGAAGTTTTCAAGACCCAAATGCATGAAGGACGGAGCAGCCCGGGCTGACTCCGTTTTGAGCAGATTACAGTAGAGACTACCTGGGGCCAATTCTAACCTACATTAGTCCGACCCATTAAATATTTTAAGACTTTTCCTGCAGTATTGAATACTGTACATTTCCTTTCTGAGGATATTTCTAATCATTAATTTCTTTAACCTTATTTTGCAATAGCATGGAAATCTTTTAAACTTTTTCAAATATTAAAAAAAAAAAAAACCTTTTCCAGTTTAGGTAAGTACTTTCATTACAGATATATTCTTGAATTCTGAGTACTGGAGCTTATTTTGAAGGCCTCTTCATAAAGTAATGTAAGCAAAAGCACACCTTTTAAAATGAAATATGAATGAATTATGTAGAAATTAATTAATGCCTAGGGACATTTCATCACATTTAAATGTAGGAAAGTATGATTACGAGTGCTACATGTAGAAAACAGAGCTTCTTAGATAGAGAAATTAAGACTTATTTAAAAAAAAAAAATAATAGGAACTGCAAATGTCTGGATGACTTAAGTTTCCTTTTGTTACTATGGCTACAAAAAAGAATTACCGAAGGAGAGAATTGGATTGGTATGGTACTACAGATTTGGCATGCTAATCAGTATTCTCCTTTTATTACTCTGATAACCACATAATCCAGAGCCATTTCTTTTTAATCACTTAACTTGGATTATTTTTAGCATTGTTTTGCAAGTAAGTGCCAAGTATATTTCTTACACTTTTGCCTGTATTGAAGAAAAAAAGACCTGGTTCAATTAATGTATTTGGGAAGTCTCAATTTTGCCCTTCCCAGACATTCCAAAGCCAGTTATTATCAGCTTTCTAGTGATAGCATTTTATTTTCCATAAGTATACTCTATAGTAAGTGACCTTTGACATACAACTATTTATGTGGTGCTTCCGCATTTCTGGCTACACAAAACTGTATGCATGTTTGAATATAATCTCTCTCTGTAAAACAAAACAATAGCCCTTTTAAACTGAAATACATCCAGTTTTTATACCATTTTAAGATACTTTCTTTTTATTCTAACATTTTAAAAATATGTTTTAAGCTAGACTATCTTTTGTGTGCTTGAAAACCGATGCTTTGGATTTTTCATCTGAACACCTACATTTCTTTTTTTATTATTATTTTTCTGAGTTTGCAAGATGTACGACACAGAAATAAAAAGAAAGGTATGTCTTTGCATTAAACTAAGGAAATAAAAAAAGCTTTTCTGACAATTAAATATTCGAATGACAAAATGGTGAGTGTAAAAGGAAGATCACCGAACAGAAAAATCAAGAAGTGAATTTTTTCTAGGTGTTAGGCACTGAGCTTGGGCTTAGATGTTGATTCATCCTTGGCTCTGTCATGGCTGTGATAAGGGACAAGCTATCTAATCTCCTTCAGCCTGAAGCTGCAGTTCTTAAAAGTGATGTGCCCACTGGCTGCCTCAGCCTGGCCATCATCCCCTCTTCCTCCTCCCTTCTTTTCAAGTTGGTTTTCTATTGCTGTAAGGCACTGAAGGGGCCCAAAACAAGGCTGGACAAGTACTAGAGTCAGTGCAAAGAAGAGAGGATTGCTGGTTTGTGAGCAGAGACAAAAGTGAATAGAAACAGCTCTAAGTAAGACCTGGTTACGCTGCTGGCACAGCAGCTTCAGTTTTCCTGTCTGCAGCAAGGGCTTAGTATTGGTTCCTTTCCTCTTTACTTACTGAAGTTTATTACCTGTAAGTTTTGGGTGTATTTAGCAGTGAACCATCTTAGGTTAGGCCAGAAAATATTCATAAGCACTTATTAGCAAGTCATAAAGATCAAATGCATAAAAGCACCAGAAGGAAGCAACAAATGGATTTCTGCCAATAACCTGTTAAAATTAAAAGCTTCTGGGAATGTGGTTCAGCAGATGTGTATGAATCTGATAAATATTCGAAAGCACTGGAGTGCAGTTCTACTCTCGCTCCTCATCATTTCTATTAATAGGTGTTTTTATGGATGTACTAACAACACAATCAGCAATAATAGGACCAAGCAAACGACAGGGCCTTCCTTGAAAACCTTGCTGACCCAAAGGCAGAACTAAGTGCCACTAGTCTCCCTGGCCACATTTTCATCACAAAGTGCAGCATTTGCTGTTATCCAAGCAGCAGGGGGGCACGCCTCAGTTACCTGCTGGGTCAGACAAGATAAAGATCAGTGCGAAAGAGCAGGCAGACAGCAGAGAGGCCTGGGTGTCTTCCAGTAAGCGACTGGAGCCAGATAAGCTCCTTCACAGCAGCTGCCCTTACAAAGAATATTGCTGTACGCACAAAGAATATTACTGAATCACAGAATCATGGAATCACCAAGGTTGGAAAAGACCTTCAAGATCATCCAGTCCAGCCATCCACCGATCACCAATAGTTCTCACTAAACCATGTCCCTCAACACAAAATCCAACCGTTCCTTGAACACCTCTGGGGTCGGTGACTCCACCACCCTGAGCAGCCCATTCCAGTGCCTGACCACTCTTTCAGAAAAGTAGATAATTCTTTCAGATAATTCTTTTAAGTGACTTCCTTTAGAGGCTTACCCAAGCACTTCAAGGTACATAAGAAGTCTCGTTAACTACAGTAGGACTACTTGTGTATATTAAGACCATCTGTAGGCCTTTGCAGAAGAAGGCTCTTGGCACACACGTGACAGTGAGGATGAGCAGCTGACAGTGAGGTTCTTTAAAAAACTCAGAACAGAACTGTGTTTTAGGAGAACTTCTGGGGAAGGAACTGCTGTGCTACCATCATACCACCACAGCTGCTGCCAGCAGGTGGGTACCAGTCATTGTGCACAGAGAAGGCTTTGCAATGCTGCAGTAGGAACTGGGGAAAGGAAAGGGGACACTGATAGCAAAAACATGGAATCAACTTGATAGTGGAAGTTGTTGTGCATAAACAGCAGTGGCCTCATGTGAGAGGGTTTTTTTTTTCATTCCAATTTGGTGGTAACTAACAAACACAGAAAAAGCCAACACTTGATACAAAGGACAGGTATTTGGCAGCTACTGCTCTAGCGTAAGTCACTTGGCATACAGACTGCAATTTCACAAGAGAAGGACACAGATTAGACAACCTTGAAAGTGTATTTTTCCATTAATCATGGCTTTATAGAGCTGACAGCTGCAAGAATTCTGTAGCACAAAGAGGTTCACCAAAACCCATACAGAATCCTTAAAAGGAACTTTTAGGAACTGTTCCCAGGAGCTGACCTGGGAAACTTGAAGTCAGTGGCTACCTAGAAGCAAATACACTTCAAGAGAAGCAGCTCCATCTTTGAAGAAAACCACTGTATTCTAGTAAACCACCAGAATTGTGACCTTGTGGAAAATGATATAACAAACTACAGTGGATTCATTAGTGTTAATATCATTATCAATTCTCTTGATTGCAGAGGACAGGCAAAGCCTCTGTCAGAGGACAGATCTGACCATCTTTAGAAAACATCACACAGACATCTTCTTTGAAAGAGCCTTGCCAACATCAGTGACACTCACAAGTCAAGTACTACCAGCATGTGACTGCCTGTCTCTCCACTCTGTAAATACAAAGTTAAAAAAAAAAAAAAGTAGAGTTTTGAAACTGCCAAGAGTATTAGGATTATTTAAAGGTCTGCATTAGATTATCCTATTAATTTCACGTGCAAGATGCTCAGTTGTTACAAGGATGAGCTACAGTAAAAATTTCACTAAGCATTCATAGATAAACTTCATTTCTGTGACTTACTGAATAATAATGACAACATTTCCCTGACACAAACAATTCCAATAATTTTCTCCAACGTAGAAAATAGATATAAAAACAGGAGGATATTTATCAGGGGAGACCTATGAATCACCTGATGACGCATCACATCTTAATGGGGGGGAATAACTGCTACTTCAACAATCGTTTAGTCTTAATTTTTAATTTAGTCTTAATGTTTTTTGTGGGGCAGGAGATGGCACACATGTACAAACACAATAATTACTGCATTGCACTAAGTACTGTGTGGCACTAATAACTCAGATCACATATTGAAGCTCTCTAGAATAGAAATTCTTGAAATTGCAGTACAGACCCTGTGCTTTCCATATGATTTCTCAAGCCCATGTAAATCTGTATTTGCACCTACCACCTGCTGCTTACAGTTACGAATGAGTCAGACATTCTATTAAGACTTTGGTATAGATGGGATTTTCAGTGTCTGCATTGCATATTGAAATAGTGCGCTCAGAAGAAATCAGTAGCCTCTGATAAAATCACTTTGATAGGAAAAAGCATTGGCATCATGCTGATATATTATGTAGGCACAGCAGAATCTAATCAGAACTCACAACAGCTACAGCAGTTTTCACTTCTGAACCCAGAAGGTCCAATAATCATGTTTCTCCTCTAAATATAACTTATCGTAAGGAGTAATAAAGTGTGAGAAGACAGGAAAAAATCTGTCATAAATTCTTACCAAATTCTTGCTCACAAGTAGTGATTTTGGTTCAAAGTCTGCGATAATTCAAATCTCTTCGCATCATAAATGAATGAATTTGGACTCATTTTAGAAAAAAAGAAATTGCTTCAATTTCTCTTTAGGCTTGTTCCTTACCATCTTAAACAGAATATATACATATATTAGAAATCAAAATAAATGCAAATTAATCAAAGACAAATACTAAGACCTCTACTTCATGATCACAATTAAAATAAATAATTCTGTGTATGATTTTCAGTACCTACTCAGATTCTTTTCAAAGAGATTTCCCCATTTTTGGCCTATAATTATGCATTATAAAAACTCCTCCAAGCCACATATGCATATGCATGATTACCTAAAAAATCTATACAGCTGTTTGTTAATTTACTGAACATCTCCTAAAAACTCCAAAGTCTTCAGTGATTATACAGTTTTTCATTGTATCACATAAATGCATAAAATATATCCTATATGTTCTCCTTTTGTTTAAGCTTTCTTTGTTACCCTAATCTCACTTGACTCCAAAACTCATTATTTTCTCTTTGTAAAAGACAAATATGTAAACAGAATGAGAATGTGACATATGTATTATTCAGTCAGCTTCTTGCGTTATGTGTGTCTGCACGCATAAATGGGCAAGTGATGTGTGTTACAGAATGGTGAAAAGAATACTATATATACCATACGAAATACGAGTGCTAGTCAGGGAGCTAAAGATGGCCTGCACGTACAGCTCACAAATTATCAGCTGCCTGTCCCTAATTAAATTCAGCCAACTCTCACAGCTTGGAAATGAAGACTTGAACAGCTCCAGTATCAGGCCAATCATCTCAACAGCTATTCCTTCTTTCCTCTTCTCGTATCCTAAATCTAAAAGAAAGTTATTTATAATTCAGTACTCCCTGAGTCATTTCTTGGAATAACTGCTAAAAAAGGAACTCTGAGAATTAAAAGCAGCAGGAAAAGGCAATCCACCCCTCACCCCTCTTCGTACGAACTTAACCCTGCCTCTTGTTTAACAGCCACGAGAGTGAAAATACCCACTGAGTGGGAGAAACTTGTCATGAGCTTTGTTAGGACAATAACTTGTTGTGTTGTCACTTAGTATTGCATTTAATATCAATACTCTCCACTTGTCTTCTGATGGGGTTATCACCACAGCCGCAATGTACTTTTATGTCCATTCAAGTGTGTCCAAACAGTTCCTCTGTCCACTCTCTTGCTTTGTCTACCTGATCTCAATTGGATGCTCAAGTTACTTCAAGGATGCTGAATACTTACCGAAGGGAAGATGGAACTAGAGGTTTTTTGTGAAGTAAACACTTTGCTTGCACAGTTTCTTAACAGAAATTTCTCCTAGGGTCATATACTTTTACAAGGTCAATAAAGCATGCCCACCTTGATCTTTCTGCTAGCATTTGTAAGAAGCCTGAAGTAGGTTTCTCTTGTATTTCTTTTTGTTTCACATTTTGAGCAGGATTCAAGCTTTCTACTCCTTAAAACAAAGCTTCCACACACAATGACTTGAAATTGTACATGAGTCCAATGTGTGAGAATTGCTATTACACATAGTGATATTCTCTGTGGGTGAAAACACACATAACCACCTTCAAGAAAGTGGCCAAGAATTAATGATGAAAAGCTGAGAAGAGTGGCCAACACACCAGAAGGCTGTGTTGCCCTGCAGTGAGACCTGGACAGGCTAGAGAGTTGGACAGAGAGGAATCTGGTGAGGTTCAGTCAGGGTAAGTGCAGAGTCCTACACCTGGAAAGGAATAATTAGACTGAATTGGGCTGCTCGGGGAGGTGGTGGAGTCACCGACACCGGAGGTGTTCAAGGAACAGTTGGATTTTGTACTGAGGGACATGGTTTAGTGAGAACTATTGGTG
>JAOWBP010002392.1:1170120-1188195 GCA_028571105.1 Tragopan temminckii
AGTCACCGACACCGGAGGTGTTCAAGGAACAGTTGGATTTTGTACTGAGGGACATGGTTTAGTGAGAACTATTGGTGATGGGTGGATGGTTGGACTGGATTATCTTGTAGATCTTTTCCAACCTTGGTGATTCTGTGATTCTGTGATTCTGTGTGAATAACGACATGCATTACTACTCGTTAGGGGCTGACCAGCTGGAAAGGAGCTGTGCAAAGAAGGACCTGGATGTCCTGGTGGACAGCAGGTTGGCCACGAGCTAGCAGTGTGCCCTGGTGGCCATGAAGGCCAATGGCACTCCGGAGGGAACTAAAAAGTGTGGCCAGCAGGGTGAAGAAGGTGATCCTCCCCCTCTACTATGGCCTGGTGAGGCCACATCTGGAGTTCTGTGGCCAGTTCTGGACTCCCCAGTTCAGGAAAGGCTGAGAACTTCTAGAGAAATTCCAGCAGTGGGCCACAAAAATTACTAAGGCCATGGAGAATCTCCCTTACAAGGAAAGGCTGAGGGACTTGGGAGTGTTCAGCCTGGAGAAAACTGTGAGGGGAATCTTATCAATGCTTATAAAAATCTCATGGGTGAGCGTCAAATGAATGGGGCCAGGCACATTTCAGTGGTGTCCAGCAACAGGACAAGGGGCAATTAGCACAAACTAGAATACAGGAAGTTCCATATGAACATGAAGATAAACTTCTTTACTTGAGATTGACAGAGGTGGAACAGGCTGCCCAGAGAGGCTGTGGAGTCTTTCTCTGGAGATATTCAAACCCTGCCTGAATGCTTTCCTATGCAGCCTACTGTAGGGAACCTGTTTTTATCATGGGTGTTGAACTAGGTAATCTCTAGAGGTCCCTCTAACCCCTACAATTCTGTGACTCTGTGATTCTGTATTTAGATGCATGTTAACTCAGCAGACTCACTTGAATGTTCTTTCCAATTTCCACTCTTCCCAAGACTTAGTGAAAGCACCTAGGAAATTTTCTGTACATACTTATGTACAATGAGTTCAAAGTAAAACAGGGAAAGGGAAGTCAAAAAGAAAGCATCTTAAGAAAAAGAGATTCCTGAAAACAAAAATAATGCTCTCAAAACATATGCCATTATTAAGGAGCAATTATTGTGCAGATTTTGTGTGATAGTCTAGTTAGTCTCTATTTCGTTTGCTTTCCAAAGACTCCATAGTCTATAAAAGGACTGGAAATTTCTATAATGAATACTATAATGGCATTCATTATGCCAGCAGAATTAAGTGTGTGTCAACACTTCCATTATAAAATTCAGTTTTTAAGAATGTGTAACTCATCTCTATAAATACTTCATGCTTCAGTTTATTTCAGAATAAGTCAAAACATTATTTTCTCACAGCATACATTGTTGTAGTGATGTTACTGATTTCAAATAGACAAAGATCTTGATTAACAAAGATGAAAGAGGGAAAATAAATTCACTGCTTTAACATGAAAATGCTTTTTTTTCTTTTTTTTTTTTTTTACAGAACTGTATTTGAATTTTAAAATACATAATGTTATTTTTTTTTTCCTTTTAAAAATTAACATGCCACTGCTCTGATTCTTTCTGTGGAAGATTAGCTTTGGGGTTTGGTTTTGTTTCTTTTTCCAAAATAATGTCTGTTATAAAATTATGTTTCAACTAATTTTCAAATCAGGACTTTCCAATTAGTGTGGGGGATGAAGTCCTGTACATCTGCAGAAGCAGATTAAATGGTATAACTGTTGTGAGGGTGTATGTGCCATCTTTTCTCTGTTCTACCTTCTGTGATTTCTATTCACTGTGACAACAGTAAATCTGATGCTGCACAGGAACAAAGAAACGTTCAAAGATTTTGAGTTAATACTTGATGGATTGACGGATTTACGTCAAAAAACCTCAACTTTGAAAGGAGAGAAGAAACCAGGTGTTGCAGGAGCTATAAAGCCCATGGTAATTAGGCTGGGGGTAGGGAGCAGCTTTCCTGTTGTTGCTGAGCGTAAAATACACAGCTCAGAAGGCTTCTATATCTGAAAGATTACTTCCCATGTAATTTGGACTCTTTACTACTCATTCTTTTGTTAATATTTATGTGCTCTTTGTTTTCCTGAAACTACCAACACAAGAGGAAGGACAGCAAATTAATGACATTATTGAATTCACAATATATATTACATATAAAAATATATGGTAGGAAGACTGAGCTACTTTCTTACCAAAGGTAACACAGACAAACCAGAGATGTCTTCCACTAAAATTTTGTTTTATATTTAAACTCAGTGTAGTTTTGGGCCCTTTTTGAATTACACCAGCCACAAAGTTTAGCCTCTTGCTCATAAGTTTTTACATTTGTAGCTACAAAAAGGAGTATAAATTATGATTGCTTACAGTGAGGTGTATGAGACAGGAGGAATAAAGATATTCAGAAAAACATTTGGATACTGCAAGATGTTTTAGGTTAGGCAGAAGCACTTGACATGTCTACAGGGGGACAAAGAAGAATGAAATTCTCCTTGTTACTACAGAAACAGACCTTAAAAACAGCAATAAAGTACATTCAAATTCAGTCAAAAATTAATATGGCTGCTAGTGAAATACTGAGCATGGATTTCTAATATAGAAAAAAGATGAAATGGAGGTAAAATGGAAGAAATATATCCTTTAGGGTAATAAATGATGACCAGATGAGAACAACTCATTTTAATTCCATTAATCCCCATGTGTCCAAGTAATCTATAGACAGTAAAATTATTTCCTTTCCAACTTTCCAATTGTAGTTTGCAAGACACAACTACAAGAAGGACACAACCACTAAAAAGGCAATTAATCCTGAAGTACTAGCTTTTCAGGTAACTCAAGCCTGTAAAAAACAATTCTGAAGCAGTGGAAACACAGACAAAAGTACAAAATATAGAATCAATTGCAATCTTTAAATGGCGCTGTACTACCAGTGCTGATTTGGCAAGGAAGCTGCACTAATAGAGATGTGCACTAATGAATCTGTGCTACTAAAAAACAACAGCCACAACAACAAAGAAGAAAAATAAAAAAGTATTATGTTTTAATGCTTGGATTACTGGGAGAAAACAGAAGTTTCACTGCTATGAAAGCTGCAGACAACACCCCAGCATTTTGTGGAGTAATTACCTGGGTGAACCACAGCACTCCTTGTGTGGCAATGAAATTACATGCCAAAAACTTCCACAATTCCATTTCTTTCTCAGCCTTTGTGCCCCTGGGTTCATTTACATTGTATTGTTCAAAACTGCCTTCTAACAAATACAGTTATATTAGAAACTGCATTTTGTGTTCCATACTCAGAATACAAAGCACTTGTAAAAAGAAGGTACCATCACCTCCATCTAACAGAATAAATTAAAAGAGAGAGTGAATTGCTCAACATTACATCAGCCTGCATCAGCAGCAGCACCAGGAGAAGGCTGTTTTTTAGCCTAATATCAACTTGAAGGGGATAAGGAGCATCATCGTAGTATGTTAAACCAGGCAGCACAGTCTTTCCCGTATATAGAACAGAATTGGCAGCTCAGAATATCAGTCGCAATTCACCTGTTTTCATGTAGCACATGAAATCATGAAATTCTCAGATTTTTGGTCTGAGAAAAGGAGAAGCAGATCTCCCATGCAACTGAAGGGGAGATTCATCACTACATAATTTACTCATCTGTCAGTTCACTAAAGGTGCTTCTGGAATATTATAAGACTGCAAAATATCCAGATATTTTAGTATAGAATACACATCCATCAGCTAAGTTAATTTTAAAATCAGCAGTGTACTTGCAATGCATAATAATCTAACTACAAACATGGCAGAGTACATTAAGCAAAGATCAGTATTTGCACAGTTTTTCCTTTTTTCAGTTTAGTAAGCAAAGGCTGTCATAATAATCATGCTGGTTGTCGTCCAGCTTTAATGACTGCATTCATGAGGGCTCCACAGGTGCAGCATGATATAAATAGTGTGATCTGCTGTGCACAATTTGTACATTTAGATATTTACATTCATTCTTGCTTTGAAAGTGTACTTCTCCTCTAAACACTGCGTGGACATGCATAGAAGACTATGTGGGAAACTGAGCAGCCAACAGACTATTTTGTGGGATGCCATGCAATTCTTACAAATAGAAGGAAACCAAATGATCTGGAGATGTGCACATTAGGGAAAAATGTCAATAGGAAAGGAAAAAAAGCACTAAAAATAGAGATAAGGGTGTCCAAGCCCAGCTCTCCCAGGCTGAGGTACCATATGATAACAGCACTAAATACACTCGTTGCTTCAAGCAGTGTTGTGGACCAGAGAAGAGATAGGTGGGTCAGGCAGCATTGTATAGCATCCAGCTCTTTCCTTTGTAGTTTCTCAGTTCTACTTTGTGCCCACCCAGCAATATCAAGGACCTGTTTGCTTTTACCACTAGCTGTATAAATCCTTATTCGTGTGACTGATACAACTAAATTACCACCCACATATGCAGAAATGGTCGTCAGTTCTTTTTTATCATGTCCAAAAAAGACTAACATATTAGGGGAAAAAAAAAGAAGTAAATATCAAAAACTTTTTTAACTTTAGGTAAAAAGCTAAATATTTCACAATAAATATTTGCTAAGGCCTCTTGCAAAATGAATGAATCACATTATTTTCCCATTCTTCCCATATTAAGCAATTTATCTCAGTTGTGGGCTTCACCTGTTTTTCTTCAGGAAAATATACATCACAGTAAATACCTCTGGTAAACAACTTTGCTAGAGCTCTTAGAAAAAGTTTAGAACACAAGAAAATCAAACATAATGCCTCTGATTACTGAGAATACTACATCTACATTAAAAATGAAATCAGGCAGATAGGGTAAGGGAACATCAAGAAATTTCGCACAGCAAATAGGAGACCAAACTTCCAAAGATATTCAAAGATATTTTTGTTTGCACAGTGGGAGAAGATTGCAATGAGATGTACCCAAGCTATTTTTGAAACTCATTTCCCACTCGCTAGACTTGAGTCTCAACGTACTCATATCACATAAATAGCAATTGCAGCAGTTCACTCCAGCTGCAACTGTTTAGGTTTTGTTGAATTAAATGGTAAGAGACTGGAGCTGAAAGACTTACTAGCAAAGTTAGGAAATAGTCAATATATTCAAACATTTTTTAAAGCAGCATATTATTCTGTTTTTCAAGTCACAACAAACTAATATCAGATGCTTGAGCTTAAATTTTTATGCATATTTTACCTTTTAAGCAAATGCTCAATCTTGTGAAGTTTTCCCCAGCCATGTACAACCACAATGAATTTTCAGGAATGGCTTTTCAGTAAGCAGCAGACAGCCTCTCCAAATCACTCCTCCACCTTGCAAAGTTTTTCTCTTTGCACTGCATAAAATAGGCAAAACACAACAGTAGCAATATTTGTTTTTTTAATTTAAGATATTTCTACTCTTAATCTCTAAAATGCATATTCCATAGTCAGCTTGAATCTGCTGCAAAAGTCATGCATTACTTCCTTGCTGCAGGTAAGGTACAGAGCATAAAGCTTTACAAGTCATGGAAGCAAGAAGCCAGATCCCCAAGAATTACAGCTACCCAAAGCAATTCTGCTCACACAAGACAAAATATCTCTGCTCAAAAACTCGGAAAGCTTTCTGCTGGGAGATATCATGAACCCTCTCTACTTTCTCCATATAACCCATGGATCAAATAGCATTGCAACAACCACAGAAGCATTCACATTTCAATTTACTTCCTTGAAAGCCAAGTGCAGCAACCAGAATCAAACAACAAATCGTGTCTACACTCCTACCACAGCCTAAATCATGTCCTGAGTTACAAGCTTGGGCAGCATGACAAAATGAAGTGTTTTCAAGTATCCAGGTAACTACTGCATTTCTTTAATGCTCTATTGGTAGAGTGGCACTTCCAGGCTGCAGTTCCTCACTCTTATCTCCACAGTACAGATTCACTGACTGATGTCCCTGACCTACAAACTTTGCCATCCAACACCAAAAGCAGCTTTGTCCACTGACAGGTCTGTGAATTTTCCCCTCCAAGGACTGCACCACAGATTAGTCCTGCCAAAGCCACATTCACTTTACTGTCACAAAAGTTCGGTTTCCCCATATTCAGAAGCAGTTGGTGGTTGACAGGCACACTCTGCATCACCAGCTCTTCCTTCTGCACACTCTCTAAGTTATGCAGATGCCTTTGAAAAAAACAGGTTTTGGTAATGGAACAAATGACCAGTGGACAAATTAAAATCTACCAGCTGAGTTATAACAGACCGAGGATGCAGTTGGAGCTAGCTCCAGTTCAAAACAGAAATGCACCAGCTTGCCACCATTCCAGCTGAGGAATACCATTAATAACTGCAGCTCAGATCACTAATACGTTTTTTCTAATGGCAAGATGTCCAAGACAGTAACACATAAAAAGAAAGCATAAAAAAGACAGGAAAATATTTTGGTAAAACCTTCTACTTCTATCATGACTTGATAAAACAGTGACAATCAGAGGAAAGCCATACCCCATAATGTATCAAAAATCACTGCAGCAAAGAACTCATTGGTTACCCAAGCGGGAATGCATGACGGGTCTCTCAGAGTACAGCACTTCTCTGCCATGGTCCCCCCTGCCCTAAGGGCTTCCCTGCACACCGCCTTGGTGGGAGGACTTTTACGTGAGTACAAGTCAGCTTCACCCAGCCACCCAGAGCTCATTCCATCTGGCTGTAATTCAGAGACTTACACTAGTTCTTTAGAGCTCCTCAACCAATGAAAACCATCAGCTCCCAGATTTGGCTATCTCCCCTTGCAAACAATACCATATCCTTGCTTCCGGTTTGTTCAGTCTTCCCACCCAGGTTCCAGCCCTCATTTTCCTTTAGTTCAAAGTGAAGACATTCAAAGACAATAATAAAGTCAGACTCTGTTGCCCTTTGCTTGCAAGAAGTGCTAGCTTAAGTCATGGCCTTAGCTCCTCAGGCTCTTTCATTTTTTATCAGAAGAGATGCTGAGGTTTTGTTTTTATTTTTCCTCAGTTGGACTGACCACTTTTTTTCTGCTTACCAACTCTATTACTTAACTACACTGATCTGAAATATCCAAAAAGTCAGAATGTTTCTACCTTCTGAGGCCCTTCTGAGAACTTCTGAGAGTTCAAAGACAGATGGAAAGCACACAGGCTTGGGTAGTTTGGGTTTGCCGTTTACATACAGAAGATGTAAGAAAAAAGTATATGAAAGTGAATAAAGCTAGACATTAGATTATAGGATCCTTACTTTAATCCTCTTACATTTTCCTATGAGAGGGAAGGAAATGTAAGAGTCTATATAATCCTATCAGAGGAATGGGAGTCCTGATTCTCCCAAGAGGGAATAATTTCTCTAGTCATTTTCCCAAAACTTACAAATAAATCTTTGCCTGGCCTGCATTTAAAAAGAATGATTTCATGAACTCTGTGCTTAAAATTGTCCCATAGGTCACAGGGAAGAAATTTTCCACTGCAGCCATTACTCAGAGTCACCTTCAAGGAGCCTATGATGGAAGCCAAAATTCTAAAATCCTTTAAGACTGCTTAAAATAGTTGCGAACTAAGCTACCATATTTAAGGCAATGATCTTACCCTACCGCACAAAGTGGTTTGACAGTGACATGTTAATACGGGTACTTTATAGAGTAAATTATTTATGTAGAGGATCTTGCTGACTGCATTCACACTGGAAAGAATGCCGCCCTTACTGACTTAAATGCCACCCTGGAGCATGGCTAAGGGGAACTGCAGCACTGCTTAAGTAAATAGTCTATTTGTTCTTTCACATTCCCACAGGACAAAAAGAATTTATAAGTATCAGGATATTTTAACCAGTTTTCATTCCTTTTTTTTCCAGGAAGAGACGTTGGTGATGTCATTCGCCTTTACACATTCTCTCAGACTAACAAGGATGAATTCATCTTCAAAGGAGATCCTGTCAGCAGTTGACTCCCAAGGGAACTGGTTCCCTGCCCCGCATCCTGTGGGTATTTACTGACTGGCCTATCTGTGAGCTGGTGGTTGTCATCACCCTGTGTGGCACCGTTCCTGACACTGCAGCCTCCAGACAGCATGCCACAAGATCGCCCTGATGTCAGTTCCTAAAGGACCAGCACCTCTGGTCTCTGGTTATGAGGTACCTTTTGTCAGCGCAAACTGCAGCTAATAAGTTTGAGAAGAAAGTAGCTACATTCTTAGGCACAATGTGAAGCAAAACTGTGATGCAGAAGGACTATTAGGGAAACTGTTTGGGAAGAGTTCAAAGGCTATCATTTATACAAGAAACTTGATCTTACTTGAAAAATAAAGGTGTGATTTCACACAGGATATTGGCCTAGATACAGACCTTTTCCTATCACATAACACAGGATTAGATTATTTCACATCCTTATCTTGAGATTTTAACTTGAAAGTAATGATTAACAAAGCAGATACGAACCCTTAGAGGCCTATTTCAGCAGAAACTGAAGTAAAAAAATTTATCAGATCGTAAACATTACAATGCAATTTGACACTCAGGTATATCCTTCATGGCATAAGGAAACACTTTACTCCGTGCCTATTAATTCTTAGTCCCATGATGATTTTAATATCTTAATGTTAAGATGTAAATTTAATGTTAGTGGAAACTGCATGTGTGCTGATCACAGAATCCCAGGATGGCTGAGGCTGGCAGAGCCTGCTGGGTGCACCAGGCCCAGCCCCGGCTGCAGCAGGGCCACCCATAGCAGCTGCCCAGGCCCATGTGCAGGTGGCTTTGGGAGATCTCCAAGGAGGAGGGGACTCCACAGCCTCTCTGGGCAGCCTGTGCCAGGGCTCAAGCACCTGCATGGCACAGAAGTGCTGCCTGGTGTTCAGACAGCACCTCTTATGTTTCACTTTGTGCCCATTGCCACTTGGCCTGGTATTGAGCGCCATTCAAAAGACTGTGGCTTCCTCTTCTTTATACCATCCCTTTGGGTATTTGTACACATGGATGAGATCCCTCTGAGATTTCTCTCCTCCAGCTCTGAGAGACTTTCCTCATAGGAAATAAGGATTAGATTGGATCAGGTTGAATCTCTTGGAATATGATCCTAGCAAAATCTGCTTAGGCTGGCTGGCGCCTGTTGTGTAGATTAAGAACTATCTCAAAACTGGTTAGTATTTTTGAATTACATCCTTTTTACAATGTTTGTATTTTGTATTGATTAAAGGCTTCGGGTCCACCCTTGTTCCCACTTAGGCACGCCACTCTTTCTGGGCACTGCTGATGTGCTTTCCGAACTGCAGCCTAACCCTGTGGGATGCTGAGTGCCATCCAAAATGATGCTGACAGCTTCAGGTCCTGCTTAAATTGTAGGCTTCTGACAGTAACTAACCTGCTGACAAAGCACTAGGGAATGACAATATCACTGCTCATGTTTATAAACCCACTCTAAATACCTAACTTGAGACAGATTATTTTCTGAGGACAAAATTGTAATTTTTATAAATTTTAACTGTAATCGAGTGGTATTCTTTTCAAAATGGATTGTGACAGGGCACAACATACAACATCATCAGAAACATAATATGGAATAAGTATTTCAAAGACTTACTGTCAACCTGAACACATTTTATGGGATGATCTGTGATCCAGATGGTAGCTGAAGCTGAAGTTCTTATTTTTTTGTGGCGCTGTGGGAATAAGATACTCTGATTTGGTGCCAGTGTGTGATCAATAAAGAAAAATGTTGGCAATACTTTGGAATATTGTGCATTCTTAGCTAGATGACGTGAACTCCAATGATTAATAGTGGGATAGCTTTGAAGAATTACTGGAAAAAGTTTTAAAATCATTTTCCTTTGTGCTATTTTTCCATTCAGTGGATTGGCAAGGAAATAACAATGAGAATTTACTGGTATGAATAATGTGTCATTGGTAAGTTCTTTATACTCCTGTCCAACTGGCAGTTCTTAAGATTTTAAGTCTTCTGCAGCATTACCTGAATTCCCAAATATAAAAATTAATGCTTGGTTCAAAATATTAATACTAAAGTAACGATCTTCTACAATGTAGCTCCTGAATATCTATGTACAATTTTAATACCCTTCAGTGTCTTGTATCATTCTAATCAATTAATAATCTGCAAAAATTCTACCTACATTTATGTAGGAAGGGGTGGAAGAAAACTGATAGCATTGAGTTCCCTTGGCAATAGCATTTTCTCATTAAAAACATCCCTACAGAACGTTATATCTGCTTTTGTAACACATTAATGTGTTTAATAAGTCTAAAAATATTAGAATTGCTGCCATCTACTAAAGTGACCTAATTGTTTAAACGAGTTTTCGTATTTATGTATTTGGAAAAATGCATGGGATGAAAGCCTCCATGCTCCAACTTGGACCTTACTTCTGCCAAAATAATTAAGATTGTTCTGTGAATGAGACAACTGATGAGAAATTCAGTGTTTATGATTTTCTATGCCCTCCACGTTAAACCTTTTCTTCAACACTTTCCACTGAGCCCAGGTTTTAGATAGTGATATTAACTATTTTGTCATACAAGTGCCAGCTGTTATTTTTGTACAAATCTACTCTAATTTAGGAAACCTGGAAAATTTCAGTTTGCATGTGATCAGTAAAGATTTATCTTTTACAGATCAGTTCCTTGGAAGCTCTCCATCTCTTCTCTGGGAAAGTTCCAGATGGCCTGATTAAAACTTCTGTATGCTCCTGTAGATGACACCACACCTAGGTTGGGCTGAAATGATAATGTACATTATCTCCAGTTGACTCCAGGCAATGAGGAACAGGGAATATGCCTTACTGAAAGGCAAAGAGATTATTTCAGTTAGGAAATGTACAGACTGGAGATTAAAATAACAGAGGTTTGGGGAAAATGTCAAATTTGTTGAGGCAAACGAGACAGTGGGTGTGTTTACATTATTCTTATTTGAAATAAAATCCTATTTCTGACACATATTTCTTGCCTTTGACTACTATTTCATTGTAGTTTTGCAGTATGTGAACTTTCTATGAATGACCTCCAACACAAAGAAAAGAATGGGGATTAGGGAAGCTAGTACTTAAATCGAGTGTGGTGAGATAAGATTGGGAGGTCAAGACTTCATTATTTAATTAAACAATTAGTGAAGTAGATGTGATAACTAATTAATTGAGAAGGGTAAAAGAGAGTAAAAGTGAAAAAGAGAAAGAATAGGGACAGGACTGTGAAATAACATGAAGTGTAATATGGTAAGTCAGGCTAGGTGGGGGACAGATGCTCTCTATCTATTACAAGTACATTGTTTTGTGCCTTATCTTTCTTGAGTGGTTGGGTCAGCTGTTCAGTTCCCAGTTGCTCTTCTGTTTCTGTTAGGCTGATGATTTTTCTCTAATATATGAACTTGCTTGTGACATCTTCTTGAGTAGATTTTGTTTCCCAAGTAAGCTCTAACCTCAATTTAGAAAAAAAAAAAAAAGAAAAAAAAAAAAGCTCTCCTAAGTCTGCTCCTGAAAATGTGATTTTCTTTTGCTGAATTTGAACTAAAGTACGTAATTGTCTCAGGATTACTCCAACACTGTTTAGAACGGTGTACCAAAAGATTAAAGATGTAGTGCTACAGGCAGGCATATAAAGTAAGTAGTTTACTTAAATGTACACATGTGACAAAGTTCTTAACATCAGTAATATCTGTTAGTGTACTGGAAACACCTGTGACAGCAAGGCAAATCAAGATCTGTTTTATTTATTCTCTGGGCTCTATAAATGTAAATATTCCAGTAAAATAGCTAATGTGATTGATCTTAATGTACGTATTTGACAGTCTGCCTTCACACTGCTATCTATAGTACATTACAAACATTGGTGGTGAAACTGTACCATTGTCTCATAAATATCTTCAGCTGAGCATCATTTCTCTGGAGAGAAGTTTCAAAGCCACTAGGATATTCATATATAAATAGTTTAGAAATATGTTGGAATGAAGATTAGAAAAAAAACTATTGTAATGCTATTAGTGTTTTTTTCTGGTGTATGAAATGACCTGCTTATACCTATGTATATTTTGATACAGAGTATCCTTAGCTTTACTGAATCTGTATACAAATATCCTACCTTATAACTGTGATACGTGCTATTTTTTTTAATAGCAAGAGTTAAGAATGTTTGGAAATACAACCCAAAATTTGTATTTTGATTGCAAACTTGCATCTTGAACTGCTTATTGAGAAGGAGGCAGGAAGAAAGACAAAATTCAATAGTTACTGAGAATTCAATAGTTATTTAGAGCCATCGTAGAGAAATCTTATGCCATCTTTTGTTGTGATCATGATGAAATTGAATGTATGCTGATAGGCCATAAGACATTATTGATCAATAATCATTAGCATATGATTAAAAAGCAGCCAGAAAACATATCTGGCTTCTGACCTCAGATGAGTCATCAGACACATTGTTATAAATAAGCAAACATTCACACCTACCTGATCAAGACTTCATACAGATACTCAGGTATGTTTGTAAGAGCATGTGTTGTTTGAACACAGAGTGACATCTGAATCAGGTGTAGAACCCAGAAATCACAGTGGTGCTCTACACTGAGAGCATAAAAGGGAAAAAAATGAATTTTTAAGAGAGTACTCGTGTATTCAGCACACTCCTACGTGGCCCATGAGAAAAAAAACAGAATTCAAGACAGGTTATTGCTACCCATTCAGGCCTCAATACAGCCTGCAATGAAGTTCAGTAAAGGTGACTTACCTGCGTTATACTTTTCACTTGTTGACTTTGGAAGCCCATCAAAATCCAAATGAGATACCAGGTGACAGAAGTAGGCAGCATTATTTTAGTTTGGGAGACCTCTAGTGGACCTCCATCCTTCTTGTCTCCAGTTGTAGCTTCCACAGCCTGCACAAAGCAAAGTTAAATTTGCATTTGGCTTGGATTCCATATGTGTGAATGAACTTAATAAAGTATTTGGAATCTAAATAGAGCTGCTCTAAAATCATGCACAGTAATAACTTTGATTGACATTTGAATCGATTTGATAAATGATTGATTAAGCTATGCAATGTTGAGCAGAACAACATTGACTTGCCAAGAGGTCCATGTTAAAATACTTACCCTTAGGTGTATTTATAAGTATTTACAATATAGAAATGGCGTATTTGAAGTTGTGATCCAAGTGACCAAGCTACCTTCAGAGCTCATTCTCTGGTTGTGTCTGGGCAGCATTACTGCATAACACTGACACAAATGAAGCCTCTTCAGAACTCATTCTTTTTCTTCATTGTATTTTTGAATATTATATAGAACCAGGATCATGGCTCTTCAACTTGTTTACAAATTCAGTAGGAATGGACAATAAGTCTAGAGTACTAAAGTAGATATTGAAAGGGAGGAAAGAGAGTGCAACATTTACAAATGATTTAGTAATTTTTGAGAGTATGGGTTTCATGGTATAATTTATTCACTGTTATCAGTTATCTAATGGTAAATAACATGACATTCTTACTTGCAGTTTTGCTCCGTTCCTCAAGGAGCAGTACTCCCCTTTATGGAGAAGGAACAGCTAGCTCCCTGTGAGCCATATGGCTAACTCCAAAGCACAGAAACAAAGAGCCACTTGTGTTTGTGGCAGAAAGGATAGATTAAGCAGGCCACATTCGTATAATAAATACATAAAAATACTTAATATGAAAAGAATAATACAGGCCATAAAAATCCAGTGCAGAATACTTGCTTCTACAGGAGTGCTTTCTAATGCAGGAGTTGTTTTCTGTGCAACTTTTTATGCATTTGTGCAAATGTCTATTTTCCATTTTTCATCAACCAAGACAGCAGAATATGGAACCACTGCTCTTTTCTAAAAGACTATTAGTGTTTCTACTGCAATTTCAGTTTTTATGTTTATTCCTCATCCATAAGAGGTTTTGTACAAACATAACCTTTACTAACTGTTTAGAAGTTCTTCATACAATTACAACTAATTGCATAATGTGAGCATAAGCATTCGAACCTCAACCCTGTTAAGCCAGAAATCATTTCATATGCAACTACATAGAAATCAAGAGAACCTTGCACAAAAGCAAACATTTGTCTTTTGTCTGGATGAGCAGATGTTTGTTAGTTTTAAATTACATGCTAAGCTTTCAAAATACTTGTTCTTTGCTATGATTGCCCAAAGAATATATGAATATATTCAGAATATACGGGAATATAGAAGTATCTATGCATGAATTCTGTTTTTAGCCAGTCATAATAGGAAACATAACAAGCAGTGAGGAGACAAGAGAATCAACTTGTCCCTTACAGTGGCTCCTAATCCTATAAATAGTTGAGTAAATGCTTAATTCTAACTGTTGTGAGATAGGAATTTATAATTGTGCTTGTGAATAGAAATAATTATGTTTGTGAAGCTACACGTATTCCTGAAGCATTTTCCTTTGGTCATAAATCGTGCGTAAAAATGTGTTCATGTTTTAGCCTTCCCATTTTCCTGCAAAATATGGCCTCCTCAGAAAACATCTCCTACCATACCTCAGTGGGAGGGTGGGGATGATTGGGAAGGTCTTTCTGAAGACAGCACAGAGGAAAAGGAAATATTTACCTACAGAACTAGCTGGGGATACTTAATGCCCAGTGAAAACAGTCAGGATTTCGTCGTATCAGTTCAACTCATAAAGGACAGAGTATGCAAATCTAAGCATTGCATCACCTCCTGACCATGTCAGTGGACAACTTTTTTTGTTGCAATATGGTGAGGAGACAAGGAATGGAGCACACGTAAGCCACAGCGCCTTTGTTGGCTCTGTGGTGATGTTATTTTGACACTGGTGTGGGGAATTATTTTTATAGAGGTAAGTGTAGTTTGTGAAAATTGTGATGAACTTTTATTCTAACTATAATTCTTCAAGTTAATAATAAAAGAGAAGGACTTTTCATTTCAACAATTTTAGGGTTCAGGAATAGAAAGACTACACACCATCACAGTCTGTCTCTGAAGCCCTAACAGGTTGAATTTCCACTGTCTTCTCTGGTGGCTGGGTCTCAACAGCACTATTCCTGAACCTGGCGCAAAATAAACTCCTGTGGGACAATCCAGATCATTACAATTTTGAGTACAAGAAAAATCACTTAGAAAAGTTACAAGTGAGGATGCTAGAAAAACAACAATTATAAAACAATTTGAAAGATTGGCAAAGCATTGTGACTACAGAGAAAAATCAGTGTCTCTATTTAAAGATGGAAATTAATGAAGAGCTGTCTGTTGCATTATTTAAAAATACACAGTATACAATTTTATGGACCATATTACAAAACCTTTCAAAATTAAAGTAAGTCCCCAATGCACAATGAAAAAGGGTCCATAGTATAAGCTAGGTGGCTGTCAGATGAGGTGTAGCATCATAACCAACCATGACACAAATGTCAAAGACTGAAGTGTAATTCCCAGCATGGAGAAAAGTCAAGGATAGAAAGATTTGTATAAAGTATGTATTGTAGATGAAGAAAAGAAAGCAATCTACAAAGGGAAGCATGACGACTCATAATGAAATTCAGAGATGTTTTTACTGGGTGCTGGAGTCACTGTAACTCTCGGATGGGGTGGCACTGCAGCCCTGTGTGGAACTCAGTACTGTAATGTAATATAATGTCCTGTGAGCTGACATGGAACGACCCAAAGTATATAGTTGTTGGTTTGGGATAATTATCCAGCCATTCAGAGAGTCTGACAGTGCTTCCGCAGATTATTGCACAAGTAGATCCAATAAAAAGACAAAAGTGTGCATAAGGAATACTGCATATAATAAAATACTCTGTTGCAACTACATGTATTAAGACTAGGCCTTCACTTGGAATATTGTTTTCTGATTGTCCTACCCAAATACAACAGAACAAAATAAGATAGGACTCTGAAAAGCATAGAAATACAGAGAGATTAAGATGAAAAATAAAGTTAAAAAAAGCCTAGCTGGGAAAGGATAAGTCTTTAACACAGAAAATGAATGGAGAAGTGAAATCATTTCTATTTACTCACTTTCATAATTGAAATTGATACATTCAACGAAACTGGAAAGTAAAAAAAAAAAAAATTACAATAAGCATAAGTAGCTGATGACAGATGATCAGCGTGAATTTCAGGAAAGACTGGACATTTATAAGGACCATCAGACAGCATTTTGGATGGGATTAACAACACCAGCATTTTTGAAAAGACGTACGGTCTTAATGATCAAACATATACCCTGATCTGTAATTACAGGAGGTTTAAAACAAAAAGCTTCCTCTTCAGTGTTATTTCATATTCACCCACTACGGGAGTTCTTGCATTTTCCTTTGAAATGCCAGAGCCAGGATGGCAGATGAAATGCTGGTCTGATGCAGCCTAAAGCTTCCAAAGCTATGAAAAATGTTGTGTTCACGTGTACAGATTGAGACATTAGGTCCACATTTTTCAGAGGAAACTTGTTCTCAATCCCCTGAAATACAAGAAACAAACAAAACAAAACCATCAGGAAATGAAGGTTAAGTTACCAAGCAATACTTCATTCGCTTGATTACGAGAAGTACTATTACAAGACCTGGAAAGCAGCACTTTACATTTTTCTTTCAAATTTAAAATAACAACAATGGAAGCCCAAAAATAATTATTTATAATGACAGAAATAAGCACAGTCTGCTCCACGCAGTGACTTTCTTCACCCTCTGTAAGGGAAGGGTTGCTATTTATGGAATGCTCCAAGTCTGCCTTTCAGGACGCAGCCCAGCTTGGCTGGACAGCTTTCAGTTGCTACTAGAAATATGTCACTTATTAGGAACAGAGGGGATGTTTATCACTATCTCAAGGGTTACTTTGGCTGAGGCAAAGAAATAGCTCAGTTATATAATGGAAAGAGCTGGGTCAAAGGATGAGGCATTTATATAGCGTGTACTCGAGACTCCAGGAGCGCAGACTCAGTCTCTCTCTCCTGTGCCTTTCACAGAGCGTGGTACCACGGCTACACAGATCTCCCCAAGCTCCCTCAAAGCTATGGGGCTGAAGTTACTACTAAAGAACACTGCTCAAACTTTTCAGCTGAGAGAAAAGATGCATCTTTCCCATTGCTCCTCTTGCCCTGCCAGTGAGCCTCTTTGTTGTTACCCCACCCATCACGTAGCTATAGCTCAAACCACATCCAAACAAACCAGAAAGGTCATCAGCTCAAGCAGAGAAGTTTGAGCATGGCACTGTTTTAATGGTGCTCAATAAATCAGTGTGTGTGGGGGGCACTTCTTGCCACATTCACTTCTGACTTCCAAAGCAAAAAGAAAGCTCCCCCAGACCTAACACCACCCTGTCCTGCTTCAGCACAGGACAGAGCTGTGAAGCAGCACACGGCGGCAACTCAGCCGATCGATGTGCACGCTCAGCACTTCGTTTCAAGGTCACTCCAACACCAACTTCAGTCCGAAGAAAAACAATCCGCATCCGGAGCGTTCCCTTGGCGCTTCATTCGCAGCATCAAAGGAGAGCACCGATCTCCTACCACCAACCCAAACGCCTACTGACCACCTCTCGAAGCACAGCCGGTAAGCCAGCACGGCGCCTCACCCCAAGGACAGAGCTCAGGAGCCCGCTGGGCCCGAGGCCTCCCCGAGCCCCACCGCGGCACCTGTTGTGCCGGCAGCCGAGCGGGGCAGCGGCGGGGGCCGCCGCGGGGCGCCGCAATCCCATTGCCGATCGGGGGCTCGTCCTCCCCCTGCGCCGTAACGGGCTGCCCCGGCTGCGGGCCGGGGGCGGGCGAAGGTGGGAAGCGAGGAGGACGCGGGCGAGTTTAAAGCGGGGGGAGACAGAAGGGAGGAGTTTAGGGAGAGGGCTCTTGGGAAAGAGTCGCGGAGGGGGCGAGCGGGCTGCGCGGCTCCGGCGAGAGGACGGGCGCCCGGCGGAGACTCCCGGGGCCGCGCCGCTCGCCTCTGCCGGCAGCTTGCCCTGCCGGCTGCTTGCCCTGCCGCCGCTGCCCGCGCCCTTCCCGGCGGCGGGGCGCTCCGAGAGCCGCGGCTGGCGGAAGGCGTTGGTGCGGAGCGCTGCGCGGCCGTCCCGTACATT
>JAOWBP010002392.1:1202931-1216424 GCA_028571105.1 Tragopan temminckii
AAATACTACTTTTCTGAAAGAGTGGTCAGGCACTGGAATGGGCTGCCCAGGGAGGTGGTGGAGTCACCGACTCTGGAGGTGTTCAACGAACGGTTGGATTTTTGTGTTGAGGGACATGGTTTAGTGACAACTATTGGTGATGGGTAGATGGTTGGACTGGATGATCTTGTAGGTCTTTTCCAACCTTGGTGTTTCTGTGATTCTGTGACATGGGCATTGTAGTTATTAGCCCATAATGATCAACTTGAGTGGAGATTTCTTAGAGGAAGAAATGAATCCTGTGCCATTTTCTTTCACTTGATAATCAAAGAGTTCATATCCAGGAAGTAGAGAGAAACCAATACTTTTGGCTCTTATTGTTTATATTGAGACTTTCTTTCATGTAATGTGTTTATAAGTCTGATGAAGCACAGAAAAAGAGGCAGATTCCTAGGCTTGTTAGATTCTCAACTTGAGCAATTCTTATTTTTCCTCTGTTGTCTCTTTGTGCACCGAAATCAGAATGTTGGACATGGCCTTTTGAACTGCTTGTCTTTTAAGAGCGATTTAAGGAGACAGCTTCATACCAATGGTTTTCATTGTTAAGAGCAAATGGTAAGTTCTAAAAGTCAGGATCCAAGTACTGGAAAAAAAAAAAAAATGTCAACAGAAAAATAGTATTTCTCTCTCTGAAAATTGTGGGTCATCTTCTTTGGCACATGCTTACATTGCCACTTGGGGCAGTAAGAGACAACAAACAATGATAGCTTGGTGAAAAAGTAGATTTAGTGTAACCATGTTTTGTTGTCTTGTTATTCCTGGCACTTAAGAAAAAAGAGTAATTTAGTATTTCCTGAAGTAGTTCAGAGGAGAAACAAGGTTCTCACCAAGACTTCTTTCCTTCCTTTAACTCTTAATTATTTGCAAGGGATGAAGAGCTCTGCTTAGAGAGCTCGTGTTATAAGTGTACATATTTTGTAAAAACAAAACAAAACAAAAAACTGAACAATTACAAAATATCAGAAACACAATGTTATGCCCCCTTTCAAGAGTCATGGTTACAGTTGAGTGCCTATATTCATAAATCACAGAGAGGCAGTCTTTGTGGATAGTAATTGCAATTTGTAGGGCTGCAGGGAAGCTCAATGAAAAGGTAAACTATTTACTTGAAAAATGTTGGTGCAAACAGTACTTGTTTTTTTCACAGTGAGCACTGAGAGCTGCTGCACACCAGAGTTTCTAGATAAATAGGAGGACACTTGGTCTAACTCTCTGTATTATGTTTTAAAACTGTATTTGCTTGTGTGAAAGTAACAAGAACTTTGAATAGATTTTTCTTCATTTCTGATCTCTCAAAAGAAGGGCCATTTTGAGCCTGACTTCATTTGGGATTGCAAGCTGTCTCCTAGTTGTGATGCAGCAAATGACCATAAAAGTCAGTGGGTGGTTTGGTTAAAGAGGGAGTTGTGGAAAACAAGTGCATTCCTGTGGTAAGATGCCGGGAGAAGGAAAATGAAGAAAAATAAATTCAAGGGGAACCATTTTAAGGCTCTTAAAAAAAGAAAAAAAGAAAAAAAAAAAAAAAACAAACACAAAGCAAACCAGTGGCTTTAGCTTTAATTAATTCTGCTTCTTGTTGTTGATGGTGTTCTTTCTTTTGTTGTGTTTTGTGTGCGTGAGACTTGGAGACTTGCTTTTTGTTATTATTATTTTTAAATTTAAATAATGTTTTGTTTAAATAAACTGAGCCTGGAAGGAAAAGGGTGTGATCCAGACAGTGTTGATTTTTGGTGAGAAAGGTCAGCGTCTTGTACCTGCCAAAAAGATTTCTTTCAGAAACGATCAGATGTGTATTTATGGATGGATGGGGTAACAAGAGAAGGAAGGGAATCTTGAATAACTTCTGTTTGTAAACAGTCTTGTTACCCCTGGAATCATCTTCTGCAGGAAAAAAAAGTTTAAGTGGTCGATGTGAGGCTATCAGTGCTCCTAGGTATTGTGAATTGGTGCTTTCTCAACAGTGTGGGAAGGGATTTTACAACAGGCTCCTTCCCACCTTTATGGAACCTTAGTTTCTATACTGAACACCTAGTGACCTCCGAGGCCATTGTCCAACAGGCTGCCCAGTTGGTAGCCAATTTGGGGGAAACAGAGCACCTAAGAACAAGGTGTAATGTTAGGGTGGCAGACGGAGCCGAGATTCTCCCAGTTATTAAGACCAGAAAAGCTGCCCCATGGGCACTCCAATCAGGCCCCATATCGGTGTCCTGGAATCAAATGTTTAATGATCTAATATGGGCTGGGGTGGCCTTTGCCAAGATCAATCAGCAGCCTAATCATATTTTACTTCAGTTGTGGAAGCAACTACAAGATGATCAGAAATTTCAAAATACTCACAAAAGATCAGGAGTATGAATAATTCGACAAGTACCAACAAGAACTTGGAATTTAGAGGACTTTATAGCCCCTAATAGAAGGAAGAAGCCTCCTCAGGTGACTTGAGCTATGATGCCCGAGCCACCTGAAGAAAAGGACCTGGCCGTAGGACGGTTTATGGTGTGACAGGCCCTGTACCTTGGGCCTCCAGACAAGACCAGAGGACCTATGTCAAACTAACAATTTTTTGGTCCTGAAAAAATGTACAATGAGTTTCGGCATTGGTGGACACAGGCATGGAAACTTCAGTTGTCTACGGTGATCCAACTAAATTTCAAGGAGAAAGAGTAATGACTGGTGGTTTTGTGGGACAGACCATTCCCGTCACCCAAACGTGGTCAAAACAGGGATTGGGCGTCTCCTGCCGTGGGAGTATAAAGTGTCTATTGTACCAGTCCCAGAATACATCTTGGCATTGACATTTTATGGGGTCTGGCTCTCCAGACAACTGTGGGATTGGCAGACTCTGACAGAGGTGCATTAGTGTCCGGACAGCACAGGCAATATTGAGAGGCTATGTGAAACATAAGCCTATTTGTCTGCCAGAACTGCACCGGACTACTAATGTGAGGCATTATAGACTTCCAGGGGGGCAAGATGAAATATCAAGGACTGTTAGAAAAAGTTGGGATTATAAGACCTGCACATAGTCCATATAATTCCCCTGTATGGCCAGTGCGAAAGTCAGATGGCACATGGAGAATGACAGTAGATTATGGAGAATTAAATAAGGTCACGCCACCTGTTCATGTTGCCATACCCCATATTGCCTCCTTAACGGACACACTGAGATAAAAACCAATCACTGTGTCCTAGACTTGGCAAATGCATTCTTCAGTATTCCAGTTACTGAAGAATCACAAGACCAGTTTGCTTTTACGTGGGAAGGCAGGCAGTGGACCTTTCAGGTCCTGCCACAGGGGTACGTGCATTCACCAACATATGGCCATAACCTGGTGTGTGACATGGCTAATGGAAAAAAACTAATAATGTTAATTTCTGTCACTGTATTGATGATCTTCTGTTGACGTCTGATTCACTGGAGGCAGTAGGACAAGCAGCAGATTCATTAACTACCTATCTGCAAAAAGAGGATGGGCTATAAATCCTCAGAAGGTGCAAGGTCCGGGCATGTCTGTGAAATTCCTGGAGGCAGTTTGGTCAGAAAAGACCAAAGTACTACCTAGTGCTGTAATAGATAAGGTTCAGGCATTTCCAGTCCCTACAACACCAAAGCAGCTGCAGGAGCTTAGGTATGTTGGGATATTGGTGTTCCTTTATACCTTGTTTAGCACAGCTGCTGAGACCATTATACAGATTCATGAAAAAGGGGCAACTGTGGGACTGGGGGTGAATGGAACACAAGGCTTTCGAACAGGTCAAACTGGCAGTTGAACAAACCCAGGCATTGGGTGTATTCGATCCTACTCTCCTAGCTATATTGGACATTCACGTAACTCAGGATGGCTTTGGCTGAGGCCTGTGGCAACGCCAGAGTTCTGTTCAGACCCCCATGAGGTTCTGCAGGATCTTCAATTGCAAGTCAATCATCTTATGCTATGTCAACCTGTATCACGACAGGCAATTGTACAAGCATTGCGGTGCTGTGGATCTTTATATCAGGAAGGCTCACCTTCAATCAGCTCAGTCATTGGTTCACACTGTGAAGGGGTGGAGTGTATGGGAACTGTTGATTCACAGCCTGAACCACTAATTGAGCACCTGAGGAAAGGACCCAGTCAGCCCTGGGAGCACAGGTGAAGGCAATTCAGCTGTGTGACTGGAAGGCGTGAAGCCTGGCTGCACCTCTGTTAGGCCCCGTTTAAGGGCTGACTGCCACTGGGGAAGGATCTCTGGTTGGAGATTCTTCCCTTGTGGTATTTTTCCTGTTAGCCTAGATCTTTGGAGATGGGTGAGCACCTTTATTTTTCTTTTGAAATACTATTCTATCTGTGCTAGTCCCTTTGCTGTTACACTCCTCTGTCATCCTTCCACCATGTTAATCTTTCCAATTGTAACAGGTATGTGTTGTATAATCCTGTTACTGAAGCTCTGCACGTGGGAACAATGCTGAGAAAGTTCTTTGTGCTGTACTCAGATCTGGGAATGTTGGGAACCTCAGTGGTACAGAGCCATAAATTTCACTGCAGCGAGCTCTTTCCATGTCTTTTTTCAAGTACAGCATTGTTAATGTTGTTAAGAGATGTTGGTATTCAGGTGGTGACTGTAAAAATGGGAAGCAAATGCTCTTTAGCATTCTTTCTTAAGCACTACGCTGTGTCAAGAAGCAGTCTGTTTGTTTTGGCTTTGCTTTTCTTCCCATAGACTTTTTTTCCTTTGGCTAGTATACCATCAGGACCAGAATCTACTCCTCTATGAAGCCTGTTTGTAAGAGCAGCAGAGACTTTCTTTTACCTTATCAGCTCAAGGAACAGATCTAGTGGCTGAATTTTTCTGAAGAGCCCTTTTCAGTGTTGTTGGCAAAACACAACTTTCTAAAGGAAACCTGGAAGTGACATGGAAACTGTGACCCATTCGCTAATACATAGGTGTAGCAAATTTTCTTTTGCATAAGATGCAGAGATGTTTGTCTTAATATTGTAAAGACAATAAATCATCCTTGCTGACTATTTCAGCTCCCCAGTGGGGAAGTAGGTGAGTTCCTTGATAGAGGCAATGAAACTTACATCTCACAAAGAAGGTACTTCTTTTCTGCTGTTTTCCCTTGTCCTCTTTCCTACTTGTCTTATACATGTAAGAAAGTTTTTCAGAGTTTAACAGGGAATGCCATGTCTTCTGTCTAGCTTGTGTGTGATAATGAATTACTGCCACCCCTCCAACAAAATTTTCTAGGATTTCTTCTTCATTTTGTAGATAATGTAGATAAACAGACCCTTCAGAGTACCAGGTATATATCAGAATGCATCTCTTTAGTTTCTCTGGAATCTGTGTTTGGAAGCCATTCTGCCCTTAGGGATGTGTTTTTTTATTGCAACGAAAACAAAAATATTTGCTATTAGTAAGTATATTAAAGAGAGAAGCCGTATATCTGATGTCTTGTGCTCTGAAGTTCTGATCATTATGCGCATAATAAGTAACACCTACTTAGTGGATAATCCCCATTAACCACATCAGGGAGAGGTGACAAGATAAGCACTAGATAGCAACAGCTACTTGTTTTCTGTTCTGTTGTTGTGTTTTCTTTAATTCTGATGTTCTGGACTTCATGATATAACACTGTTACGTTTAGACTGTAGAATTGAAAGCTCAGCTTTAAATTCACACCAGGAAGTTACTTGGTAAGCATGTTCTTATTTGGGATGACTTACAAGAAATGTTTTTCAGGATTGCCTTCTATGTTTAAAGATAACCCACAATTCAGCTGATAGGCTGTCTTTTCTGAGGGCGCTTGTTTGTTATTTTATGGATTCCTAGAGCAGGGATGAAGCCTGCAGTCATGCACAGCCTAACACACGCTCTGCTGAAAGCATCTCTTTGCCTTCGCTAGCATTGGGCAAGTCTATTGGCAGAGCTACTGCAGCCAGGAAGGCCCAGATCCTAGTGGGAGCATGGCTGATATTCCCAAGGATAGGTCAGTGGCTGCCTGCCAGCACGTCCTGCCTTCAGGAACCTTTCAGAGAGGAAGGTGCTTGCTGTGAGATGTTCCATGGTTGATTCTGAATCTAAAGCTGAACAGTTGGGCTTCTTTCCCCCTCAGTCTGCCATGTCTATCTTAGGAGGGGCTGCGGGTGCTGGGGAAGGAAAGAGAAGAAATAGATGTTTGTTGCACTAACTGAAAAAAATGCTTATGTTCATGCTTATGAACCCCTCCCATATTTTTCTTGATTTGGAGACTGTGATGTGGTTTTATTCACTAAAATAATCAGACTTCTATGAAAACGTAGGCCTAAGTGATCCCATGCGAGGGGAAATGTACTGGAAATCTCAGATTGAGTTGCTGGTACTTCCTTTTCTGGCTGGCTTTCAGCTGCGCCTGTGAGCGCAAAGGAATGGCATGTATTTATACATTTGTAAATAAGGTCCTGCACATTTTCCGCTTGAGAACATGCACTCAGCCCTTTTATGGTCAGGAAGGGGTGTTTCCTTCTGCCTGTAAGCTGCCAGAGAACTGCACATTTCCAAGTACTCTGCTCCAAAACTTGTAGATAATACTGTGTAAACCTGAGTTTAAATAAGGAAGTTTGGGCAACTGAAAGCAAAAAGTCTTTTTCTTTTTCCAGTGGAAATATACTTTAGAAAAAATAAACAGGTTTTTCACTCTGTACTCGTGCTAGCGCAGGAGCCTCAGTCAGCTTTTACTTAATGCTTAGATCAAGCTCCTGTCACCGTATTTCTTCTCTTCATAATGTTCATCAGGAGATACCCAATTGACAACAGCTGATTAGGGGATTGAACTCTTCCTGAAGATGCAATGTCAACTGATTATAGTGGATCAACCTACTAGATCAATGATATTCTTAGAGTAATTTTGTTTAAAGTAATAATTCAAAAAATGACGAATACTTCATTAAGTACTACCTACTACCAAGTCTATACTTTCACTTATTGGAGACATTTCTGATTGAGTGATATCCAATCCCTTACGTTTGATGCAGGACACTTAAATGTCACTGTCATTAATGTAATGGTATTTTTTATTTTGATTTTTTTATAGGAGACGTAAATACAGCAGTTTACTTGCAAATCAGGTGGACTGCAGAGAGCCTAAATAAATGTTTTCTTTCTTTTATGTGAAATAGTGATCTGTTTTAGGGAAAGTGGTATGTAATACAAAATATGTCCGGGTTGGACTTCTTTTTCCACTGACTTTTGAGAATCACAGATTTGAGGACTGCAGATAATCTGGAGTGGGTAATTTGAAGTACTTGAAATACTCTTCAACTGCTATAGAATTTAATTTTTTTTTTAACTATTAAAGATATTTTTAGTACTAATACTATGGTGCACATAGTACCCTAGTCTGGCTCCTACCCTAAAGGCTTCAAATAGTTTTTTCTTTAAATCAGACACTTGCTGTCCTCAGATAAAGCTGTGAAGCTTTAATTCTTTCTGGAAAAGAAGGAAGAAAGACTGGAGGAGGAAGAGTAATGGGTTGCTGACTGCTAAAAGGGATAGATTTTTCAAATTTTTCACTCAGTTTCCCAAAGCTGCTTTACACTGCAAGATGAGAGACTTGCCATTTGATTTTTTTTTTCCAATTTCTGTCCCATTTAATTAGGTCAAAATATACTGTTTGGTTTGCTGTGATTTTTAATAACAGTGTGTTTCATAAGTGACAAGAACGTATTTTGAGTTCTAGGGCTCTTATACATTCTAAATATTCAGTTATGATTTGAGATAAAGCATTGTTGTAATCATATTTTATTATTTTTAGGCTAATAGCTCTTTTCCATGGCTCCTTGGCTATATCAACCTGCAAGTGCTGCATTGATGCACACTTCAGTTTAGACCACAGCAGTCTAAATTTGCTGTGTGTGTGTTTTGATTCAGTCAGTAGAAGTGGGGATTCAGGCAAGAATTAAATTCCTGAGGTTACCTTGCAGATGCTTTCATGATAGAGGCAGCTTTCTCTCCAAGTTCATGTTATTGCATTACCCAGTGTTTATGTAATCTTTGAAAATATGTAGTTAAACACTTCTTAAGAGTTAGGTAGTACTTGTATTTGTTATTCTTGCACAGGCCAAAAACTCTTCAGCTTTGTGGGACTTCATCGTTTCTCTTTGTAAGGAATAAAGGATTGGCTGTGAAATTAACTCCTTTGGGTGGCATGGCATCGGGGGTTTATTGATCATCAAAAACAGGCAGTGGGAAGAATGATGACATGACACCCAAGATGAGCGAATTTGCCAAATCGATCCTATTGCTGGTTTACATCCAGGTGAACTCTCACCTGCAGCTTGCCATATCTTGCTTGTGGAGGAGCTGGTAACTCACATTCTTGTCTAATTTACATGTGTGGAGGCTGGGAAGGCTTTATTAGGGAGAAAACAACTATGTGATGATCTCCTGCCTTAAGATAAGCCAAGAAAATAATTCCTTCTCCAAAGAAGTGAGAATCACTGACATAATAGGCTTCCCAGGGCACTTTCTCAATTTAGTTCTTCATTACTCTGCTAGGCTACAAGTCCCAGAGCCACCAGTTAATTAGTGGCTTAATCCTCAACTTTCTTCAGCCAGAGGCAAGAAGCAAAGCTAGTATTTAAGTGTGGAAAGAAGTGAGCAGGATCAAAACAGAGAGAAAAAGTCAGGCCTCAGGGGGATCTTCTGTATTCCCGGAGCTCGATTATTGTTGTCACTAAATGTGCTAAATTATTGCTTGAGTCACAAGGTGTGCCATGTATCTGCAAATATATATTAATAAAAAGGCATCTTTAATTAAAATATATACCTTAGACTGGAATGTATCTTCTGTGAAGTCTCTCTCTACAAACCAGGACACCGTTTTGCTCTTTTTTTTTTTTTCCCCTATCCCTCTGCATATCAGATTAGTTTTCTTTTGTACTGCTTTTCCACTCCTAACCTGTTGTGATTTTTCTTGGTAGCTCATTGTGAGTTGTTTTCTGTTCATTGTGACTGTTGTTGCTGACCGTGTCTAATGATGTCGTTGCTGAAGGCAAGAGGCTGGATCAGAGGACTTCTCAAAGGTCACACTGATCTCTCATTGGTTCCTGTAATTACCTAGTAAACTTGCTCTCCCATTGGCCTTAACACAGCATCATGGAGCCAATTAATGCTTCAGAGGAGAATCACACCTCTAACTCACTAAAGACAGGGGGAGTCTTTCATGTAAGATGCAGTGAGCACTTTGATCCTGACCTGGAAGCTCTCTGGAAGATCTCTGTGCTAAAAGTTAAGCTGCTGATCAGGTGCTTTTCTTGATGAGGGTCAAAATATTGAGCATTCTGTAGGTTCATATCTATTTCTTCTGATCTAGCAAGTAGTGATGTTTAAAATGCCAAGGTTTGTTATGTGCTTCTATTTCAAAATGCTCTAATATGTAGTATATTGCTGAGCTTCTAACATAGTCAAATCACAAGTGGAGGTAACTTGCACCTATCTGTACTTACTGAATTGGAGAACCCTCTTGTTCTCACGTTGTATTGTATGGCAGTTTATGGTCTGTCTACTTGCAACATCACTTGTTGCTCTGAACAACGCTGAAGGTGGGTTTGATTACTTAGAGGCCTCCTCTTGCTTGGATTAGTGATAGACCAGACGGCATCCTCTACTACCACTGAAACTGAAAATGTTGTTGTATATGGAAAATAAAGGAACGAAACTCCGCTGCTATGGAATTATCAATGAAAAGCCACAAAAGACAAAACTTTTCTGTAATTTAAAGCCCTGTTAGAAATTCTGGGGCTCTTTCTACTATGTACCAGGCCCATAAACTGTTGACACCTAACCTGCTGTATTCAGCTACATTTGTAATTGCAGGAGCTCTGGTTGCAGTGACAGCAAAGGGTTAAAGTTCAATCTCTTTGTTTTCAGGTCTCTTCATCTTTAAAGCAGTAGATCATTAGTTTTTACATTTTGTAGTTGTTTCAAGCAAAAAGAGAAACCAGTAACTAGGAGATGAATAATTCTTTCCTGTCAGTCTTGAAATTGTTTGCACCATCAAAAAAACTTAATGCAATTTGTGTGGTGGCTATATGTGCTACTTTATTGTTCTTTCCAATAGCAATGTGATCTGATTTTTATTATAGCTTTAGGATAGTCTCAACAGTCTTTCTATTGTTATTATGATTAGCTATCAGAAGTCTTACAGTTGGGTGAGGAGAAAGTAATCCAAAACCTTCCTTAATAACAGAAAATATTTGCCATTTCACCTCCAATACAAAAGAATTCATCTCTGCTAACGAGCTGGATCCTTCTGAAGGTCAGAACTGTGAAGCCTTTGTGTTCTTTGCTGTGACACCTCCTTTCAGTTTTGTTTGTTTGGAATCAACCTCTTGAATTCCCAACAGACTATTTTTGATAGGATGCAGAAAAGTAGGGTGAAAATAGGGTCTTAAAGCTTTTGGACAGGAAAATTGAAGTACTGTTGTTAAACTAAGGCAGTATTAGTAAGCTAGCATTAGTAAATTTAGACTCAGCTGAAGCAGATTTTATTGCCAGTTTTACGCTTAGCGTAACTTAGCCCTGAACATGAGCAGTTACACTAAGGTTATAAATTCATCAGAATTGTGATGAAGCAAGAATATTTTTGAACTCACATCATTCAAAGTTGATGTAACTGATTGAAGCATTTTATTTCATTATGGAAGTTTATGTGGGGCACAATCTAAGCGTGAGGAAAGGTGAGGTTTTGTTGTGCTTAAGGCATCTACCCTTGGTTTGGAAGCCTGCTTCAGTCTCTAGATTTCCCAGAGATTTTCCCTGTGATTCTGAAATAAGTATTTATGGTCGTTTCTCAGCGTCACCTTCACCATCTGGAGATGAGATAGCTTGAGATGAGATTCTGGTAGTAGCAGTATTCACTGACTGTGTAAAGCACTGCTCTTGTGCATGTCCAGAAATGCCTCACTTCCCGTGAGCGGAGGTGATGCTTTGTTTGCACATGACCTGTCTCCTTCGCTGACCTTCTCACCTGGGCTTTAGCTATTTAGCTGGCTATTGGGCTGTACTGTACGCATGCTTTACATGCATAAGATCTCTGCAAACCAGCGGCAGTGCCTCTTGCTGTCAGTCGTGTTCAGGCACTCTTTCTTCAGATAGGAGAAGCAGGAGATCTCTCCTCCTGAGGGATTTCCAAGTTGGGGTTTAACACTCCTGATGAAAAGATCAGGCTGGCACTTCAGCTCCCTTCCAGCAAAGTGGCATTTGATGAGCACAAAATCATGTCCGGCAGCAGAACTGAGCTGGAGCTGAGGCTTAATACAGCTAAAAGAGGAGGAAGAAACATGAAGAAGCACTGGGAAGTGTTAAAGGGAGATGGGCTGGTGGAGCTGTGCTCTGCCATCCCTGCAAGAGAGGCACCTGGAGACGCTTGGCCAAATATAAAGTTGCCAAAAAATAACCAATGGATAAGACTTCTGAGCACAGACTATTAGGGTATTGCTTACTAATAATAAATGAAATATGTGGTGTGCAGCGTGGGAGTTTTTAAATGTAGTTCTTGGAAGGGTGAGAGTGACCACATCTGCGGTATCCACACTTTGGCACAGAAAATATTACCACAACAGTTGCGGTCCCTGCTGTCAATAGTTCTTTAACAAGCATGGTGTAGGAAGTACAAAAATGTATCAAGTTGGTTTTTGGTTTGTTTGTTTGTTTTTTTTTTTCTCACATTGTTATAATTACTTACTTAACATTGCTATGTTATAAAAATAAATGGTTGCTTCTTCAGTCATATTTTTATTCCAGCATGGCTTCAGTGTTTTTGTTGCCATCTTTTTTATGTTTTAATAAAAAATAAAGTTTTGTTACTTATACACATTCACTATATAACTTATATATAAGTTATAAAATACATAATAGATAGTCATTATATTTGGCCCAAGATGATTTATCTTCCCTTGGTGTGGCCCAGGCAAGCCAAATGGTTGGACAGCCATGCTCTAAGTGATTGCTGATCTGATACATTTCAGTATCAGAAGATAGAAGTATTGCTGCTGATGGGCTGCATTTTGATTGTCAAATTCCACGCGATAATACAGACTTAAGTAGCTGTACTCTGCTCAGAGTTAGTCATTTTGGCCTCGCCTTCTTTGTTCAACCTTTGTTTTCCTCACCCAGCCCCTGTTTGTTCCTTGCTTGAATAAAGCCTACTGTGAACCTGTTGCCCACTGACTGGGAGACTCTCAGGAGTCTTTTTTTACAGCGGGTCCTTTATTAAGAACAAAACTGAAGTATAGAACATTTAGAACATACAGAACGTTTCTCCAGTGCAGCATATAGTAAATAATACATATAAGCACTACTTAACACTTAAAGCTTTTTTTTTTCACTCCAGACATTGCAGAAATAGTCATGCCTGTGTATTTATCTTAGTAATAAATCAAATCTGAAATACAACTTTGTATAAATTTGTTTTCTAGAAGTATGCAAACAAAATAAATCTTATATCCAGTAAACATCTGTAACAGCTTGGGTTCTAATATAATATGAAATAAAAATTCAACACTTACTGTGTGAAATGTCGGACCTTTTTAAGATATACTACAAATGTGGATGTTAAATAATGAAATCTCCTTCATATTTTGACATGTAGTGTACCAGTGGAGATAAAGCAGCAAATGTGGACTTGCTTTCTGTTGTGTGAGCATACTGCGGTATGATGTGTGAGTGTTGTAAACTCCTAAATGTAAATGTAGATAAACAACATTACAGTTTAACAGCTTTAATGTTCTTACCAGCGAGAGGACAGGCCTATAAAAGAGACATGCTGGAAGCTGCAACTTAATGGCTTTTCTGGTGAACTGTTTTTATTTCACAAAAATAGCTTTTTTGGCCTTATCTAAATAGAAAGAAAATAAACGGAGGCAGTGTTGATTAGGGCTTTCAAAATGTTGGGTTCTGCAGTCTGGGTGAAGTTAGAAACATAACCAGCTGAGGGTTGGCAATGACTGTCACAATGTTATCCCAATTTAAAACTGAAATTATTTGTCACAAATTTTGTATCTTAACTTTTCAAACAAGAGTCGCAGCTTATAATGAGGGTGATGTACCCACTGGAAATTAGAGTTACGCTAACAAGTTTTTTAGTTTGCATTGATGTAAATATCCCCAATTTCTAAATGCTTCTATGTGCTTTTCTCCTTTTTGTAATTTTTATTTTTTCCTGATAATCTTTCCATATCTTTGTCTTGTTTAGCTGTTTTGTAAGTCCTCAACAGACTTGAAAGGTGGGCCCAGGTGAACCTGATGAGGTTCAACACAGCAAAGTGCAAGGTTTGGCACTTGGGCTGGAGGAATCCCAGGCATTTATACAGACTGGAAGGAACGGTCCTTGAGAGCAGCCCTGCAGAGAAGGACCTGGGGGGTCCTGATGGATGAAAAGCTTAACATGAGCCAGCAGTGTGCTCTTGCAGCTCAGAAAGCAAATGGTATCCTGG
>JAOWBP010002392.1:1216524-1229118 GCA_028571105.1 Tragopan temminckii
AGAGAGAGTGGTGAGGTGCTGGAACAGCTGCCCAGAGAGGTTGTGGATGCCCCGTCCCTGGAGATGTTCAAGGCCAGGCCCTGGGCAGCCTGGTCTGGTATTAACTGGGGAGGTTGGCAGCCCTGCCTGTGGCAGGGGGGCTGGAGATTCATGATCCTTGAGGTCCCTCTCAACCCAGGCCATTCTGTGATTCTGTAAGTAGAAAAGTGTACTGTTAGTGTGATGGTCCTGTTAAGAATTGCAGTGTAGATGAACATGTACATTTCCAGTGACCACAAATCCCTAATTGCATGACAAGCCTATGAAAACCTGTGTTTTCTTGTAAGCAACTCTTTGAAAGCCACTATAGCCAGGTTCTCATGGAAGCCATCTATTACATAAACTCATTGCACAATACTGTAAAAGGAGAATTTTCTTGCTTTAAGTCAAAGAGACATTGAACTGGAGTGATTAAAAAGATGTGAAATTAAAAAGTCATTTAGTTTCTCATCAAAGATGGGTTGTCAATCCTGCATTGTCACCAGAGGCAGGTGAACGGTGGTCTTTGGAGGCAAAACAGCACAGTGCTGCCTAGCCAAGCCTTCTTGTCCCCTAGGAGGCAAGAACAAAGTCCTTATGGGCACACATGTTAAGGCAGTAAGCCTCTGATCCATAACATACAGATGTGCACGTGTAATGGGGTCCTATGTGGCCAGTGGAGTTAATACCAATGAAATGGCTGACTTGGAGCTTATAGGATCAGGTTAAACTGATAAACCTATGCTATGTCCATCTATCTAAAAGAGCACTGGTGTTGCTGTGTGCTGTAAGATCCTGTCTACCCCATAGATTTAGACCACACTAAGCAAAGAAGTGATTCAGAATTTTTTTCCTCCATGGCTGCATGTATTTATATATAAATACGTATAAGCATGTATGTATCTATATATGTATTTCTGTGGAAAATGCCATAACAGCAAAACGTGGTGTGTTTTGGCTGACTACTTTGAAGAAAAACCTTTGAGCATCTCTAGAACCAAGCAAAGCTTTCAGAAGCAACAAATGTAGTGAAGTGACAGTTGACATTTACTATATATTTTGGTTAATGATCTTAAATTTGTGCATGTGGTTGAATTTTTAGGCCCATAAATATGTAAGCACACACAAAACTAGTAATGCTTTTGAAATTCAATGTTGTAAGCCATTCCCTTCCAGACTGGTTACGAAATATTAATGTCTATCCCTGTAAAAGCAAGAATTCACTGAAAGAGCATGGACCAATCCTTAGTGCTAGAAATCTGAGCAGTGTCTGTATAATACTGTGCATGCTATTTAAAAAATCCATGAATTAGTCACACACTTATCAGCTTAAAGTTGCTCTATTCGAAGCTTTGCAATTCAAACACTGAATCTGATTAGCTTTTGGGGAAAGGGTGTATATGAGAAGCTAGTGCTTATTTGCTGGGGTCCCTCTCTGGCCCCCACAAATCCAGTGAAATAGGACGAGGCTTGTTGAGTATTTTTTTTTAACTGGTTTTAAGTTTTTATGTCTGCATTAATCTCAGCTTTCAGAAAAGTGATGCTATTGCATTATGTACTCCATTACTTGGGATTTAGAGTCGATTCTGATTTAATGTGGAAAAGATAGAGAGGACTCTTTCCCAGGAAATTCAAGGATAGCCACTGCTCTGCATGACTACAGTTGCTCTGGCCACGTAGCAGCAGTTGCATTATTTGGACTCGCTGACTCCTGTAGCTTTGTGGCTGGGTCAGGGCTGAAGTGAGGTCTCAAGAGCCAACACAAGACAGCCCTGCAGGTCAGTGCAGGGTGTCCACAGAGCAGAAATGTGGCCTCCTGCTGCATGGGTCATTTCTGATTTTGCTCTGTTCAGTGGTTGTGCTCCGGATGGGTTCTGCCTGAGGATGTTTTCACAGCATCCAGACTATCCTAGTGAGCTCAGAACACCTGCTACGTCATCACATAGTCATTGTGATATACTGCACTAAATTTCAGGCTTAATTAGGTGCCGTAAAAATCACGGCTTTCCTATCTAATGTCTTAATCTCTCTCTCTCCCCCTATATGTACGTATAACAAAACACAAATTTGCAGACCATGGGTGGATTGAATAATGGATATTTATCTTTTCTGAGCCAGTGCTATCGTTCTCAGCTCTACCCCTTAAGCAGTCCTTCACAGAAGGATTTAAGAAGCCAGCAAACCATTGAGTGGTGCATCTTGTCCAGTGTTGGGGCCTCTTTGAAAATGTGGCTTTCACTGAGAAGGGAGCAAAGACATAGAAAATAGTTCTTGAAAACATTTCTTCCTTAGAGAACCCTGAGGGATAGTTTGTGTTAAACAAAAATGAAAAAAACTGAAGTCTATATTCAGTCTCCATGTGGTGGTGCTTGGCTCCCTGTGGTAGTGAATTAGTGCTGGCTTTTGACCATCCTACTGTAACTTACTAGTTCCACCAAAGAGCCTCACTGCGTGCACCTAATGGGCCTCCTGTGGGGAGGCAGTGCTCGTGTTCTCAATTGGTTTCATCACTGCAAAAATCTGAAGTTCTAGAGAGCACCAGTTGAGTTAAATAGGACATTAAACTCCACCATCCTTAGTATAAAAAAACCTTCTTCCTTATACCCAATCCTCTTTTAGTTTGAAATCACTTCCCCTTTCCCTATCACTGCAGGCCCTGCTAAAGAGTCTGTCCCCTTCCTTCTTACAGCCGCTCTTTAGATACTGAAAGGCCACTCTCAGGCCTTCCTGGAGCATTTTCTTCTCCAGGCTGAGCAGCTCCAGCTCTCTCAGCCTATTTCTCTTTGTTATACTATATCTAGGTTAAAATACGAATTATCTGTCTTCTGTGTTTTCATTTTCCCAAATAGTATATTGGGAAGTCCTTGTGAGCAATAAGGTTGTTACTTGAGGAATGTTGTGAGGTTGCTTACTGGAGATTTGATTCTGAATCTCAAAGTGAAGCTAAAAAATTTCTAAAGAAAAGTAGTATGCTAGAAAGGGGTACTGCAGCGGTTGAGGGCGACTTCCATGCCTTCAGATATAGAAGGGTAAGAAAGGGAATATAGTAAAAACTTAAATGGAAAGAACTGGTGAGAGGGGGTGTGGGAATAAGAGAAAACAGAAGGTTATTGGTTTCTTTCCACTTCTGTGGAGGAATGGAAGAATGAAATAAAAGGCAGATTCAGAGGAAAAGATGCACATAAAGATGTCTTCTCGGATAAGGCAAAACAGTAAATACTGATATGTGTATTTTTCTGTAACATAGTATATACATACAAGTTTTATGAATAACTCGCATCTTAAGAATGTGAGTTATAATTTCCTCAGAATGTCAAATACAAACTAATTTTTCTTAGCATCAGGAAATCATGTTTTGGCACTGGAACAAGTTTGTTAAGCTTTGTCTAAGGCAGAGCAACTAGTATTGCAATTACTTGCATTTTTTGCTAGATACACATGTGCTTGTGTAGCACATCGCTTGACACTCTAAACTTGAATAACTTGAACTTCCTTTCTTGCAAACTTCTGTTGCGGAGTTGTTTCTTGGTGATTTTGGAAAGAATCTACTTCTTTCCTATGTCTCCAGAAACAAAAGGTTACAAGGTAACAGACTTGTTAAAGATATTTCAGTCAAGTGAATTGAAAGTACTGAATAATATTTCTTGTGAGGTTAACTGCTGTCTTCCGGTGCTCGTATTATTTTAATGATGATTATGATTTTTTTTTCTATTGAATTCTTCTGAATATGAGGGGATTTGTGTATTCCTCTGCTCTGCTGGCCATTTTTTTTTTTCTTTCTGTAGCTTAGGTGTACAGTCCAGAAATCACAAAAGCAAATACTGTAGGCCAAGGATAAGGCCTTAGTACAAATGTGGAATCTTGAGCAAGTTTCTGGATTATTCAATATTATGTTTGAATTGCAGGTCCTAATCTTGGATTATGGCAAAAGATTCCCCTAGAGTGGATTAGAGTGAATGCATGCGTTAGTCTCAAAAAGCTCCAAAGTCCAACTAGCTTAAACCATTCATCTGTACTGCAGGAAAATCTTTTGGCTGAAGCATTTTATATAAAGTAAAAGGATTTGGAAGACATCCCATACTGAAATAGGAATAGCAGCAACTTTTTTTAGAAGAACATTGCTGTATAGTATTTTATGCAATGATATATATTAAAATTCACGTGTAAAATTTTGTTTAAAAAGAAACATTTCCACAGGATGTCTTTCAAAGCCCTAGTTGTTATTCTGGAAGTCACGTTATTGCTATATACTTAAACTGTTGGTTCTTTTTGTTTGTTTGTTTTTCCTCCTGTGGAATCTACAGTTTGCATGAGAAGAAATTTGGTATTATGCAAATGTTATGATGGCTTCTGCCAGGCTTCTGGGTGGAACACTGTCAGTGACAACAGAATTTTAAGTTTATGGGGAAAAATTGTGACCATTATAAGTGTTGCTTAGGCCTAATGCCATGCAGTCATGCATGAAGTGAACCAATTGACATATATTTTCTTAATTGTGTTAAAATGAGATAATGATATATATTTTCTTAATTTTGTTAAAATGAGATAATGATACTGTGTGATGCTTTCTCTTTTAAATCCATTTTTTTTTACCCATAGATTTAAAAAAAAAAAAAAAGAAAAAAAAAAAGAAAGAAAACCATGTGTTGGTATCCTTCAGTTCTTGAAGTAAGTTGAAAACAGTGACTAGATTCACTAAGGTGGACACCACTAAGCAGGACTAGGTCTTCAAATGGTGGCAACAAAAGTGCATGTACAAGACCTGCCTTTGTTCTGTTAGCTGCATGTTAGAATAGTAACACTGATAAAGTTTCATAGTCTGAAATTTTCATGAACTATTTTTCCTCTGTGCAAAGCACTGATAGATTATGCACCTGCAAAGCTGATGTTTTTAACTGAAGTACAGAACTCAGATGTGAACAGCTCACACTTCTTCTGGAAGGATTACCTTTTCATATCTATATTTAAAGACTCTTTTTGTCTCAAGTTCCTGTTAAAAGATGGGCGGGAGATGGAAAATACAGAAGGTGTGAGTAGCGTCATAAGGAAAAACAGTAAACATTTTTTGCTCTGCTGAACTTACTTCATGTAATGTTAGACAAGACCTGTGCTGCATCCACTCAGAAGGTACTGAGATGGAAAAGACTGATTAGGTGAACTTTTGATACTCATTTCCTTTGTTGGGTGATGAGGTTTCTGTGGCCTTGCCAGACCTTTAAAAGTGATTTCCTCTCCCACTGCCTTTGGTTTTTAACTGCTATACATTCACTGAAATTCAAAGTTGCTCATGTGAGTGTGCTTCAGAGTTCCCTTTGGTTAAGAAGAAATAGAACTGGTGACCGCCAGCAATCTGAACTTGTGTACTAGCTCCTTGAAACCTTTAAGCTAGTACTGGCTTGTATCTTTGTTCTGAAGGCATATCTTGTGCTGTGTATTCTGTTCAGAACTTCAAATTTAAAGTGTGTTAAGGAGATGGTAGAAGCTGTGAATGCTGTATATTTGTTTGTTATGCATCCATCGCAAGAGTTATTTAATATGAAAATTACCAAGAGACCTTATAAAGTGTTTATTTCCAGTGTGAAGTGGTAGAATATACATCAGCTTTCTCTTATCAAGTGTTGCTTTCAGTGAAGCTGCTGATAATCGTTTAAAGACCTCTGAGTAGGACTGTGGGGTGTAATCTGAGAGATTGCTGGTTTATATGCTCCCCTTGAGATTCCTGTCAGAATTACTTCACTTTCTACCTCTGCATTAATTTTAGAAATACAGAATGAGGCAATATTTTTTATACACAGTTACACTACAAAAACACAATATCCTACAAAGAGCTTGGCATCTGTTCTGAGACAGATGTTTTAACCTTTATCTTCCTAAAGGAAGCAGAGTGGGAAAAAATCTAAAATATGTGGTTTTTATTAAGTACAGTTCAGAATGGTATTTAAAACCCATTAAGAACCCTGTTAGAGAGAAAGTAGAGCATCTGTTAGCCCATCCTTGTGAGAGATTTGGTAAAAGATGCTGTTGAGGCCTTGGTTCCCAGAGCAGTAAGAATTACAGCTTTGTATTTACTTTATACTTATATTACTCAACATTAACTGGAAAATGCAAAATACTGTGCTGTTGGTGTTTATCCTTGTTTTATGATAAATCTCATCAAATCTTCATTAAAAAATAGCATGATCAGGCATTGCCTTTTTCATAAGAGAACAGCAGCCAGGATAGCTTGCGGATGTCTGACCTCTCTCCAGCAGCAGCAAGCTAAATGTGAGGTGCGCTGGAATCGTTGCTGCTCAGTGCAGTTATCCTAAAATTCACACTGTGTGAAATCTTGCCCTCCAGGAACTAATGACAATGGGACATTGTCCAGCCAGCTAAAATGATTTCACAAGTGTTTGAAATCTCAACTCATATTCTTATTCTGATAAATAAGTCTACCCTTCTGTATAAATCCATTTTTTGAAAATGATAGGACAAATTGCCGCACGTTAAAAACTGGTTAAGAAGGGCTTAGCCCTTTTTCCTTCCAGAAGAAATAGTTTTAAAATTATGTACATTTATACATTGATTTATTTATATTGTATACATACACACTTACATTTGTATGTACACACAAATATATATACTTGTTATTATTTATAAAACTAATTTTCTGTAGCTATTGTACATACAGTCCTTCAAAAACGAATTTTAAGTGAATTAAGTAATGTGGTTAGTGTAACACACTAAAGTAGGTGTGCATTAACATTTAGAGTGTATTATCTGTTGTATAATGCAATCTTCTTACTTTCTGCTAAGCCAGCTGAAGCTTTCAAGAAAGAAATGTGTTAGTATTCTAGTGAAGGTTTCCCATGTAGGAAACTTCATTGCAAAGCATATGCTTACAACAAATATTTTTGTCTTTTTTTTTTTGCCTTTCTTTCTTTTTAAGAGCAGTTGAGTTCATGGTCATCTAGAATAAATTCTGGCGTGGCTATTTTATTACTTCAGCACCCAAATAAGCTTGGGTAACAACTGTATTCTCTTCTTGAGGAATGCTGCTCTTAATTTGCCTCTCCAAAAACATTAAAATAAGAGCTGCTTGAATGTTATGAAGCAGTATCATTAGGCAATTTGTAAAATGCATGTATTGCATTTGTTTAGTGGTGTACTCTTTAGTCTTATAAGCTGTTAACTGGTGGAGTACAGCTGTTTAGTTTTGCCTTTACAGCCATGTGTAATTGAGTTTATTGCTTATACTACATGTGAAAGTACATACATGAATTCAAATCTCTCCACAAATCTGTTTTTTCAGATGTGGAGTTTCTAAACGAGATGGTTAATGATCAACATTAAGGTAGTTTGTGACTAGAACTAAGAGAATGCAGTGACTCTAGGCATTGCAGTCAGCAAAAGTATTCTCAAGGTTTTAAACCTGTAAGCTTTTTAAAGAATTACTAGAATCTCAATGTCTTTAAAAGTATTATTGCAAGGGAATGTTTTGAGAAATAAGTATTTAAAATAACGGCACAAACTTCAAATGTATACAGCATATTGGGTTTCATTTTCACAACTTGGGGGTTTGTGGGTTTTACATTAACTTGCTAAGTGGGATTATTCACTACATTTATTTCCTGTCTTTAAGTTGGATCTGGTTACTCTCTTGATCCAAATGTCTTTGAGACTTAAGAAGTTTCTTAGGCTCATTTGATGAGTTGTTTCAACAGCCTCTTGGAAAATGCATCCAAATTCCTCAAGAAAGGAAGAGATTAGACATCAAGGGTTCAATGGACCATTCACATTTAATTTGAATAACTTCAGGTAACTTTTTTATCAGTAAAATGCTTAAATATGCTAAGGATGACTTGTAAGACAAATATGGTTGCATGCAGCAAAGCAGGAGTTATCAAAGTCAGAATTGGAGTGACACCTGCATTCTTCAAACTTCAAAGAAAATCTTTTGTCATCTCTGAAGACTTACTAACTATAAAATCAATGTCTTTTCTGTATTTTCCCCTTAACTGCTCACTAGGTTTAGTTATGATGCAGCTGAGTTCAAGAAATTGACCTTGCTTCCTGCCTTTTCAGTTAGGAAATGTATAATGGCTGTGTGTAGTTAGGGTAAAGCCTGGAGTGTTGGGAATGGCTTCTTCCTTTTTAGAATATATAAAATTTGAGAATACCTTTTGAAATTTAAATCTAACACAAATATACAGTGACTGAAAGGTAGTGAATACAGCTGTTGCTGGAGAAATAGCATCTTCTAAGGAGTGTTTCTTCAAAGCAGATGAAATAAAAGGAATAAACAAAGTGACTGATAATAAAATGGGCTACAAGTGGATTGGTCAACAATTCTATATAGAAACTAGCAGTTTGAAAGGCATTGCATTGAGAACCTCATGTGATGGTGTGAAGTTCACAATTCCAAGCCTTCTGACAGTACCATGTTTCTGTTCTTTTATTCATCTGTAATACAGCCACGTTTCAGCTACTGAACAAGACCCGGGCAATGAGTCTGCACCTTTTTCTAGCGGGTTTGCTTTTCTGTCAGAATTAAGTGTTTTGCAGATATTCTCTGAATTTATCTCACAAAGTTCAGCAATACAAATTCAGGTTTTTGTACAGTACTTTCTTTGTCTGATATGTGGTAAGTGATACAGTGGCAGTGAGGCTGCAGCTGTTAAACTGAGCCCAGCATATCGCAAATCATGCTGATTAAATATATAAGGGGAATAAACACGTTTTAACTTGCACCCACACAGAATTCCTGAGGAATTTGAAAACTGCATTCATAGGTTATAAAAACATAAAATAAGATGCAGTAATCTTCATCAGTTGTATGTCTTGTAACAGAATTTTTTCCTTTTTTTCCCCTTCTGTGTTCCACCAATTCTTTGCTATAAATGACTAGAAAGGGAAGGGCACAGAGGGAAAACAATGCTTGACGCTATCCTTTCAGCTTTCATTTCCCTTAAAATGCTCTGATTCACGTGTACTATAGAATATGGTAGCTGGAGCAATGCATGTTTCTTGAATCTTCTTCCTGAGGAGATGGTATTCCATTGCAAGGCTTTCAAAGAGCTGTTGCTCAGCAGCTCCTTACAGAGAGGGAAGGCAGCAGTTCTGTTCCTAGATTCCTGGGGGATCTGAGAGCTGTGGGCTCTGGCTGGAGGATGTGGATGTGCCCTGAGCACTCTTGGGGCTACAAGTATGATTCCCAGCTCCAGCCATCCCTGTTAAATTTAGACAGCAGCTCAGTTCTGTCCTTTATTAGAATAAGCTGAGATAGGAGAGTTGTAGTTTTTGCCCATGTTGGGAGGAAAAGCTTCAGCAGCCCAGGCTAAGGATGGGTGCTTGCAGTTAAGGTGAACACATTGCTGCATCTAAAATGGCATGCTCATCCTTACTGGTTGTAAGGAAGATGTTTATATTCAGCAGCACTGAATGTCTGAGGAGGGGGGGGTTCTTTTCTGTGGAGGAAGAGAATCTGAGAGCTCTTCAGCAGGGTTATGAGGGCTTTATTTTCACCCTGCACGGTGTTAACTGGTAGTCTGTGGAGCAGGATTTTGTGTGGGCTAGTTTGTTCTTCTGAGGAATTAATACAGGGCTCTGTATGGGAAACTGCTGGAGTAGACCTATTTTGTTCTGTATAAAAGGAGCCCATGTATTCCCAAGAATACTTTGAACGCAGGCTCAAACATCAAGTTTGCACAGGAGACCGTCACCCTTATTAGTCAAACACTTCTTGAAAGGGAAGAGTTAAGACTGTTTGCTGTCCCCTTCCCCCCTTCAGCGGCAGTTTGAAATACCCTTATCTTCAAAGCTTGGAGTGGATTTGAGGCAAACTGTCTGAAGGCCCCTTCTTCCATCTGCACTCTGGAACACCTGCATTCCTAACGTTGCTACCAATCACCTGGTGCTGCAGTAGTAAAACTGCAGAGGTTGCAAACCTGTGTCATTTATTTTTAATAAGTTTTGAATTAAATAATTTTAAACAGTTTGTTTAAAAAAAAAAGTATAAATATTAATCCAGGGCAGTCTGCCTGAAAATAAGAGGTTATAAATAAAGTGTGTTTTTATTTTTTAATTTTTTTAAAAGAAAAAAATAAAATGCTTCTTAGCCTAGAGTCTGTAGTTACTTTTTAGGACCTTTTCTTGTTCTGGCAGTTAAATGCCAGCTAAGGAAGGGGCGGGCTGCAGTAGGTTCAGGACAAGCCAGTGGGCTGAATGTAGCCCCTGGTGCCATTGAGGACTGTGGCTGTTCAGACAGGAGCACCTGAAAGACACAAACCCTCTTGGCTGCCGATGTGTCTGGCCCTGATACACAGAATTTTGGATGCTTTCCACTAACCTTACAAGTGACTAAACTAGTGTGTGCAGCCTTGAAAGGAGAAAACATCACTCAATTTTTTTCTGCAGGTGCACTTGTCAATCTAATTAGGCATGCGGATGTAACTGAATCTCTTTAGTGGCTTCCTGGAATGGAGTGTGAGGTGACTGGAAGTATGTTAGTTTAAGAGGTTTTGTTTTTGAGATAGCAAATGAAGGTGCTGTGCAGAATGAATGAAGGAGTAAAGGTCCTTGGGAGCTTCCAGCAGTGTGTGAGCTGCTAACATGCTGGAGAGTGAAGTTCCCGATTGACCTGCACATACATTGAATGAAATTCTTTATGAAGTGTTTGTGCAGGCTGTTGCATGGAATTGTTGGCTTGTCCATTTCTTCAGTCATTCATAGGTGTACATTTGGTAGAAATGCTTTTTCTGCAGTGCTGGTTCCAGGAGCAATGATCACAGTGTGGTTTCGGAGAAGCCTGTTCCAAGCTGTGCTCGTTGAACCCCTCTGGCCATCCTGATGCAGGACAGCTTAAATAGCTCTTTGCTTTGCAGCACTGAGGAACTGTCAGCCCTTTGCTAACAGCGTGGATGCATTGAATGTCTGTAGAACAACAGATGCTTTCCTGCTTTAATCCTTTAAAGTCAACTCACTTTTTCTTTCTTACAACCAGTTTGATTTCAAGGAAGCAGAAACTTAACAAAAGCTTACTGAACGGAATTAGTCTTCATGTGTTTAATGAAGCGTAGTTTACTATAGCTGCCTCCCTGAGCCGGTTTGTTTTGTCTACCTTTTGGAGTACTACCCTGTAAAGAAATGCAATGCTTTGCAGTTTCCTGTTGTTCATTTTGTTTAACTTCGGCTATAAATTACCTTTGGCTCAATTACAAAGCTTTCAGAAGATAATCAGAAGAAAACAAGAATCGGGAAGAAATAATACCCATTTGTTTTGATTCTATAAATCTGCTTTAGTGCCAGCTCACTAGGCATAGCGTAGGAGACTGGAGGATCCCAAAGAGAGATGCTGTTTCTGGTTGGCAGTGCACAGTGGCAAATTTGGTATGGTTAGTCTAGAGCACTTTGCCCAGCTGCCACTGACTCCTCTGAATTAGCAAAGATCTTTATTATTTTGTATTTTCATTGCCCATTTTTTTCTTCAGCCCTCTTGTATATTTTCATACCTTTGGTATGTCACATTAGTTTTGATTGATTTTGTTATTTCTAACACTGCCTACAGAATCAAAGTTTGCGGCACCATACAATATCATTCTTATAGAAATTAATTGGAGAATAGTGCTGTAATGACTGCTCACGGGAAATGTCTGTGGTGTTAGGCATAAACTCGGATATGACAAGGGATTGGAGGATGTAAGATAAAATGGTGGAACAAGGCAGAAAATAATGAATAATCCATTTCTTGAAGTTGAGTTTAGTGGATGTTTGACTGGATTTGCCCATAAACTTTAGTCACTGCTAGCGACTAACTAAAATAATGAGTCAGTTCATGCCTGCAGTGTCACTTTCTAATTTCTCAACAGAAATCTGAATATAGGAAGATAACAGTTCATGCAGGCTGACTTTCTTTTCCATTTCAGCTCAAGAAGCTGCATGCCTCATGAATTGAGAAAGAAATACAACTATGTTGTTTCAGATATTTTTACATGCAATCAGTGCTTTTGGTACTAAGATCCACTTAAATGTGAAAGCCATGTAGAGAATAAGATGAAAAATATGTTGAAGAAAAAGCATAATTAGATCACTTTACATTGCATGGTGTTTTGGTTTTTTTTTAGTTATTCAGCTATATGCTTGTGTTTTGGGGGAAAGGAGTTGGGGTGGTGACAAGAAAGGGAGGGTTAGGTGCATTGGTTTCTTCAACAGTTGTACTGAATGTTTATCTACATAACCAGCCATTACTAAACACTGCAGTATGGTTATGAAAGTTATGAAGAAATCTTTGGGCTGGTGGAACCAATATATCCATCCTTTTGTTTCAGTCAAGTATTTCTACAGCAAGTCTGTGAATTCTCTATGAGGGGGGAGCTAGTTGTCTTTGTCCCAGCTTCAAGTGTTTATATTAAGTGATTAATGTACCTACATTAGTTTTAAGCAACATGCTCTGGGACATGGTAAGTACAAGAAACGTTTAATTTCTTGCAGCTTTCAGTAAATCTATCATTTCAAGTGAAGGTGCTATATTCTTAAATGATGCCTTTTTGAAAGTTTTCTGAATAGCTTTTTAAGCCTGTTAAGAGAGTCAGTTGGTAG